>WOFM01000191.1:0-600000 GCA_011428145.1 Ericerus pela | reverse complement strand
CTAGAAAAAATAGGTTTTTGAGAGAAAGAATTATGAATTTTGACGGTCACATTAATTATCTGTAAGTTTATATGCGTTAATGAGGAGCAGAATTTTCTTCATCTTATGCAGGAATCCATTCATTTACATATTTAATATATTTTTTTCGTTCGCATTGGATGTGAACTAAAGAAAATTATAAAGGATAGAGTAAACAGACGTAAATTTTATCAATTCAAATTAAAATTTTTGAATACCGATGGTTACCAGATTTTTTTTCATTTAATGTTGAGTAGCATCACTGACCAGCTTAATATATGTCTTTCCTTCTAATTGGGTGTGAGCTGAAATAACCTATAAAGGATACAAGTGATAAAATTCTGGGTTTTTCAGTAATAACACTATGAAATGTTCAAAATGTTTGGGATGGGAAGCAAATTTTTCTTCATATTATATTGGGTAACAACATTTACAAGTTTTATATATTTCCTATCTTACTCATTGAATATGAGCTAAGAAAACTCTTTTGGGCAAAGTTGGTATTTTTTTTTCAATTAAAACTATAAAACGTTCAAAACTTGTTGATATGGAGCAGATTTTTCTTTATTAAACGCTTTTATTGCAGTCACCAACGTGATGACATATGACGTATATTTCTTATATTATATAACATTTAGGGGCACTGAAATAAGAGTCTTGTTATTATTATTTATCTCTTATCTAGGTGCTTTTATTTCAACTCAAGTTACTACCTATTTTTCCAACTGTTTTTATGGCGTTGTAGTACTAACGTGGCTCTTTAAAGGACTGTCGTGTTTTTTCTTTTCTAATATAAGTAATTGTTTCGGATATGGGATTTTAGTGGGAGGAGTTTTACTCGTCTTATAAGTGCCTATTTAAAAAAATTCATTTTCACCTAACATACTTTATACTTGGCAGCAACATTTAGAAATCTAATACATTTTATTCCTAGTTATTGGATGCGATTAAAAATTCCTTCAACTACATTTGAATCACAGAATTTCAGCAATATCTCTCAAACCCAATGTACAATTTCATCCAAATTTTCACAGATATTTTAGCTAACAGATTGAAATGATTCATTGAAATTCCAGCTCTCTAAAGGAAAGGTTCTTTCACAATAGTTCTCGATAACACTGAGACAAGGTGTCAATGACTTGTATATTCAACTTTGACTATAGTACTGGACCAGTAAAGCTCCCTAAGACCAGTGTACTTTTTAATGTTAAGACATGCCGGCGAAAAAGTAGGAATCCTTAGCGTACCTTCTGCATATTTTAGACGTTTTGCTTGAGTTCACCAGTTTGGAATACATTTTATAAAGACATCCCTTAAATTCACAAACATAGTATATTTAAACACAAAGCAAAATAGGTCAAAAGGTACGCTCTGGTTGCCTATTTAGCGCAACGCCAGTATGTCTAATCAGAAATCATCTTTCTTTACTCGTCCAGTACTATATAGTCAGAGATATTTAATAAAGACTTTGGCCGAAGGTGAGCAGTCCACGAGTGAGGAAGCTCATTTTGCGCTCACGTTGCAAACGCTATTTTTCCCAACACATCCTCCTCAAAATTGGTGAACACACCTAATTGGTTGATGGGCGGAGCAAAAAATTTTGGTAGCAGGAGCAAATACTACTTTTGCTTCCCCTATCGCATTTTTGCTTCCCCTATCACATTTTTTCTCCCTCTATTAAAATTTGATCATGAGTCACGAATTCATAATTTTGCGCTTCAAAAAGAAGCACAAAATCACCTACTTTGCGGCATGTGTTGGGAAAAAATTATTTTAACGGCGGTGAATTTAAACGTGACTGCAGTACGTCTCAGTGTGAACGAGAATGTTTGAGGAGTGGGGATGTCGGCATTATGACACGAGAGAAAAAAAAAAGAATTTTATCGAATTGAGGTACTTAAGTGTGTATGTGTTTGGGTTGCCCTTGAGAGTTCGGTGGTCACGAACTTTCCCCTCAATCAAAATAATGTTTTTAACCCGCATTGTGAAGAATACGAAGATGGAACAACGACTGATAAATATCTTTTCGTAGACAATTTTCTCACTCGACCGCTTAATGATTATGTTCTCTTTCAAATGTCTGATTGTCGACCGGAGTCTGTCATGGGTATTAAAACGAATGCGAGAAGCGGATAAAAGTGCGTATTTACTCGAAAAGTTAAGTTTCTGAGCAGGAAAAATCGCGATAATTTTATCCGTCAAGAGGAATAAAATTATGGTCGAAGTCTGTTCCGAAATACATTTTTCTTTCTACAAGTTGGAATAAACGAAGACTGTGTGTGCTGAATACGTTAAAATACGCCGGTGGTGGAAAAACTTAGGTACGCCAAGTTAGCTAAGTATATTATTTAATGTTCTTTTCTCCAAGATTTCTGTCGCTATTATCCCGGAATTTTATCTTTGGTTTGTAATTTTTTTATTCGATTCTCGGTTGTAGCACGATATGAAGACTTGGACCGTATTGAGAGTTACCACGCTTTCAAAACTTTTAGGAGTTGTCTGATTCGTGACAGTTGAGTGTCTCTTTTGAAGATGTCGACACAATTACGTGACCTACAGTGCCTCCCAGTATGTAGCTTATTGGACATTGGTGATGAGCAAAATTGGCGTTTGTTTTGTAGTCTTGATCTTTCACTTTTTGTAAGATTAACACTAAGCAAGAAACTTACCTACTGAATGTTTTTCTTTCAGATATTAAAACGACATGAATGATGAGTTTAAATTCGTCATCAATAATAACAAAAAATTGGTCAGCAAGATCGGGACTAATATTAAGACGGGTCTGAGACCATGACAAATACGTCAAAACTACTATAATTATCATGATGGTTTTGAGTTTCTTTATCAGTATTTGACATAAGTGGAAAAAATCAGTTTTTTTGGTTTTTCTCAAGTTTTAATGGGTCTGTCTTAGTTCTAAGTATTTTTTTTTTTTGAAAAATGTTAGAGTTACTCAAACTTTGTCTTGACAAGTGCGTAGATAAATTGTTTTTAACGAATGAAAATTCCTCCACTGATCTGCTTGCACGCAGCCAGCATTGCTGCTGACTTGTCTCTTTTTAGTTTTTACAGCATAATCGCTTAATTCTCACTGAGGCCAACCTATTGAATAGTATTTCTTATCATTATAATTGGAGTGATAAGGATGTAGTAAGCTTCTAATAATTTTATTGAGTATAAAAAAATTTGAATAGCTCTCTTAAAAAAAAATGGGAACTCCCTGTGAAGTTTTCCTTATATCGTCTGCTTCGCCTCGAAAATTTCATAGCTATACTCCAACTTTCAGCTACTGATTTCTTAGGATGAAATATGAACTGTAAAATCTATTGTATTTTATACCTATTTTTCCATCTCACTTTCCACTTCCATACCTAATTTTAAAGTATGGTTTTTTGGTAGAAAGGGAAGATTTCACTAAAAATACAAATTTTTTTCTCGAAATAGACGATTTTAGCACTTCATATTTTTTTTGCATTGTAGTATTACAGTAATCACTTATAAATATTTCATGAAAACATGGTTGAGATTTATTGCGATAGTTTCTTTTAAAGAGTTTATCTGCTCTTAGTTGAGTACTTTATTCAGTGTGTAGGAGATAAATCCGCTTTCAATGGGTAAACGTAAGAAAATGAGGATAATACGTATACACGTGTAACAAAATAAAACCGACTATTAATTAAATAGTGTACTCTTCTCCAAAATATTCCATTGTAAATTTCAACGACCAAATCGTAACATTATTTCAATATTCACAGTTCCTTCAAATTTGTTGTAGCCTTTGACTATACATTACTAGACCAGTAAAGAAAGATGATTTTTGACTAGACATGCCGGTATTAAATAGGCAACCAGAGCGTACCTTTTGACGTACTTTGCTTTGCGTTTATGTAAACTATCCTTGTGAATTAAAGTGATGTTTCTATTGGATGTATTCTTAAGTGATGAACTTAAGCAAAATGTCGAAAATACACAGAGGGTACTCTAGGGATGTTTACTTTTTTGCCAGCATGTCTTGACGTTAAAAAGTACATTGGTCTTATGGAACATCACTAATGCTCTTTACCAGCAGGTATGCGCATGAGGGTGGTAAGGGAAGAACCGCCATTCTGTTTTATATATATAGTGATAATAAACAATGTGAAATTCACAAAAAATCAAATAACACAAGATGGCGACTCATCTTTTATCACCCTCATGCCCATACCTGCCAGTAAAGAGCCTTAGAATCATTACTGGTCAAGTACTATAGTATAATCAAAAGTTGTAGCCAGTTTCTACTGTATATTAATACATAAATTCATGGTAATTTGTCAAAAGAAAATGAGTCAGTTTTTGACAATTTATTATTTTTGACATCCATTTTAATTTCTCAACTTTTATTAATGAACATATTATTACAAACCTAACAAAGTAATCTCAAACTTCATTTAATGGTACCTAATTCATTATTTGAAGTTTTACAAAAAGTCAAACTTTGTTTTTCTTCTGAAAAATTTTCAGAGTATGACTTCTCTTTTAACAATCCATCACAAAATTATATCTTAGATTGATGATAATTCAACTAATTTAAGAGACAATTTTTTTATATCTTCTTACTTCATCCTCTTCATCAAATTATGCAAGTTCATGTTTTACATCTTCTAGTAGTTCTGCAGCAGGAATGGTTGGAAGTGAACTTTGAAGCAGCAGCACTTTACTGAGACATATAAATTGAGATATTATTATGTAAAATTTTGAAATTTTCATCGCAGAATGTCAACACTGAAAATGATGCATTTACATTGCAAGTGATACCTCCTTGATATGTATTTACACTACACCCCTCAATTAATATGTACACAGATAAATCATCTGGATCAAGATTACAGATAAATGATAAATGCTCCCAGAAGTTTACATCAATCACACATGTAGCATCTTTCCTTTTTACAATAATAACATCTTTTGTACTACAACTATGTAATATATTTATGTTTATAATTATCTATTATAAATAACAATATTGCAGAAATTTATGGATTGAATGAATATATTGAGGCTCTTGATCAGACCCAAGTTGAAACATTTGCCATTTTGAATTTCTCTTTTTCCAGGCATTGTTCAATTCTGATATTTGAACATACGCATCATCAGTGGAATGAAAAAACAGTGATTGGAAAAGTTAGGATCCAAAATGGCAAATTTTTCAACCTGTACTGTGATTATAGTTCTCCAACACTACTATTGATATTATTAATTGAAAAAGTAATTTATAATTAAAATATAATTATGACAAAAAGTAATCGATTACTTGCAACCCTGGAGATACTTTAGGGTTCAAAGTTGCCTCCTATCCCATCCCATTTGCTACGTGAATAACATTTACTCAAAAGGGAAAAAAAGAATAACATTGAGTCGTCACTATTAGCTTGAATCTACAGTTACTTCATCACTAACAAATACACCTTAAATTAATTTAATACTGCATGTTATAGTAATCTATCTTCCTTGCTCTGAAAAAAAAACTGGCTAACCCTTTCATTGTTTAAGTGGTCATATATGACCAAAGCCAAAATGTATGCATATAATTATTTTTGAATGTATTGAAAAACTTACTTAGACATGTTATTTGACCCTTAACCCATGATTTCAACAATATCCGCCCTCTATTTACTCACTTTTTGTTTATTTATGAACTAATTTGTTTTGAAATTCAAGGATTTGTTAAATTAAAATTCAAGTACAATTGCGTCTGCAATTTTTTTGTTTCGAGGCCAGCTAAACTGCTTCATAATTTTGTTCCACAAGGATGAACTTTATAGTTGATATTGGTACTAAAGTTGAATTAATCTGCTGTTTTCTACTTTGTCTAGAATAAAAAATATCAGTGGTATTATAGTCATACTATAATCACTAATATAAATAAGACTATTTTAAACAAATTTTCGAGAATGATTTGTATCATTCAACTTATGTGTTTGAAAACTAATTTTTGCTTGCTGCAATTTTGATCAGGTATTCCAGATGATTTCAGATTTTGCTCCAATTTCTAGCAATAATATGACTATTGTGCAGTGGTAAATCTTGTTTTGGGTTACATCAGCCACTGTTTCAAGTTGTTGTAAAGTGTATTTATTCATTTCATATTTGGTTTTGTTAAGTTGTATGTGCTTATTTCTACCTATGTCTGAACAAAAATATTTCCCAAGTATGCCTTAAAAAAATAAAATATTCCCAAATACTCTCAAAAAATATCCTCAAATATCTAAAAAAATCTTGGTTGGTTTATAAAACTTTTTCTTTTTCACTTTTGTATTTTAGCTGTAGAAAATTTGTATGTACTTTTTTTTCATACAGATCGCTACAGAACAGAAGTTTTTGCGTTTTACATGAACAAAAAAGTCTTAATTTGAAAAATATTCCTCTAATTGGATAAAAGAATTAAAATATTCCAACATATTCTTCAAAATTACTAAAATATGCTCAAAAACAAATTTTTTGGCCAAATATGTCGAAATATATTCATACAAATATGCCCCATTTTATTCAAAATTTTATGATACATCGATCTTTCCAATAAATATTGCTAAAGCAAACATGTAAAATTGTAGAAATCACAGCCTTAAAAATAACACTTATAACTTGTATTTCATAATATTATATGTGTGACGTCTGAAAAAATCACATAATAGAACAAGACAAACCAACAGAAAGGCAAAAGTAAAGGGGTACTGATACCTGCATGGCCAAGTGTAGAAAAAGACGTTTTAAGAGGGAAAAGGGGAAACACCACAACTAACAGAACACCAAGAACACCAGTAAAACCAACTACTCCTTTCCACTCCATGCCTATTAATTTAGGATATCATTTTAAGATTTTGTTCCCAGATAAAAAAAATAAACAATCAAAATAAGTATAAAAATGTGTGTATATTACTGAATCTGCATCCACAATGTCGCAGTGATTAGGAAACAAGATCTCTAGAGGTTGTGATTCTGCACCAGTCCCAAGTTAATCCGAATGAAAGAGCCCTGCTGACAGATGATAGGTAGGCAAAATACAGCAAAACTTGAAAAATTCAACACTTACAACACATTCAAGATACTGCTCCTGCTTGCTCAATTTGGCTAATAATGTAGAATCACATCAAAAAGGCAATTTGCGAAACTTCTGATAATTGAATTTTAATTTTGATTTTGGTGATTCACTTCATTGATCGATGTATTCAAATTGTATTTGTAGGTATAATTTGGAATAACACTAGATAGGCTTGTGAATTGGATTCCTATACTAGTAGAAAAGTGGCGTGTCTTTGACACAGTTCCAATTAGATTTTGGTAAAAATGGCCTGAAACATTAAGAACAAGGAAATTTTATACACATGATTCACATATTTTTTGGTTACATTAGACATAATGCACTACTGGTGAAATGAATAAGTATTGTGAGAAAACTTGGTATTAAAAAAGCACTTCTGGAGAAAATACTTTAACATGGTACAATTTGGCGACCAAACATTAACTAACTTGTGTAACTAAAATGAATTGTAAGTGTAATTATTAAACAATAATCAGATTCATGTCTCAGCAAATCGCATGAGAGAGGTAAGAAAATATTAATACGCGAGCCTAGAATCAACAATTAAGATGTGTAAGTGATCAAATGAATGAAATGATGGTGGCATATGAAAGATGACGAGTGAGAGACAAACAAAAAGGTGTAGTTAATAATTAAATCAAAAAAAAAAAAAAAAGGGCAGGCATCTCATATGATAGGAATTGTGGTAGAAACTATCGATAATACTATCGATAGTATCTGTACTGAGGATAAAACTATCAATAGAATTGAGTTTTAAAATATCAAAATATCAGTAGTTTTGATAGTGGCTACTGTGACATCTGAAAACCCACAACCTTCCCTTCACATCACCACCAAATCTTGAAAATACATATATACAAATTCTAAGATTGTACTATGGTAAATTAACAGACAAATGAAATAACTCCCATTCTATGAGATATCGACAACACGCTAATCGGTGACTTTTATACACTTTTGTGGTGACGTGTATCCTGTAACTCGATCACTGATGAACCAACATTTTTATTTTTCCCAACTGTTCAAGTTACACAGTGAACAGTTAGTCTCATTTTGTATGTTGATGTTTTTCATTTGTTGTGAATACTTAACAATATTCACAACACACTACAGATTTTGCTTTCGACATTCAAGTCACCCTTTTATTACTGAAATTACTTGAAAAGTGAATGGTGTTAGCAGAACTATTACCAGTCCAACTTCAAACCATTTTTGATTCCAACGATGAGTGTACTTACTTAGTTGGAATCTGTTGGTTCACTAGACATCAAGAAACCATGTGGCAATACAATTTTTGATAACTGCACGACCAGATATACTTGTTATTTGATTGTAAGTAACTTCTACTGATGGGTCAGCCAACTTATTTAACTCGCCTACTCGAAATTACCACACATACTACATAGGCCTTAAGAGTTCTCACTGGGGCTGGTGGCCTAACTGTTTGAGCTAATTTGTGGTTTTGACTTAAATTTCTCGAGACTTCTTGATATACTTTGTGTTGTGATTTCAAACCCTAATACTTGGGATGTACGTCATTTTTGGATGTCACACTACTAAGAATATTGATAGGTAGTTTAAAAAATTAAAAATGAATAAATAATCTCGTTTTTTACTTTTTGTTTTCATTTTTCACTTAACTTTTTCATTTTTCAATATCAGTTGAAATTGTATAGCTCATATATATCTCTTAGAGCATATTGTTGAATTTTTCAAAATTTGTATGAATTTCAAAGTATTAAGCTAAAGTTATTTTTTAACCCTAGGTTTTTGACTCTATTTTAATCATGCAATTCTCACGTTAAATGGAAATCAAATTAGTTTCACCTTTTCAATTCAAACAATGTACTTCAAACAGAGGCGGAGCTAGGGGGCCCGGGAGGCTTAGCCCTCAAAATCCTACGAAGCCCGCTCAGACAAAATTTGACAAAATGTGTTATACCAGTAAAAAAAAGCTAAATGATTATTTTTTTAAGTTTTAACTAAAAAGTAATTTTTTTTTTTTAAGTAAAAAAATGTTTTTTTCCTAGGTATATAGTTTTTTAAAACTATTGTCCCTGTTTCGAGAACTCTAACTATAAAATGCAATTATAGTTATAGTTTTAGCTGTTGATGTAGTCATACATGCCAAGGAATTGAGGAAATTGAATTAAACAAAAACAAAAGAAATAAGAGAAAAAACTCATAATCCAGTCCCAGATGCCAGACCTCTATTTTTTGCTACTTATCCTTTTCTCACCCTTTCTCATACTTCTAATGAAAAAATATGCATTTGACAGACGTATATTCTGTGTTAATTTCTTAATTTTGCTGTTCTTCTTCCACTTTTCTTCAATCTTTATCCTTCTTCTCCGTTGTCTTTGTCACTTATTCATCTCTCGTGTATGCAGCAATACTAAAGAATATTTCAAGTCTCCATTACATTTTTGTCCAAAATTAAGAAAAATCAGTTTCGAGTGGTGAAAATAATATTCACAACAGCCAGAAGATTCTGGAATCATGGAATGATTTCATTTGGTGTTATGATGGCTTTTTTGACTAACTTCATTCATGTTCTTTGGGTGTAAAAGATTTTTGTCAAGTTTTTTCCTTTATGGTTAAAAAATGTGGTTAACCTACTGGCTACTATACTGATCTACAGAAGGTATGTTTGATTATAAAATTATTAATCCTTTTATTTTATTCATCTGCTGATGATTACTGAATCTGATGATGGATTATGGCCCAAACCAATCGTGCTCAATTTTGAAAATTTGAAAGAAAATGTGATGAGGTATCTTCATCTTGTAGCTTTCAACTGATAGTTTTGAAACAAAATATAATATTAAATTTTCTTTTAAAAATAATTGTTGAAGAATGTATCATAGAAAACTAATCAAAAACTTTTTAAAAAATCCTAAAATTCTGTTGTAATGTTTTCAAGTCCAGCTTGAGTATACAAGATAAATTTTCACTATAGCCTTTCAAAGTTGTCATATTCCATTCCATTAGGCTGTGATAAGTGATTATGTCAATTACAATATGTGTTTGATTTTTTTGTTTTATAGTTATAAACCGTGTTATTAACTCTTTAAGTGAAAAGAGAACTGATTCCGAATTTGAGAGATTGTGGAAAGAAATAAGACTTTTTTGTGAAAAATATATTTCCTTACTTTCTCTCAGATCATCAAAGAGAAGGAAAAATACACCGAATATAGTATTAGAAAATTCTGTAATTGAATCTACATTAGGGGCAAGAACAAGTGAAAATAGAGAGAATAGAATTAGACCCGGGATCTGAGATTAGAGTACGTGCAAAGCAGAGGAGACTTGGGTTCAAGCATGGAAAAGATAGAGACAGCGCATTCCAGATCCTTTTTCTGACCAAGCTGATTCTGAAAATTGGAAAATTCACATTTACTACAGTTTTAGACCAGGTTATCAACAGAATAAAGTTACATTTTTCTGAAGAAAGTCAGTTACTTGTCCAATCTGTTGACAATTTCTTGAAGTTTAACTTTCAGTTGAGTAAAGAACTTATTAACCACTATGCTTCCTACATGAAAGTAAATGAAGAAATCCTGAAAGCTGAAATGACAGTTTGTAGAAACTTACTCAAAAATAAAAATGTTGTAGAATTGGCTGATGTAATTGCAGTAATTCAACCATGTCTATTCCCAAATGTTGATAAACTTGTAAAAGTTGCCCTGACAATGCCTATTTCATCAGTAACTTATGAGCAGTCATTTTCTGTTATGAGGAGACTTAAGACTTGGCTCAGAACCTCCATGAATCAAGACCGATTTTCAAATCTCGCAATTTTACAAATTGAAAATGATGTACTAAAAAATAAAATTTCTGTTGAAGATCTTATTGATAAATTTAAAAATTTTGGAAACTGTAGAATAATTTTGTAGTTCATAATGTATTGTTAAATGCAAATCATTTTTTTTTTAAATTAATAAAATTTGTTTGTACTTTAGAATACCTATTAATTTTTATCATTATTTTTTATATATTTAAATTTTTTTGTTGAATTCTCAATTTTCTCAGTTATGTTAATTAGAATTATACGTTTTTATGCATTATTTCTGATTTTCATAAAATAGGTTGGCCTACCTACCTAATTGTTTTTTTATTGGTGCGAAGGTGTCTGTTGTTTTTAAAATGAGGTTGTACTATTGAGTGCATTCTCCTTATTTTTGATTAAGGAAAAAAATTGACCTTGAGCCCCCTCTGAAGTTTTAGCCTAACTTCTTCTCTGACTTTAAAATGGCTGCAAACTCCGTTTCTCTTTTTTTACCAATTTCAGTGGATCATTTAATGAAATGGCAATTGTTTGTAGAAAATTATCATGCGTTTTTATATTCTGAGCATGATTCTTTGTGTTACAATCGAATATTAAAAGTATTTGGAAGAACACTAGGTGAAAATGTCCTCTATCGTTGAAGAATGGAAACAGGAGAATCAGTCCTATATTACATACAATATACTGAAGGGATTTTTTCCAACAAATTTCTATGTTTCCAACTCATATTTCAAATTGTATCAATTTATATTCTGAAATGTATTGGTAAATATATCAAGAATATACCAAGGTTGAGGATATTTGAATAGTTTTTATTAAAATTAATTTGTGACTAATTAAGTAAAAAATTGAATCAAACGTAACATATAAGAGTCCTTAGTTCACTGATCATTTTTAACCATTATTCGATATCGTACATTTTGAATTCACAGAGCCAACCTACAACAAAAAATCTGAACTTACTTTTATAATAGCCTATAGAGATAAGATCTGTAGAATTCGTTGTTTTAATGGAAACAACAAATTTTTTTTTTATGTGTGAAATATGAGGGAATTATATTAGTGAAATAATTTTAATGAATTAATTTTGTCAAATAATTTCGGCTGGTTTGTACGTTTATAATAGTGAAGCCATTTTCTTGTTACGGCAGAACAGACCTCAGTTTTTGTTGGATAGTCACGAAATTTGGAACGTACATTAGTACTAGCCAAGGACCTGACCTATTGAGTTTAATGTAAATCAGCCAGACAGTACTTTTATTTCTGTTATAAAATGCCTAATTTTGAATCAATAGTCACTTTTCTTCATTCACTTCTCTTTTTGAAAAGACCTTTCAGCCAGAATGATTAAGTTACGATTCAGTCGTAGAGCAGTAGTATTGAGGCGGGAGTACATTCATCTTTTTTTGTCCACAGACTTCTAAGTTTGTAGCAATTTTGAAACAAAATCTAATTCTGTCACAAGCTGCTATGTTTGATTTTGTAAAAATATTTCATCTTGAAAATTTTTCATAACTTTTTCCTTTTTTTTAGGGGTAAATGTCTGATGGTTTGTGAGGATTTTCGCTCATTAAAATGTATATAATTTTTATTTTAAGTCGTCGTTGTGGAGTTTCTACAACAAAAAGTTTTTCTTTTTTGCGCATGGAAAGCGTTCAAATTATGATGATACAAAACTTTTTTCTGTCGTTAAAAAAAAACTAAAAAAAAAAAACTTGAAGAATGAATAAAATGTAATTTAACTCATTCAGCTTTTTAGTTACCAAATGATGGAACACACTCATTCAAAATTATTGATATCAGTTAAATAACGGTTAGTCAATTTTGCTCAGGTTTTGTTGCAGATAATGATGAACTGAACCTTTCAAAAAGCATACGTGTAATGAATTACTAATGCGCACATAATGTTAAATTTAATAGGAATAATATTATTAGGTGACAGGAGCCTGTAATTCTAAAAGCTTTAGTTTTTTTTCGTTAGATAGTGTAAAATTAATAAATGTTTGAAGAACAATGTTTTACCTACCTACTCAGAAATCATGTTTTTTCTCCCTCCTACTGAAATTCTGTTTTAGTCCTCAATCTGAGAAAATATTCCCCGGAATATTACCTCTTCCAAATGTGTATTGTTCTTCAAGAGCGAAGAGCATTTCACCATTTTCCTGGAGAAAACAAATCTTGTAGTATCTTTAGTCAGCATGACCGGCATCTTTCCTTCTTTCTGTGTAGTGCACAACCTTTTTATAAATGTATTATATTTTTTCTTTCGGCTTAAGTATCCAGAATGAAGGAGGGCGGTATAAAAATTAAAAAGTATTAGGTATGCTGAAATTTGACAAATTTATTTATTTACTTCTTGTTTTTAATGAAATTACAATTATTAATTTTGTGAAATTTTTCTCGTTGGTACTAAGCACCTCAGATCCGCTACTAATAAATGCCATTCAATTGACTTTATTCTGATTGTTTAGGGTAGTTATCTCATTTTTAAGTTTTCTATATGCTCAAGTCATGTAGCAATTATTGAGTTATAAGACAGGGTCACATTTGCGGTTATATCTACGTGGTGAATAACGAATATTTTCCTTTTTGATAAATTATCTGTATTTGAAGATTTTCTTAATGAAAATCAAACTTGAGGGTCTGATTGACGTTGACACTTTGGTTGGATGCTTAGATTTTTAATTGAAAGGCTAAGTTCGTGAATAGCAACCCGTCACAAATTTTAATTTGTTATTTTGGTCTGTCTGATTTATAAAAATTCTCTCGACAAGTGACTTGATTTTTACAAGTGACTTGATCTCAAAAAGTGACTTGAAAATTTGTATTCGGCTTCGGAGACTTTCAGTGGTTGAAACAGTTGACTGATCTCACTCCGCAGTATCATTAATAAATATACAGACTTTAAGTGAAATGGTCTCGGTGGCTAATACACAGAAAAAGAAATTAATGAATTTACTCGTCTGCGCTTCTTCGTTTACTTCTGTATATAAAGTTTAAACTTAACAATTGGTGCTGAACATGGATGAACGTCAATTGTTTGACTCGCTTAGAATGTGCAACTGTTTGCAAAATGATAATTGCTTTTCGACACTACTGCCAATTCACAAATACAATTAACTGTTGTTCGTCGGTATTTATCTTAAGTATAACTGCGGCGGCTATATTTATTATAATAATGTTCTTCATGCGCGAAAACCAACGAAGTGATATAAATTTCGTGCAGTCATGACCCACGTTAAACATCTTGTACACCTTTCCTGAATATTATTTCATCCGCTTCCTTGCGACTGTGTTCCAACCCATCGTATTTCGCATGTAGCTTGTGCTGCACATGGAAAGATCAGGGGCAAAGCTAGGATATAATTTCTGAGGAGGCTAAAAGTCTCGTCACTTTTTTCTTACATTGAACTTGAATTATTGTGGGGTTTCATTAGCATATACTAAGATGCTGCAAGGCACTTTGCTGAAGACGACTATTCGCTTTTTTAAGGGGCGCTTTTTTCTCTCTTATTTCAGTGCGAAAATGTTTTATCGCTCCACCGCCCCCACCCTGAACAAAACCACTACCTATATATTGAGGCATCCGAAATTAAATGGCTCGTAATGTCTGACCTTCATGTATGTTGGTATTTAAATTCTGATGACGTTATTCATAAGACACTACACAGCCAAAAGCACTGATATTCTATTTTGTCTCAAAATCACCTCCTATTTCGAGAATTTTAATTTTTAACATAAAATATCCTACGGCTGAATTCTTCTTTAAGTCCTGTTGAGTGTTTTGAATATGACGAAACGTAGCATACCTTGTCTTCAAATCACATTGGCGAATTAGTCTGCATTATTTGAACAAACTATAAGCAAAAGTGTGTCGAAAGAAGAAACTTAACAAAGTTTTAATCCATAAAAGGGCCAAAACTTGAAAGAATGAGCAACAGAATTATTTTACAAATGAAATGTAATACAACAAAAAAATGACAATTAGCAAAGCGGATAAATTAAGCATAAGCAAAAATGAAATAAATACTATTTGTAGACAATTCAACAGAGGAAACTATTAGAATTTCTATGTCTTCATCTATTGAATTGTCTTCATAAGAACTGATTGGTTTAGGTATATGAAAAACCCTTATATGAAACTTTAGGCTTCAGAGTCTTTTGTTTGTTTGAATTTAAAACTAAGAACTTGGTGAGGTGAACTAATATTTTTATTCTAATATAGATGAAGATGGACCAAAACCAGAAGCGCACTATATGCATAAGAAGGCACTACACAGCCTTTAATGACAGAAAAACTGCAGTCTTCTGAACAGAACTTGTCTTAAATTTTGTTGTCAACACATCAAATTTCCCTCTTAATTATGACAAGAACTTCATTTGATTGTATTGTTGACTATTTCTTACCCGTAAATATTCTATAAAAATCACCTTGAAGTGTGATGTATTGACTGCATAGAGAAACTTTGATTGCTACTACTATAACCTTCAAAGTACAAAGAATAATCCCTAATAGTTTTGTCTCCGACCTAGCCTATTCTAAAGTTCTACTACTAATCCTGTGTGTCTGCATTAGGTAAGGAAGGTTCAGAATTTTATATCTACAGATGGAATGTAAATAACACTAAAAACAACTCATGACTTGGATTTTTTATTATCCATGAAGAAGGACTGCTTGAGAAAAAATTAACCTAGTAGTAGGTATTGCTAACTTAGAGTAATTAAATTTTAGGTATCGTTTTTTCTCATAGTATCTTTCTGTTGACTAGGTTTCCCATACCTTTTGTCTACATAATAGATTTCACAAGCTACAGCAGATAAAAGCATACACAACAAATACAATGAAATGAAATAAAGCAGATAGATATTGGCAGTATGCATCTTATTGGCAGGGTGTTTACCATGCATTCAATTCTATATTGCACTGTATCGTACATGAATTATCTGTTATCCAAATGAAATTCTGCTATTTATACAGGATGTTGTCTTATACCTGATGAATCTGTAATTTAAGTTTGATAAACAGTTAATAAATTTTTCTGAAAAAGAATTTCATTTGGTTATTATTGTCATCTGCTTTAGTCTTCATATTTTGTTTATTTCGGACATTGTATTGTGTTAACTTAAGCTTTTTGTCTACAAGATTTTGTCATATTATTTTGTCATCAGACGTTGAAAATATTTTTATTTTAACATTGAAAAAATCTAGACTTCTCAATATGAATGATCTGAAAAACAAAATATGCTTAAAAATTATTTTTCAGACTCTACTCGTGAAATATAAAAAAAAATTTTCTTTGATGAAGGGGGCAGTGGTTGGTTGTCCTTTGTCCAAGGGAGTTCTTCCTCACTGGTATAGGAAGATCAAAGCAGCCTTGAGTACATATTCTAGATTGTTTTGGAAGGGGTTCATTAAATTTTTTTGAGGAAGAGGAGCTCATTTCACATGTCTTCTCTATGACTTTGCCTTCAGTCAAAACTTCATATATATTTTGCAACCAACGAGAAAAGGGATAATATCTACTTTGCTTAATTGGAAATTCAATTTGAAATAATGAAATCAAATTAAAATTTACCTTACCACTTATCAAACATTGTGGCTCATGAAAAAATTCTAGGTTGCTTCTTCCAGATCCTACAAAACACATTCATGATCATTTAAGGTTTGATTCAAATACCAACTCCTATTTGGAAATTTTCTTACCTTATCTATTTAAATGGGAGAAATTAGCGTGAATAGTTAGAACATTTATTCATTTATGCATTTCATTTTCTTAGTTTAGTGTCTGGTGATTTATTAGCATCTCAAATCTATTGTTAATTTATCAGATCACTTTAAATGCAAACCAGTTGTCGTAATATTGAAGCTTGTGAAAAGCATTGTATCATCAGTGAAATAGCAATCCCACATTCACGACATTTATTTGTTATTTAGTAAAATCAGAAATCCTATCGAATCCTGCACACCTCTAGCTTATATAGTGTTTTTAACTTTTTGTATACTTTAGCAGCATTCATTGTTATATGTACTCTTCACAATTCATCCATTATAAAGAAATTACTATTTTTTGACCTCTTCTCTTCATCTTTTTGTTCGGGTCGAAGGTCTGACCTTTTTGGGCTTACACAATATGGTGTTCCAGTATTTGGTAATACCAGGTATGTGATTTTTGCCCATAATGGCAACAACACGAGTCCTCTCGCGGGGCTGTGTTCTGGCATCTTCAATTGCATTGTGCAGTGAATGCGCCATGTACTCGTCGCGTTCACGTACAATTGCCTCATACAGTCGCACGTTCTTTTCAATCATGTTCATCATGATGGTCTTGCTGGCGCTGGAGGCGACAAACAACTTGATAAAGTTATTCTGGTAAATCTGTATGATACTGCGCTCGTTATCGGTGAGTGCGGATGCAATGCTGCAGAATGTCTCCTCAACAGGCTTATCCGCCAACAAGATACGGTACTTAGTGGCCGCATTCACCAGGTACCTGGAATTAGGCTTCTCCAACGACCACGTATAGTCACGGAAGGGTGTTGTCATTTCACGACCAATGAGCACATCATGGAAGACTTTTGGCCGCACACGGAAATGCCGCATTTTTGGATTCTTGAGTGCAAACCGCTTGAGACGGTTGCGGTGCACACAGAAGCGGTTGTATTTGATGGATTCGGTGATCAGTCCCAGCAGAAGCTCCTCGCCAATCGCTTTGTTCTTAAGGCGTACTGGTATTATGTCCATGTAGGAGGTGCGTTTTGGTGCAAACTCATCATGTGGTGGCGTCACTGGTTCCGTATTCAGCTCGTTGTAACGCTCCAGATTGGTGCGGCACAGCTCAACGGCTACAACATGTGGCCGCACGATGCGAATGAGCTCATCAACAGCCAGTGCACTGTTTTTGCGATTATGGTGGGTGCCTAGCAGGTGCACAGAGCCTTTGGTGTGGTGTAGAATTATCACCTTTTCGTCTTTGACAAGTATCTCGCTGGTCAGCAATGAGAATTGTTCAACAAAGTCATCATCCATGCTGCCGTGGCAACACAACCGCAGAACAGCAGAATCAGTTATAGAAACAGTAATAATAATAGTTACGAGGAGTGAGTGCGATGACTCGATGACTCGATCAGGTGCCTCCTTTGGATCTGTCAACTACGTACTTTTTCGTGTTTTTTTTCCTTTGTAGCATGAGGAAGGTTGGACCAGGTATGAGCAACCTGCGTGATGTTATGTGACGTACTCTTAATTTTGGCTTTTAGTATAGGTTTTGCTTCTCACACGTAGCAGATACGAAAAAGTACCATAAAATATGTTAAGGAAAACAGACACATTGCCCTGTGTTGAGAATTGCGTTTTACAACTTTGCTAGGTAAGTAGGTTGCAGGCTGGAAAGGACGCGCGTGGTGGCTGTTGCTGGGTGATGTCTGGCTGAGAACTGCATTTGTTATTTTGATTCAGAGGTTGGTGGCTTAAAGGCAATCTGATACATTCCATTGGGAGGCTTTTTGCGAGTAACATGATGTTTAAATGGTGTGTAATCATATAATTCTGCGAACTGACTAGGTCATCAATCTTTTCTGCGCACAATTATTTGCAGATGTTAATGTACTGGTGGGTTTAATCGATGAAATAAGCAACCAATGGTGAGGACCATTTGAGTTCCAAGTAAAAATGGAATTTTGCTAAGCATTTTTTGACATTGCAAATAGGTATTGAATGACCCATTTACGTTAAATTGTGGAACAAGGGGAAATTTCATTACTCTGGAGAAACAGAAGACGTGAAAAAAATATTGTCATCTATCATGGTACCCTCATCCTTTCTGACAAAAAGTAACCAAATTTTTCTTAGTAAGACGTTTTGAGATGTTCTGCATTTGGTAGTAAATTACTGAAGACATATGCAAGGAAATGTTTGGGTTGGCTCCCCTTTCTCTTCTCCACTTATGTTTTCAATCGCGCAACCAAATACATAAAGTGAGACAGAGTTTGTTTCCTCTCTACCTTTTTTTTTAATTGATTCTTGGTCTAACTCTAATATTCTGACACTAGGTTGAAATTATTCTCAAATAGTGAAGAGTAAAAGCAACAGTAAGAGAAATACCATGACAATGGAAGTTCTGATCTTGCATCTATATTGTAAATCATGGTGTTAATGTAGGTACCATTATCTATTTGAAAGTATAAGGTTACATACCTTGTGTGACAGTTCTGATGTCTACGTCATTGATGTTATTTCATATTCAACTTAGTCTAATCAAATCTTTCAAAAAAAAACAACAAAATTAGCACAGAAATGTTAACTATATAGGGCTGTTGGGTGGCTCCCCTTAATTAAAATACTAAAAGTTGAATCCTTCTCATCTCTTGCAGTTTTAAGAAGAATGTATTTATCCAAAAAATTTGGTTTTTTGCATTTTTCTTAGCAAATTTTGATTTTGTGATAAATATGTCAATATGAAATTGTTCAGAACAAAATTTCAAAAAAATCATCAAGCGGTTTTTCCCTTTGTCCATCCAAAGAGACTTGAAAACCACAATTCTTCAGTGAACATGTTCAATAGCATTTCATGGGGGATATAACTTGTAATTACTATACAATTTAGATAATTTGTAAACCCAATCCGTATTTTCTATCATCCACTCCCTTCCATAACCCCTTCCTACAAAAAAAGTTACATGCAGTTTTTGTTTGCCGCCTGCTTTCTCTTTTAAAAATAACCAAATTCAGTGAATATGGTTGTTTTCAAAACACTTTGAGGGAAGAGGGTGTTAAGCAAAAAATTGTCAATTTGGAGGGGATATGGGGCGTTATGGAAGGAGGTGGATGGGTAGAAAATATGTATTGGGTTTCAAAATTACCTAAATACATTGAATGATAATTATGAGTTATATCTGATATAATACTATTAAACATATTCACTAAAGAATGGTTGTTTTTAAGACTCTCTGAAAGAGAAGACTGGCATCCAGCAAAAAACAGCATGTGACTGTTTCTGAAAGAAATTTTGTACTGAACAATTTTATACTGATCTATTTTTATCAGAAAATCAGAATTTTTGGAGGAAAACAAGAACATAATTGGGGGCATAAACACTCTCCTCCCAAAAAATTCAAATGGTAGGGACAGGAACGTAGCAAAAGGCTTTTTTTGGTGGGGAGAAAAATGAAAATTTCCAACTGTAATGGCATAAAAGATGTATTGTACCTGATAGAACAATCTTTATGGTTACACTTTACACAAGTATACTAGTCTTATCAATGGGTGCTAATACTTCTAAATGTTAATTATTGAAACTAGTTTATTGTCCACACACATATGGTAGACCTTAACTTTCTGGATTTAGTCTTTAGGTAAAAGAATTCAATAACAGAGTTAATTCATGTAATCAAATAGTATTCAATGTTTTGAGAACAGTGTTAAACAGTCTCAGTTTTGGAAGTACAGTATGATACATTCTATGAAAAACATGAGTTTATATACTATTTTGGGGATACGTTTTTACGCTGTAGTTAATATAAAGAAGAGATATACAAAGTAGAAGGATTCCTGTATTTGTGGGACCAGTGTAAATGGAGTCATTGAATACCATTAGATATTGCCTGTGTTTAAGGTAATTTTTAAACAATAAAAAGAATAAGATAAATTTTTGAAGGAAGTTGAGTCAATGGAATTTGGGGATATTGTGAAATAATATCACCTGTGTACAAATATAGTCGTCTATAATTTTTATGGCCAACTATGTACATTACACCAACTGAAATTTTTAAAATTACCAACTGCAAAAAAAAAAAACAAAAAAAAACATCTAACACACTTGAATATTATGTCTTTTTTTTTCCTTAGGCGCAATTTTTCCAAGTAATAAACAAATTTTACAATTTTGCCAACTGACCAAAACTTTTAGGGGAGCCCCCTTCCCCCTAGCTACATCCTTGGGTAGGGGGTGTGCATTTTTCAGTATATTATTTTAGGATACTCACTCAGAAACCTTATATAGTTAAAGTTCATATGCTAATTTTGTTTTTACTTTAATGCTTCTAAATTGATGAGTTATTTGTGTATTGTACAAATTAATGTGTGACATTCTTTATTTCAGGAAAATGGGGAAAAACTCAGTGATATGATTGTTAGTCATTCATAATTTAAGGACTGGGTGATTGAGATGTGGATTGTGGCATGTGAGGCCCAAAGAATAAATCAAGTTGATAGTAATGGAACATAGAATTGATGGCGGAAATTTTGTTTGAAAAAATTATGCTTCATGGAATTGTGTGTTCAGAGTTATTTCAAAAATGATTTATTATCTACATTTTCCACAAAACAAGAAAACAAGGTTTTACAATGCATGCACCTCAGGCAGAATTTTGTTTTCTTTTTGCATTTCCTTCGGTGATTTTATGCCAGGAGTTCCGAATACCATTCAGTCGATTACCTTGCACCACAACCAGCACCTTGACAAGTGGCTGTCTTTCATGTGGCTGCTTGAGTGGCAATTTTTGACGTCGGTGCTCTACATTGATGGCCTCAACAAGTGACCGGGCCATATAATCATTGCGCTCTTCTATCATAACATTGCGCAACCTGTGGTTGCGGCGCAGTATATGTGATATGATGCTCAAATCAGTGCTATTCTCCACAAATAGTTTAGTGAAGTTTTTGACATACACCTTGATCATGTTTACCTCATCGTGGGTGAGCGCATTTGCGATGCCCTGGAATGTATCCTCAATTGGTTTTCCAGCCAACATTATCCTGTAGTTAACATTTGAATTCAGCACAAATTTGGGATTATGAAAGTCCAGCTGCCAGGCATCATTGCCAAAGATGATGCTGATCTCACGACCAACCTCGTCAAAATGGAATACACGTGGCTGCAGTTGGAACACATTAAACGCATGGTATCGCATGGTCTGTAGCTCAGGTTGTTGGTGAGGTTGTAGCTGCTCTTGCTGCTGCTGGTGTTCTTGCTGGTTTTGTTGTTGGTGTTCTTGCTGGTGATGTTGTTGTTGGACACGTTTGTTTCTAACTCGGTTATTATAGGTGAGTGCTTCCCGTATCATGTCAAGCAAAATGCGTTCACTGAATGCTCTTTGCTTGAGACGTTGTGGTATCAGGCTGAGGTCTTGCACTGATGGCGCCTTAGACATGCTGGCTAATCGTTCCAGTTTGGAGAGGCACAACTCAATGGCAACAACATGTGGCTTCAATGTAACCAATACTTCTTTGATGGCAGCGATACTTTGGCGGGTATTGCGTCTGGTGGCCAATAGGTAAACATTTCCTTTTTCATGTTTCAGCAACTTCAGATTATTCATAACTAGATGAAAAAAAAATTGATGATAATGAGTATTTTGAAGAATTTATGAATTGCACATTTTTTGTTCTACCTGGGAGCTAATGATGGTGTGGTTTGACCCTGTTAAGTTTGTATTGGTGAAATGTTGTTTTATGCATTGAAATAATTTCGCATATGAAAAATCACTGGAGGTACTAATGACGTTGAGTTGTGGATTTTGGTAAATGTGGAACTCGGATTCACTGACTGCAATGCATTTTGGAACTGACTGTCAGTATGATTGTGCACCCCTGATGTAGTAATAAAAATCAATCTATGGAAATTATAAAATATTCTTTGCACTAATTGGACGGTGTTTTACCTCCCTCTTTAGTACACTTGGTCATGCTCAGTCAAAAGCTTTAGTTTCAATTTTAACCAGCATCAAAGCTCATTGGTAGCAGTTCTTCTTAGCAACCATTTTTCCCTTGTTGATTTTCAATTAAGGTGCATGTTGCTTACTGGTGTATTAGCTATAAAGATCTGTGCGTAATGTTGGGCAGATTAAAAAACTGAGAAATATCTTCTCACCTGCAATTGAGCAAGTTGCAACCATGTGATGCTGATAAAAGGCCCAATTGAGCAAGCACCGCAAATAAAAATAAGATATCCATCAATGGAGCACTCTTTCTCAAATTTATAATTATCGATAGGTGAATCCTCCATGTCAGAAGCACACAGTTGGAGCATACATTATATAGACAAAAACTTTAATTTAAAATTTCCATAATGAAAAACCAGTGAGAAGTTACCTACTTAATTATTCTACAGAGCGTGCTATCGATGTTAATTTGGCGCGCAATCAATAACCTCCTTATCTGCCTGAATATTCTTTCGTGCTCAGTCAATAATCGCCCGTTTCCAAAGTGTAATTTTGTGAGATGCCTAGTTTGTTGCATGAACCAAGCAAATCATACGAGTATCAGTCACCTACTTTTCGCGTGTCACACATTTTTTTTGTAACATCCTTCCCCCAAAAAATGAGAGGGAAAATTTGTTGTTTTGTTCTTGAAACCAAATAATAATTAGTTTTTTTTTAATCAAAAATTTCTGAATCCTTCTCTCCTCAACTCTAGTAAAAATGAATAAAAAAATTTTATTAGAAATGAATAATGAACTTCATAATAATTTTACTCGAGGAAAAAAAGTAGTGGAGTTATGCAAGAAATATCGATACATTTCGATATTCTTCTTCAAGTATCGATATTTTTTTCAGGAGTATTTATACGTTTTATCCTTATTTTTCTCACATTTAACAATTTGCCACGAAAATTTTGAGGCTACAATGAGACTGAAATATTCCAACACAAACTTCCGCAGCATTTGTGAGTTCTATTTCTATGAATCTTAAAGATTTTATCATTTAACAACGGACATCTAGTTGAATTCTCTTTGTATCAATCATTTATTGGTGGGAAATTATGGATGGGAAAATATTGATACAAAAAATATGTTCC
Source organism: Ericerus pela (assembly GCA_011428145.1). Classification (NCBI taxonomy): domain Eukaryota; kingdom Metazoa; phylum Arthropoda; class Insecta; order Hemiptera; family Coccidae; genus Ericerus; species Ericerus pela. The sequence goes on along the minus strand of WOFM01000191.1, from coordinate 576,324 downwards.
AGCTGCGTGAGAAAGTCTACTAGAAAGTGCGCATGTGCCCAATAATATTTTTTCATGTGTTCTGTCAAGGAGCATTAAAAATCTTTTTTTTTTGTTTAGTGTTCCAAAAAAGTACTTTCTATAACATCTTCCTCATCCATCCACCGTTCTAATAAAAGTATTCAACACAAAATATAATGTTGTGTATTATAAACAAATATAGCACATGAAAATATACAAGTTATAAATGTGTGCTTACTAATTAAAGTACAGCCACCAAAACTTTGTCTTATATTAGGCCAGAGTTGTAGTGATTTGTGTTGAAGGGAAAGTAAGGAAATAATGTTCAAGGAATTAGAATGTGATGAATATGCAATTGTACATAATTTGTGAGAACAGTTTGGAGAGATACATTGTTAAAACACGTGTATTGGAGGAATTGCTGATTTAGGATAAATAAGTATATGTAGGAGTATGACTTCATTTTGTAGACAGAAATATGTATTCTAGGAATTTAAGAATGGTGAGAATATTGTCTAAAAGTGTTCGAATAAATACCGAGTGTTTGGGAATATGTATTTTTAGGAATAGGCGGATATTTGGTTGTAATTCTAAATTTATGGAATATGTTTACTCAGCATAAATTTATCACAATATCTATATTATTCAGACACAAAATTTCAAGTAAAATGGTGCTGGTGTTTAGAATGAAGTTAAACTCTTCTCATTCACATTTTTGAAATAAGTATAAGTTGAGTACAGCAGAAGGCGCTTTTTGTGATTGCATCGGGACTAGGGTAAACCAATCCACAATAAGCTTGATTGCACAAAAGTAAGGGGAAAATTTTGAGTCAAAAAAGTTATACAGTGTAAAGAATTTGTTTCGTTTGAGCTGTATAAGAACAAACACATGGCTTAGAATAAACAAAAGAAGAATTGAGGAAATAGTAATACTTTTTTGAAATAGTTTTGCTCAGTCTTGCATTTTTGACTGGTCCTATTAATGAAATAAATCTAACCACAGAAGAAACAGTGTGGCTGGCTTTTAATTGAGATTAAAATTTATATTCTTTCTAGCCTTAAGGCAGCAGTTTCAACTCATTAAACTACTTTTTGATCTTAATAATGGATTGATTTCCTGAGTAAGAAGGTCTGGCTAATTCATACTACATGATTTAAATCATGCTAGGTGACTGATCACTTTAACGAGGATCACAACAATCATTTTCTGCTGTATTATAAAATCCTAGAGGCAATAGCAAGTTCCACTGGAACAGAAGGTTATCAAAAATTTCAAAAATATTGGTTCAAAATCATCAGGAAATAATATGGGGTGAGATATAGAAATATTTTGTAATTTTGAATAATAAAAAAGTATTTTGAAAACTAATGATTGGGTTTGGCCTATCTGCGAACTTGATTGAAATATGGACCCACAGAATGCACATTCATAATTTTGTCTCAAACTGTAAAGAAATAGCTTTCTCTTCAGCTGGTCTATAAATTTTTTTATATCCCAAGTAAACACATACAGTGAGAATATATAATTAAGTTACAAGCCATGAAGTGCTACTTTGTGGTACTTTGGCTTGTACTGTCATTGGTATATTCTGCCAGCATACACACAGAACTTCTTTCATTCAAGGACTGGCTGCTATCTGCATCCTCCTCATGACTTGCAGCTATAGTTGATTGGTTTCAAGTTGTATTCATGTTAGCCCTAATACTGAGGTTAAGCTACCCTGACATATTCTTTGATACACTCTCAGAATTGTAATGAGAAATGAAAAGAAGTCACTTATATTTATAACTTTTATTTTTTGGTTGTTTCACTACACTGATATGTGTGCTGGTATTCTTCATAAAAGTATAGAGATAATGGAAGAAGGACCATGTCACTACAGTTGCATGAATGTGTTGGAAAGAGAGAGAGTTATATTGAGGTACTGCCATCTCTCACTCATTGCTAATTTATCTGAATTAGATTAAATGCAGCAAAAAAAACAATTCGTATGATTTTTGAAACTTTCTTTTATATGGTTTTAATAAATTTACAAAATTAATTATGAACGAATGAAGTATAATCTATAATACAAAAATTACTAGGTAATAAATCACTATGTTTACATCTGATTACATTTGCCGCAATGAGTGTGAGAGAGAGCACTATCATCGTCATAGTTTTATGTCTTTTTAAGGGGTTCCTGCTACTTCGTTTACATTTAGCTTTATGGTAGTGCTAGCTATACTTCGATGGTGTTCTTATTTTATTTTGTTCTCTCTTTCCCTTACTCTCTTTCCTTCCTTGTCTGCCTCCATGTATGGTGGGTGGTTTTTTTTTAATAGAAAATAATTTATTCTATGCACTTTTTATTTTTTAAAATAATAAATCACTTCACCTAACCTCCCTCTAACATATCCTTATACTTACATAAGTTTGTGTTAGTCCAATTTGTCCGAAACTATCATTGCCCAATATGATCAGCAAAGTATGATAATGCCAGAAAAGCAGAAGCCAAGTCTGTAACCAGTGTGAAATTCCAGTATGGGCTAACACTACAACTGGAAGGCAGGATTTTTTTCCTTCAGATATATCATATTACGATGTGGCTGTAGAGAAGAAATATACCCCACGGGAGAAAAATTTATATGAGGCCTCCAAAAAATTGAAAAACATCTGTGTTCAATGCAATCCTTAGATTTTATCTGTCAAAGAAGTTTAATAATATTGGTAAAGTCAATTTCACAAGTGGAGCAGCGAAAAAATTTTTTGGAGGAATTTCAGTAGATTTTCCAAGAAAGTTTACTTAATTTTCTTTTCTTTTTTTTTTTGTTTTTAGGTGGTAGGCACCTAAAAGGTCCGGACCAATGGGAATCTTCTCTTCACTGTCTCGTCAAGCCTACATATTACCCAGTTGTATTATGTCCTATTATATGCAATTTAATATTGCTTATAAATATAATAGGTGAGAGGAGTGGAGAGCAGTATCAACCAAAAAACCTTGAATTAATTGACAATCACATTTTTATGTCACATTGATATGATCCTAAATACGAAATAAGATTGATAAAAATTCACTTAGGATAGTATCCAAATAGCTGCTCTCCTCAGTTGTTGTGCTGTAAAAATGATGAATCACATGTCTGGGGGGATTTATCAGGTTTAGTGCTGCTGCTTCTGGTCCCACTTCCATTTGGTAAGAGCATTGCTTATTACAGTTCCCACACATTCATACAATTGCATATGAGAAGCGAGATGGGTGCAATAGTTATTACAACTCTGCTGCCCCTATGTCATGGTGGTCTAAACTGTGTGCGATGGTAAGAGTGGTATTGCGGAGTTTGTTGCAGCAAATGGCAATTAATGTGCCCAGGCCCAGTTAGCAGTGGAGTTTGAATTCTCCTAATGCTTATACCAGGGAAGGTGGATGGCAAAAGGAGAGGAAGATATTTGTATAGGTTCTTCCTCTGCAAACAAGTATCTGGCTACTCCCTCATAGTGCAGTTTGGAGGCTCCAACTTTGACATTTCCAGTATCAGTCTTTTTTTTGGGTGTCATGGGAGTTATACCAGAGGAGGAATTTTCGATGTAATAGTTTGGAGGACATCATTAACGGAGGAAGTATCCATCAATAGTTCTTTGATTCTTGCCAGTTCCATTTTGTTTTCTTTGGGACTTCGGTTTTTTATATGAATAATACGATCAGCCTGGTACTTGAATGTTGATGGAGTTTACAAGTTGTGGATAGAATTAGATGAATTGTTAACAGATGACATTTTCAAGATTAAAAAAATAAAATAAATTTCTAAAATAAATTATCAATTGTATAGAAATAGCACAATATAGGGATAAGCTAAAAAAAGAATTCACAAAAAAATTTTAGTCTCTAACTTTATGACAGCAGGAAAACAAATGACTTAGTTGTGAGATCTATGATCGATCACAGTGTCAATTTGTTTTCTTATCGAATTGTTTTCTGAATGTGGAGGGGATAGTCATATTTATTGTCTTTGAATGTAAGTTTTCTAGTTAAATTTGGTTAAATTTTGGCAAATATATTCTAGAACAAAGTTGAGATTTATGTGAAAAATCTTTTAGTAAATAATTTTTTGTACCTTTAGCATGACATCATTTTGTTTGGATGTTGCATTTGTTTAGCAATAGTAACACGTTGTTATGGAAAAAATAACATGTGAATCTGTTTATACCTGCTTATCTATTATTTTTACTCATTTTGTTCCAATGATTGCCATGGAATTTTATCTGGAGAGATTCTGTTTTTGTCATTTTGAAATGGGTTTGCTGTGACTCTGATATAATTTTGAAAATTTATACACTCAGATTTATGCTGATTTTTTTAGTTTCTTTCCTTTAGGCTTGACTTCTTTTTATGGGCATAGGAGGTCCAAGGAGTCATAATTTGTTGTAATGATATCAGAAAATTTGACAGATTTTTTGTTTTTTATTGTTTTATTTGAATTGTATAGCAATTTTTGAGTAATTCATCCTCAACTTTCTGTGGACTAATATTTACAGGGGAATTTTTTTGCGTATTTCTGTTTTTTTTATTCATTAAATTTGTTACTCTTTGGAACATTTTTCTATGGTTATTTATCAAATAGGTGGGCTTCAATCTTTCAATTGAAATTATTTTTAGTTTGCCTACTTAGAGAATCAGAAAGTTTTTGTCATCACATGATACCACTTTATAAGAACTAGATTATGATTTCTTAGGGAAGACCTCATTTTTTCATCTTTAATAAACTTAAGAAGTGATGGCCAAGTGTTTATCATAAATGTCATGACAAGCTATCTTTTTTAGGAAGTTGTTTGCATCGGTTTGTATGTTTTGAACTATTATTTCTGAGCTAATTTCTTGCAAATCTGTGATTGTAGTATTTCAACCCATTCTTGATATTGCTTGCTATGATGAATGCTTTTAAAGTTCTATGTCATCTTTCAACCTTTTCATTGACCTGAGGATGGTAAGCTAAGGTTTGATTATGTTGAACACCCTGTTTTTTTGATAACCCATTGAAGAACAAGCTTTCAAATTGGAAACCTTTATCAGAAACTACGATTTCAGATGCCCCATATTGAGCAATCCAGTTATGGTATAACTTGGAAGCTATAGTTAGAGTTGTTATGTCCTAAAGAGGAATAGTTTATAGTCATTAAATTGCTCTGTTGATTTTTATCTACATGTATTTATGTCCTTGGTATGGAGAAAATGGGCCTACAAGGTCAATATGTCTGGTTTTAAATCACTCTGTTTGTTCAAAATATTTGAGAGGTGAATGAGTATATCACCCTACTTTGGATTCACCAGTTTAGGCAACTGAAAGCCACTTTTTACAGTCAGTCTTAACTCGAGGCAAAAAAAATCTTGATGATATGAGTCCAGCATTACATTTGGATCTGGCATGTGATTAGTTGTGCACCCTGTCAAACACCATTTTTCAATATTTTTTAAAATACATTGTAATCTAATTTTTGTTGATGTTCAATGTTGCTACAATCATGAAAACGAGCTATTTGTGAAATAATTATGTTTAATGGGTTTGAGAAATAAATTTTTTCATCATGCTTTATACGACCCATCAAAATATTGTCTACCTTTTTTTATAATTATCAAAATCAATAATGTTTTTTAACAACAATCTCTGTATATTTTTCTTCCTTGGTTCAAAAAAGATACATTTAAGATAAACATTTTTAGGTGGGTATGTGATAGTTTGGGATAATGTTGACCAATTATACGCTTTAAATATTTGAATCCCCATAGTTGTCGTAATATCATTGTATGATACAAACGGGTATAGGGAAGATTATTTAAATTTTCAAATTTAATCAATTAATATTTTACTTGGTGGAAATGTTTTTAACTAAAATTTTAAACCTTTGAAATAAAACTGCCCATATCACTTTACTATTGATACCACTTTACAAAATATTACATTTCTGCAGTGTAACAAATCAATAACAACTTTCCCCCACCAATAACAATGAAAAATATGCAAAATTTTAATCTGTATAATTATCAATTTCCCAAAGTTAATTTAGTATAAAAAATTTATACATCACTTGAACTTTTAATTATAAAAAAGACTGGTTTAAATAAGAGTTTTGAAATTTTTCCAAATTGCAAATATTTATTAGATCTCTTACAATCTTCTTTCAATGAAAAACAAATGAATAATATTATTCTGAAAAATTTTCATGAAAATATAGATTCAGTTTCTTCATATTTTGAAATCAGTAAAAAATTATTTGGTGATATCGATGCTAGATTATTCTTACACCCAGATTTCAAATTTTTGCTGTGTCACTTGTGTGGAGTATTTTTCAGTCGCTGGGACCACATGAAATATTAAATGTTCGCATCACTACTTTCCTCATTTGTAAAAAAATACAAAAAGTGATGAATTCACCAGACTGATAAATCACTTACAAATCTAATCAAAATTATTATGGAAAAGTTCTTACCCGATTCTTTGAAAAACATCGAACAAAGAATTCTAAATTAAGTACCAACTTCAAAAAATACAATGATGAAATACCTGAATTCCTGTAGCAGCGTCCAGTTTTCTTTATTAAGCATGTTTATGCCAGATATGCTTCAACCAAAAGTGTGTACTCAAAAAATTCTATTCAAAGTTCAGATCAACATGGGATATTTTTTGTGAAAAGCGAAAGTGCAGGTAATTCCAGTGTAACGCAGGAGGTCAATTTCAATATGCCCAATTGTACATGCGTTGATTTTCAAAAACATATTTTTCCATGTAAACATTTTTGTGCTATTTTTCTCTATATTGATAATTTTTTGTTTAATGATCTTCCAGAGAAGTATAGAAGTAGCCCTTTATTAACCATCGATCCTATTCATAATTTATTTGAAACTAATTTTACACTTGATGCTGATGTTTCGTTTAATGATATTGAAAAAGAAAATTCTCCTTCCCAAATGAGTAAAAATCTTCAAAATAACATTGACGAATTTCATCATAATACTAGTGACATTGAGCCTCAACAAAATAATATTGGTTCTAATATTTCAAATACTTCTCAACAACTAGACCTACAAAAACGTATTCAAATTCTCTTGAAAAATTTAATGAACAAATCATATATTATGCTAAATAGAAAAAACAGTGTGGAAAAACTAAAGCTGGTGAAAAAAAAACTTGAAGAGTTGGATGTCATGCTGCAGAGTGAAGTGTCCTGTGATGCTGGTCTTTTGAAACTTCCCATTCTACAACGTAAAAGGAATAGTAAACTGTTTGAATTACCTACTAAAAAAAAGAAAACAACTTCAACAAAGTAAAAACAATGAATTTAAACTTCGAAAATTATTGGTAGATATTTAATTTTATTCACTTATTCAAAATTTCCAAAGTTGGAGCTTTGTTTATCCATTATTTTCAATTAGTTTTAGTCATTTACCTGTCATATATTTTCTTGTCAAAATAAGGTTACTCACTTTCGTTGTTTGGTTACAGAAAATTAGCATTAAAACAATATCTTGGTTTATTTTTATTCGAATTTTCAGTTAAAAATATTTTAAATTAAAATTTTGAATTATATTACTTTTTATTATATAAGTCCAACATAGTCTCAGTCTTTTGTTATTCTCATTTAAGTTAAGTTTGTTTGATGGCAAAAAATTGTTACCTTTGTTTTAAATTGACGAACCATTTCCCCAGGATCATAGGTCATAAAGAAAACACTCCACAGACTCCTAAAAATGTCTAAAATGAGTAAAAAGTGGAAGAATGCGTGATTTTAAAAAGGCTCAAGTCAACTTCTGACCTTTTTAGGTAAACTGCATAATATTGATCTTTGAAAAATGCATTTAACCAAAACAGTAATTTGGTACCTTTTTAAATCATCGCACTTTTCTATCATCTTTTTGTCAAGTTTCTCATAATTAGACAGAGTTGAAAAAGAAAAACATTGAATTTGGAATATTACCTCCTTACAAAGCATTATTTGAAATAATGATACGAATTAATAAGACATTCATTAAGCTTGAAACTTTTTATATTTTCTTCTGGATTTAGAATGATATAAAAGTAAGTTTCACCTTCATAACGAACAATTTTTGGATTGTAGAAGTTGTTACATATTTGCCTCTGATATAATTTTGGATGTTTGTGAAATGTTTTAGTTCTACTATGCCGAATTATTACAGTGCTTCTAATTGCACATCTTGTGCGATATTTTGTTTCATGGGTTATTTCCATTTTTCTATTTGATCGTCACCATTTCAAGGCTCAGTTTCATCCAAAACCTGTAACAAAGATTGATCGTATTTAATTACCTTATAAAATACCACGATGAAAAAGTCTCCACTGATTTCGCCTCCAATATTAGACTGCTTCGTTAAAGAACAATTGATGCCATTAAATCATGAAATTTTAAAAAGCACTAGACTTTACAGCAGGTAAATACAGAGGGGAAATTAAATCGATATGAACGAAAGCAATACTTACCGAACTAACTTGAAGATTAGAGCTGGTGAAAGAAAATAATATACTCTATGAAGAATATTACATTAAAGTAGAACTTCGAATCTCGTAGGTCTCTCACAAATCATGTAAAACCATTTACCTATAGTAATATGGATTTGATGTTATCCTTGTCACTGGCTAATGCCTTTGTCGTAGCTGTAAACTACCTGAAGGATGAAAATTCAAATTATCTGGAGAAACAAGCAGTCAATCACATAATTAAAAGAAATATGATAGTAACATTGCAAGTAACAACTTACTTACTTTTGTGTCAACATTGCGTTCATTCATACTTCTTAAAAATTACAATGATCGTTTTTTCAAACCAAATAGAGCTACTAGAATTTAATTTAAGACACTTGAAGTAAAAAAGCTGAATTTTTAGCTAACACAGTTTTTTCAACGAATGTATAGTCAGATGAAAAGAAGGTTTGTTTACAAAACTTGATAAAAAACCGGTGAGCTACTTCGAACCAATGTGAATCATAATTGAACGACGCGAGTTAGTTGGGTGTGAAAATAACAACAACCTAATTTTTCGATTAGGAAACTTTTCACTTTGTGTTACTCAAGTTGTCTTTGTGGTCTGATGGGCAAAAATGTGGTTTCTTTTACTTGTTAGAAATGTAAAAGGCTAATGTTCAAATCCCAGTTGCTACACCAAAAAATTATTAAAAAATTAAAGAATAACAACATTAGAACATATGGTGGTGATATCAGTATGAGGACTTCCTACTCGAGTGCTAAGTATTTTGGGTAATGATATCATCATCAACAAGTTCAAACTTGTAAAAAAATAGATAATTTCTCATGACTTTAAAATATAATCAGTAATGTGGGGACAATACTCATATGAGGTGCAGGGGCTTATACCCCTTGAAGACAGTTGGCACCGAAAGGCTGGCTTATTTTTGTCTCTATGATGTTAAACAATTAAATGGATGTATGTTTGTATATTCTTACCTGTATGCAAATACAGATAAGATACATTATAAGAACCATGACAAATTACTTGATAAAGATTTTGATGATGTCGCAGCCTGTTACCAAATGCGCTGCGTTGTTTCTTATCACCTTACAGAATAGGAAACAATGTAATGTTATGACATACCTTATGTATATGTACACATGCGTATCTGTGTTTGTATGCCAAATCCCCTATATAAACTCATGGAACTAGCTACAAAATTGCCAGTGTTTGCCTAGGATTTAACTCTCCCATACATTTGTGTATGATGTGGCAGAACATACAAAGCTGTTGATTTGCTTCTATGTGTGAATACGTTTCATATCAGGTATTCCATAAGTAATATTTTACATTCACGACTCTCTTAACTTGAAAATAGTAGTGTTCATTAACGTGTGTAAAGTATATATCCTGCCAGCGTATGTCCAAGTTAGAAAGAGACAGAAATTGTCATCTTCATTAACATATATAGGACTATCCCCGGTTGCCAAATGGATTTTGGAACTTTACATGTGAAAATCACAAATATAGCGTGTAATTTCCTAGGAAATTATGAGAAAACAGTTGAGTGATACCCTGTCAGGGTACCTTGTGTACAATAAATTCAAGGTCATGATGTATGAAAACCTGTTTAATGTATATTAATATGTACAAGGTACCTTAAATACATTAATGAACATTTGTAGACAACTGTCATGCCTCCACAAATGTTGGAGAGTTACTAGTTATTTTTCAAGAGACATCCACTTCATTTGGAGAAACTTTAGAACCTCAATCCTCCATCTGTAGAAAGTGGGGTTTTTCCCAGTTTGTGATTCAAGAGTTGCATTAATTGCGCAATGAACTCGGTGGTCAAATTCTATTGACCTTTTCCTCTTGCTGTGATAAATGTAGGTAGAGTTTCAGATCACCAATACTTGTAGTTGTTGTTGTAGATGCCATTAGGTTTAAAAGGCATTGTATCATGGTAAAATTTGAGACTTCATCGAAGGAAAATACAGACTCTGTAGTTTGTTGGTCTGGAAAAAGTAGGCTTACGAGTCTTCCACATTTCTCAAAGATTTGACACATAATTTGTTTGGGTCAACTACTGTCTCAGGATGTTCAATTTCTAGTAGAAATACAAATATTTTTTTAAATACCTGACACTTTTGTTGTTGAAGAAGTCTGCAAAAGTGGGAAGTCTGTAACCACCTTCTGATTAAAAAAGATTGGGAGGCATAAGTACATAAACTGGAAGAACAAGGTTGACTCATCTTCCAACCCCTCCAGAATCAACACATTCTGAAGCCTTTACCATTTCAGAAACTGAAGAGAACAGCGAAATAACGAGTGACTCGCCAGTGCAACGTGCTATAATTTAGTGAAAGCTCAACATCCTCAAACACCTACGATGTAAAGCCAAATGATCATGTCAGGATCACCATTGTAGAATACCATACATGATGGAAAGAATTCCTCTACAGTAAATAGTCCCGCGTTTTGCATGTTTACTGGCTTTATATACAAGTATGAGAGAGCCAACCTCTGTAAACACGGGCTACTGTTTATTGTTTACTGGCGCCTTTTATACTTGGCTCTGTACACATACACTTACTTGAATACATACATATTTATGTATGTATTGGTGATTAATTGCACAACAAAGTACAATAAATGCCCTTGTCAACATGATGTAATCAGTGATAAGCCTATTTATCATGGTCAGACAATTATGAATTACATACTGAATGTAACAAGTAATTCGTGCAAGTTAAGTGTTTTTTTAATGTACAATGTATAGAATTGCCAGTCTTTTGGTGGTGACTGTCTTTGAGTTGTCTAAACCCTCACCTAGGATGATATCCTCACATGTATTAAAACTTAATTTTTTGGCTGATTAATGATCCTATTAATTTTTAAATAAAAAAAAAGACAAAAATAAATAAAAATAAATTTATAAGATAATTTATAAGATTGCTTTGGCGAAGTAATATCAAGGTCAATAGAAAGTTATTTACAATTTTAACACCATCAATAACACTATAATATGCTTATATACAAATTGAAAAAAAAACTATTTGTTAATGAAACAATTTCTTCATCTTCACTTACCATAATTTTTTCAATAATTATGTATACAAAATATAACATTCACAGTTTCTGTTCATGAATATTTTTAAAATCTCACCGCCCCTTTTGAGCTAGTGTAAGCTGTTCTAATTGAGCTAAAATTGTTATAAACTAGATTTGTAATTTTCTGTCTGTTTTTCTTTTATGATGCACATTGCCACTCTATTGTTTTCTATAAAAATTCAGTTTATATTTGGCCTTTTTTGTTGGCAGTGTGCAAATAGTTGCTGATTTTAGGTGATGAATTTGTGTTTAAAACAACTGTGGGAATAAAAAGATTTTTTCATGCCCACACTCAGCTATATTCACAATTTTCTCAATCGATTTAATTAATTACATAATTAAGAATTTGTATTTACATCGTTAATGAGTAAAATATATCTTGTAGAAATAAATAATTTTGAGCACTTTGAATGAAAAGATTACTTTATTAAAATAGTTATCTGGATAATATAAAACACGGGGTGAGGTTAAAGTAAGTCTAAAGGAAAAGATATTAGGCATGTTCGGAAAAGATTTCTTCTTAGTCTATGGTGTAGCTTCAGTACTTTTGTAGTGGAGACAAAAAGAGAAAAACAAATTGTTTGCATGATCGGTGAAGATGTATCTCTAGTTTTTCATTGTTTTCCAACCAAACTTATTTTAACTTACATAATATGAACTTTGAGATAGTATACACCTATGTAATAATGAGTCTTAGAGAACCAGAGAAAAAACTCATCTTTTAGTCTTACAAATATGCTAGAAATTGTCTCGATTCATATTCTGATTGTGCCTCGAATTGTAAATTTTACCATTTTTCTGGTTTCTCTATTGTTTAACATGACTGTGTTTTCACAAAATTTATGGACAGTGAGTTACAAAATAATTTGGACCAAGTATTGGTTGAGAATGAGACATTTCAATGATATTACTAAGTTCGTGTTTGTTTTATTTTACGAAATAATTTTTTAACTATTACTTGTTCTCAGAGTGATATTAAAAAATGTTTCACATGTCCCTTTACTTCATGAAAGTGAAACTTATTTAAATTGCCTTTTTACCAATAACACTTTGTTTAATTTTATCATACTCCTGGCAGTAAGTAAACAGTGCAGTAATTGAACAAACATTTCACATTCTAAAACTTTCATGTCTTTTTTCTTCTTTTTCCCTCTTTTTTTTAAATATTTTTTTAGTCTTTAATTTATGAGGCTTAATGTTTAATTTGCATTTTTTCGAGTCTTATTTCAACCAGTCGATGAGTATAGTTTGGTTGTTTTTCAATTTTAATGAATTGTTTACTCTTTGTATTTGTTGAATGTATTATTTAAATTTTGATGATATTTTTCATTTGAAAATGAGCCTGTTCTTACTTCCATTTAGCAAAATTTGAATTGTGTGTAGAGCATCTGCCAATGTAGGCTGATACTGCACAGTAGGGTCATGGATTGGTAACTTTGTCCCATCCATATTCTTCCTCAATCAGCTTATTCAGATCAAACAATTTTTTCACTGCTACCAGTTATTTTACTTTTATTTGCGACAGACTGCTGTCGAGCTTTCACAGCTCGTTCAACCCGCTTATTTCTGTGACCTTCAGCAAACATTGGCGTTGTCATCGGTTTTGGCATATTTTTTAACCACACATTTTTGAACCACTTTTGTTGTTGTTTGAATATTTCATTGCCAGCTGTTAAAAATTCATTTTGACTCCACTCATCCAAGTTGGTCTTCATATTGTCAAACCATACCTGACCTTGTGTAGTCATTTTCTCATAATCAAATGTATTATTCTTAGCTGTTGGTTCCTGGACTGGCCATATGTTGTGTTTCTGGGCACCAGAAGATGAAGGCGCTGCTTCAGCTGTTCCAATCATCAACTCCGGTTGTACACCATTCATCACTAGCATATCTTTTATCTTTTCCATCCAGTCATGAAGCATTCTTTTCAGCAGGTTGGGGTCTAGCTGATCAACATTGATGGTGTTGTTAGCAGTTAGGTACATCTGCACGTTCTCATTGCGCAGCCAGTCCTCCTTCATCATAGCATCAAATTGTCCATTGATGACTGCGTCATTGACAGAGCTATTAATCCCAAAATATATACGACCTCTGGTCTCGGGAAAATGCTGTTGCACCACCCACACCACTAGCACCACATTTGCCAAAAAAAAGATACACATTGTGCCGAAGGAAAGGTTTTTCTCAAATAGTGGAAACAGTTTGATGTACATGGTGCAAATGACATTTGTGAGCAAAAAGATGAGAGAGAGGCCAACGCCTCGTTGGGTGATTGGTATGACCTCAAAAATCATGATTGAGGTGATACAGAAATAGCCTGTTGTCTCAGTGATAAGATAGATGTACATACAGAAAACTCGCAACCCTGGAAGTGGCTTGAAGATGTCATCAGATATCATTTCGATGATGAGGACTGTGACAAGTGCTGCAATCATGATAGAGCTCAGACAGTAAAAGAAATATTTACGGTTGAATTTGTCGACAACACTGAATATGAGCATGTTTGCAAAACAGCACAGAAGATTGAGGAACCCATACCAAATACTCAGCGCATAACTATCAAAAGGAGTATGCATGTCTGTAAACAAGTTCACAGGATATACAACAAACAACACTTTTCCCGTGCCGCAGCGCAAGATAGACACCACAGTGGCCAAAATAAAGGGCTTCAATCTCATATTCTTGATACCAGATAGGGTGAAACCCACATTATTTCCACCAGTTTCATTGCTGTAGATTTTTCCAACTTTTGTGAATAGATAGAGGATGTCCACTTCCTTCATGACAACTGGTGTGTCTTCAAACCAGGCTGCCGAACATTTGGCTGCATCTTTTTGGTCGCACTGCAGGTACCAGTGTTTGGACTCGGGAATGGTACGTAGTAAAAGGATGCCAAACAGTGACAACAGGATGATGAAGCCAACAGCTTGACGCCATGGTAGGTAGTACTCGAGTGAATAAACAGAGGAAGTACCAATGATGCTGACCAGGAAGACCATTGAGATCATGGATCCACGATATCTGGCTCGGCTTATCTCTGACACGTAGACGCTGGCTATGATGCCCGCAGAACCTGATCCAAGTAGAAATTAGAAGACGCGTATTAATAACATACCTCAGTAGTTGTTATGCCAACCACTGCGGGGTTTGTGCGTATGTATGTAATATGTATGTATGTTTCCATGTACGTATGTGTCCATTTATGTATGTATGCATGAATCACCAAAAATTTTGTGTTCACTGTTTTGAGAAAATTACGAAACAGATAATATATTGTAATTTTCAGGCACTCTGTTGTTATATGGGAGCAGATCTGAAAGAAGTTTAATGCCTATAATAATGAATTTACTAACCTGAAGCTATGCCACATAACGTTAAACCGATGATTAAATTTGCGAAATTATTAGATACCAAAATAACTGTCCAACCGGCGACAAATAGCAGCAGTATCAATCGCAAATTCGTTTTACGCCCATATTTGTTAATGAAGTACATGGTCATAAGCGGGCCCAAGATTAACGAGAAGTAGCCCAACGATGCTAAAAAAAGTATACATACCTATATCAAAAAGTTTAACTTTTAATAATTTGAAACAATGTTCTGGGTGTCTGCCTCTCGTTACTACCAAAGTTGTTGTTTTATTTCTAAATTTTCATATCGTATTGTCAATGATTCTTTTGTTTCATTTCAAAGTACGAATTATTGCTACTGTATGCGAATGATAATGGGGATAGAGAACCTTTGTGCAGCGAATTGAGAATAAAAATGAAAATTTTTAACTCTAACCCTCTTTCACCTCCTCTTCGGTATCCACAAAAATATAAACAAAATTTTAAATTGAATTAATACTGTATGCCTATGAGAAAATATAATGGGGAACGAATTATTCGAATTAAATCCCGCAACCCTGGCATGTTACATCTCTTATAGAGTTGTTTTTTTTTTTTTTTTTTTTTTCAAACTTTTTGGGCGTATGTTCTCAAATTATTTCTTAATTTGTATGGCGATAAAATTTTTCAAATGTTTTCTTTTTTTTCTATTTTTCCTGCGAACATCGTTTCATAGTGTGTTTGTCAACGAAGAACAAGAACACTGGTCTTATTGTTATTTTTCTAAAAAAAAATCAAAACTCTTTCAGTGTCTTATCTACGTTGAAAATTTTGTGAAGTTTTTGCGAAGTGAAGCATACAAATTTGGTGTTCATATATATATGAAATAAGTGTAGATTAAAAACGAATTTTTAAAGATAAGCTTTTATTTATTTATTTATTTATTTATTTATTTATTTATTTATTTTTTACTTTAGTTTCATGCGAAATAAATATTATTTCGTTGCGGAAGGTTGGCTGCAGTATTGGTATATTTTAAAATCGCAGTAGTGGGTCGAGTAAAAGTTTATAATACACTTTTATTTTGTAGGGTACCTAGCTACATTATATGGCAGTCTGGGAAAATAGCACTCCACTCTTATATACCTACTTCACAATTTACCGAAATTGAGGCTGTCAAGGGAAAAATCATACTTCTCAGACTTTGGTCGTCGCTTATGTTTGATTGAAAACACTATATTCAGACCTTTTATTTTGTCTTAATACCGTAACATTGCAAATTTTCTCGAGTTGGAGATTTCATTATGAGCGTCTTTTGTATTATTACTCAACCTCTTCCTCTCAGAATCTACCAGTACCAATTTCAATAATAAGAATTTCATCAGTAGGACGAACTGTTAAATTAATATGCATTCAAAAAGAAAAACAAATTAAAATATACAATTAGGTACTAACTACCTTCAACTAAATTATACTTGTTCAGCAAAGTTTTTATAGTTTTCGATTTAGGCATTTATCTTGAAAATTAATGAGAGGTATTTACCTTTATGGATTTAGGTAATAGAGCTATGGTAAAATTTTCCAATATTATGTTCCTATAATTTCTTAAAAATGTTTTTTCGAGTTGTCCTTCCAGTTTTAGACAGTTTGAATCATGGAGTTGAATTCTCCTTTAATAATTGAATGAAGTTAGTTGGGGTTGAATGGATATAAAATGAAGTATATATATATAGTTTTATTCAAAATTTATGTGGAAAAGAGAAGAAAAAGTATTTCATTAAAAATGTTTTTTCTCCGTACTGTAATCCATTTGAATTTTCTTTTGATGAACATTTATTTGTTGTGTGTGCACACTTTTATATTTAACTGTATGAAAAATTTTGTTTCTCAACGAATATATATATAAAATTGTAAACAAACAATCGCTTCATCGCTGGCTCACTAATGATAAACTGAGAGAATCTTCTCCAGATTTCAATTCATTTATTATTTCTACTCCTAACGATATAAATGAAGCCCATTGAATAACCAAGAGAGAGTAACGTTCAGATTATTATCAAATTGTACGTGTGAAAACAGAATTCTTCGAATTCCTCATAATTTGGCTTGTTTTTAAGTTTTTAATAAGTTGAGCTTCGAATTAGAATTCTCCCACCCCAGAAATTATTTGTACTTCTGGGACATTAACCAATTCCTCACTCAGTTTTTTTTTAATGTGGTTCGCATTTCTATTTTCACTGTAGGATAAAAACTGAAAGGTGAAGGCAGGTAGCACAAATCTCAGTGCAAATTTTGGTGCAAATTTAGGAAAATGAAAGAGAGAAGTAAGAGAAATTTGTTAGTGTGCATTTGTATTTGATTGTATTTAATACGTAAACACACGCAAAAAAAAAAAATAAATAATTTCTTAGTTTCCAACGAAACAACGAATTATACAGTACCAGTTGCAAAAATTGGAATGTGTGCTACATTAAATGATTCTGTCGGCTTACTTATAGGCACCGAAGTGCGCTTTTTTTTCTAGATATACTTATAGAAATTTTCCACGTACAATTGTTGTTTCCGGGTATTTTCATTATGGAACAGAAACAAGGTTGTGTAGAATTGAAAAATTTTCTAAAGACGCTTACTTGTGTTACATGAGAATTTGCATTCCAAAACTACGATTCACAAAGTAACGAAAATTGCTGTGTACTCCATTCGTATTTTCATAAAAAAATTTTGCTCTCTTATCTATACACTTTGGTCATTCGTATACCCGCCAGTCTTTTCATGGGTGAGTTATTGAAATTGAATAAGTCTCAAGTTTATCAAATGAATATATCTTTTTATGACTTGAATTTTTTCAACATTATGAAAGCAGTCGCAGCCGCTTTAACGGGAAAATTAATAGTGGATATTAAGTTGTGCAGTGTTTAATCGTAGGTATTGTAGTGTCGCAGACGAGTTCTAATCGGTTATTACGTTAATTCTTGATACATAATTATTTAATGTTGATACCTAACCAAGACAGTTGATCGACGTCCATGTTCATTTCTCGACGAAGTTGAGGTATTATAAATGCCGGAAATCCGGCTTGCATGCCCGATATTAGCACGGGTATGTAAGCGATGGAGGCGCAATATAACTGAAACATGCACGAAATTATCGATTAGAATAACAAGATGTCATATTACGTAGGTATTATGAAGATGAGTTGGTTAAAGGTAGGAATACGAAATTTGAGAGGATCACCTAAACTAGGACATTACTAAAAAATCAAAACTACTAGAGTAACAATAAAACGTTTATTATTACGAAAATCACGATGTTTAAAAGAAATTCCCTATATCGATAGTAAGCAAATAACCCTTCGAGTGCTAACCCTAGGAGACTTGAAGTCATTTTCCCATTTCATGATTGTAATTAATCAAAGACTGTAAACAAGTAGGAAAACTGAGTCAGTTTCCGATGGAAACGGTTACAAAATAGTGTAAATGATTCAACAGGTCAGTATTGTAATGGATAGTGAGGAATCGAATATAATTGTCGTTTAATTATGTGTACAAGATTTATAAACATCAGATAAAATGGATGTATAACTTCAAAAACTAAGACTTGGGTGACCAAAAAGTCAGTAAAAATTTTTTATTAACTGTTGTGGGTTCACCTCTAAAATCCACAGGCGAATTGATTCGGACTTGCGTGTTCGGATGTTACCAATTTGGTAAGGCAGCCAACCTTTTATAACTTTCCTGAACTGGCGACTAACGAAAGACATCGCCGGTGTATAAGCTAGGCTAAACACGCACGTCATCCGCGAGTGTCGGGAGATAGGCGCGCGTTTCGTGTTTAGCCTAGACCGCGGCACGTGCATGTTCGTATGCACGTTTGCGCTAGGCTACGTTTGTAACACGTCGGCTAAACAGAGAACGAATTTCGTCTGTTTAGCCTAAGTGCTACGAGCGCCTAATTATTTATTTAACGTCCGTAGACTTTATTATGCGGACTTGGTGATGTACCAAGTCCGCGGTCTGTCGACTGAGGCCGAGCCCCGAAAGAAGGGAGGACATGGTCCCCACAACTGTGATAATTAGTTCATTTTGAATCACCCATAAAGAATGAAGCCAAAGTGATACTAATGAGATAACCTCTCTATATTCCTCTTATTCATCCCCTTCAGTAGGACTGGATATTATATCTGGTGGAGCAGCCCTCCATTGTCAGTAACAAAAATTATTATAAATAATTCAAATTCATCTCAAAATGAGAGGAATTTGATGAAAATCATTTGATTTGTTGCAAATTTTTCCCGAGGCGTTGTATTCTTTTCTGTATTTTTATTTTATTTGTTTATTATAATAGTACCTGGTTCAACTGTGAGGTGAATAAAAAACTTATGGCAGCATTAAAAAAGCAGAATTAAAAATACAAGTATGGAAAGAAAAGATAGGTACCTACGTTAAAAAAAAAAAAAATTGCTTCATAAACAAAAAGAACACTTTAATACTTAACAAAATTCATTAATTCAATAAAGAAGTCATTATCAGATTATCAGTAATCGAGATTCGAGATTCAGTATGGGACATTTTCTATCTATAAAATTTAATGATAACCAACAACATCTATCCTCTATATTTCAGTCACATCATTTGTCTAGATATTCAGAATGCCTTTACCCCCATAATAGGAAAGCACCTACATTCGTACGGAGATATACATACTGTATATATTATAATATATATGTACATACAATTATTGCTCGTATTTAATAAAGTAAGTGTATAGCCCATATGTGAATTGAGATTTGTACATTGTATTTTGCTATAATATTCCATGCGAAATCGATCTGATCGAAAGTTCGTTAAGGTAAATATGAAATTTAATTGCTTGAAGCTCTTGAAGTACATATTTTACTTCGATAGAATTCAGTCAATGAAAAATAAATTTTATAAAAGTTTTTTGTTAGATAATCTTACTTGGGAACGGTAGTAATTTCAAAAACAGAAGTCTCACTTCCGTTGTGTGTTACTCTATTATTTAACTTCATAATTTTTTTTTATCTTTGTGTGTATACAGGGTGTCCAAAAATGGTCTTCCAAGCCAAATGGTTCTTGTAAAATTCATCGAGATAAGCAAAAAAGTTCCTATAACATGGGGTTTGATAAAACTCTCAAATTTTGAAAATTTTCATAGTTAAATCAAATTGGGAAGTTCAAAAAATTCTTTAAATTTGATTTTCGATGAGTGCATCTTATTGTACTCATCGTCTACATTAAAAAACGTTCTTTTGACCACGTCCCTATCTTCAATACTTATAAACTTAAATTTATTTGAAATCGGAAAAAAATTTGTTAAAATTTCAGCATGTCCAGTGTTCCTTTTTTTTTAAATTCTGAAAAATATAACCTCCTCTATACGCAGTCGGTGAGAAGCCTATATCTTTGAAACAGCCAATTTTAAAACCCATGTTATAGGAACTTTTTTGCTTCTCTCGATGAGTTCTACAAGATCCATTTGTTTCGGGAGACGAATTTTAGACACGCTGTATAGTGGAGGCTTATTTTTAGTTGAGGTCCGACTACAGCACCAATTCCCGGCACTCTCCTGAGTTAGGAGCTTTTTATCAGTATTCATATATATAATTTTATGCTTTCCTTAGATAGGGAACGTTTTTCTTCAAGGAAAAAATGTAAACACTAATTCCCGGAAAGAGTTGAATATTCCCTTTAAAAAATGAAGAAATGTACTGTACATACTGGAAAATTGCTGTAATAACCCTTTCTCTACCGTTCACTGAATGAGTTCGTGATCTACCAATTAAAGTCATCATTCAGTCTTTAAGACTTGTGCATAGTTCAACTTCTGCTCGATAATAAGTAGCGTCGAGATACACCATAAATCAACGTTACTGTATTAAACGAGAAGAAACGCGGCACGTTTCGAGCAGATTTCTATTGACACCTGTCTCAACTTAAACTTGTAGGTATTAGCTTCTTTCTTCTCCGCCATTCTCTGGTAGAATCTATATAAGCAAATACTCCTTAATTCACATTGTCGAGAAATTCAAAATGTTCTGTATAGAATTTGTAGGGAAAATTTCTGTCGGATTAATTTACAACGCGATGTCTTGGTGTAAAACTTTTTAAAACTTATGAAACAAGTGGTGAAAACTTTGTTTTTGTAAAATAATGTCATCACTTTCAAGTAGGTTTTCTTTGATAATCTACTTATTAATCTCGATCTCGTGAAACGACTTGTGTTGGGGTAGGTACGTTTTTCGTATCATAACCCTAGGAAACGTTTGGCACCAAAAATGTACAAGCCATTTCCTTGTTACCGCTGTACAGGTCGCAATTTTTGTGTGATATTCACGTCTAGGTAAAACATTAGTACTAAGTCAAGGACCGACGATACTTCTAGTAACTCTATTTTTGTTTTATTTTAACCATAAAATACTTAATTTTGGACCAATATCTACGAAATTGGGAATAAATAATTACTATGATTTCTTCCGATACGATACCAATTTTGATGCGGATCAGTCAGACGGTACTTCCGGTACAGCTATTTCTGATTTTATTTTGACTTTAAAATTCTTAATTTCCAACCAATAGCTACGAAATTTCTAAAAAACACTAACTACAATTTATTGTATTATGTTATCAATTTTTGTGCAGATTGGCCTGACAGTATTTCCGTAAAATCCATTTATATTTCGATTTTGAAAAAAGTAATGATTTTGAACTTTGTAATTTTAGATTTTTAGGTCAACAGTTACAAAATTCCATACTATCATCACTTATGATCTATTACTAACTTTTTAGCGACTTATGTTCTATTGTTTGCAAATCTACTTTTTCTAACGGAGCTGCTGCTGCGTTAGAGTTTTTCTCTTTCTTTTTTCTCTCTCCATTCTCTGCAGATATCCATCTGGTTTATCACAGCTTCTATCCGATTTTTGGAGCTCCCATTTTTGCTTTTGCACCGGTTGGTATGACTAAAAATATGACGCCTATTGTTATACGTAGTGTTCCTGTGCAAGTGCTGGTTAAGCATGGGAATTTTAATAATATATGTACTTTAGAGATGGAAAATATAAAAAACTTTTAGTATCGATGTTCAAAAACTATTAATAGTTTCAATATCGTCCCATCTTCATTAATTTGACTGAAATAAACCAAGGGTGTAGGTAAGATGTTTTTCATTGGGGTAAAGGAATTTCGTTGGCGCCTCCCGCCAACTTTTGAAAATTCAAATTTGAGTATGAATTTCTGGATTTGATATCGTCATCATAGGTTTAAAAAAACTAAAGCAATAGCTGCTTCGTTAGAAAAAGTGTGTTTTCAAAAAGTAGAAAATTGGTGCTAAAAAGTTTGTAATAGGTTATAATTGATTATAGTATTAAATTTTGTAATTGTTGACTAAAATTAAAGACCATCATCGCTCTTTCAAAAACTAAAAAAAAAAAAAAAAACGGATTTACTGAAGGTAACGTCCGACCGCACCAAAATTAGTAGCATATTACAAGAATTCTGTATATTGAATATAATTGTTCCAAATTTCGTAGCTATTGATTTAAAATTAATCATTTTATAGCCAATATGTGAACAAAAATAATGGTAGGGAAGTATCATCCGACCAATCCATACCGAAATCAATAAATTTGACCCTTGTATCAAACGTACGGAGTTTTTTTTCTCAGTGTTGCTAAAGATTTTAATTGTAATTTTTAAATGAGTGGAAACTGTTAATTGGAATAGAAAAAATAAAATAATTTTAACGTTGAGAAAATGAAAATCACCTCCATGTTGCAGTTGTACCTCATGTGTTAGTAAGTTGGCACGTATGCCTTGTGTTAGTACTAATGTTCGTATCAAATTTCGTTACGGTTAAACAAAGATTACATTTTCAGGGAAGCAAAAATTCACGAAAAACCAATTTCTCGAATACCATTTCACGACACCCATTTTCGCGAATGAATTTTCCTGACCGCAAGTTTCACGAAAAACAGAAATTTTTTTTTAGTGGGTAATAGACGAGGTGGATAATTTTTACCTAGTTTGCTTTCTAACGTCAACGAGATATTGAAATTGACCTCACAAAAGAGTTAGGAGTAAAGATGATGAAAGTTATCGGTTTCATGAGAAAAGAAACCGATTGGTACCATTTTCTCATTTTCACCTATAATTTTTTTAATGTATAATTATGTACACTATATACAGGTAGGTATATATATATATATATATTTAAAATTATGTATCGCCCAAAATTTATGTTCATGGTTTTGAAAAAACTACAGAAGAGATAGGGATGAAATTTTCATGAAATATTGTCCTTCTATGAGACCAGGTCTGACAGGAGTTTGTGACTATTAGTTCCTTTTTTTCCTAGAAAACTGGAAAGCAAAAATTTCTTGGAAAAGTGGTTTTTCCAAGATTTTAAGGAAACTACAAAAAGGATAAGGCTGAAATTTTCATGAAATGGAGTTCGAATGTGAAACCTGTGTTGCTTGAAGTATCTTTTCCGTGTTTACGGTGCAAATGGTTATTTTACCGATTCTACTTATAACTGTAATTATGAAATTTCAAGAGATCGATATGTTTTTTTGATATCGATAACTGTCAGTAGTTTTTTAAAATTTTTTCACTTATTTTGAATTCAGTATTAGAGTTATAAATGGAAATTGGCAAACTGAGTTTTTTAGCGAAATATTGCTGCATTAGTTTTTTTATTTTTTGTTTTAAATTCGTGGAAATAGATGTCGTGAAATGTATTAGGGAAATTTGATTTTCGTTAAATTTACTTGTGATTTTCGATTCGTGAGAATGAACGGTAATCCAAGTATCGATTTTTGTTTAGCACAGCTGCAAAACGCATCTTTCAAACTTTGATACATCGTTTCCAGCAATCACTGAACCTGTTCAGATAAAATTCTGTTGATTTATTTCATTCAATAATTCAAAATACATATATTTAGATAAGACATGCCTTATCAGTGCCCAATTCTTCTGAAAACAATAAAAATCTTACGATCGATACTTGATTTCTTGGTCGTAAATTTCGTTTTTATAAACAATTCCAAATTTTCGTACTCATAATATAGTCTCTTAAAAACTTACTTATTGTTATGAACACGAGTTCAAAAAAAGTTTTACCGAGGCTATGTCCCCTGATAACAAAATTCTAGATGAAATGTGCCGTTTATGCCGTTTGAAACTTAAGGCTACATGAGAACTTTTTTCGTTTTTTTTTTTTTTTTTTTTTTTTTTTTATGGTAAAAAGAGATCCTTTTTATTTGCTCGAATTTACGAGTGAAAGCCTCGAAAGTTCTTTTTAAAATTCGAATGCGGAAAATGTAAAAATTTAAAAAAAATTAAAAATAATAAGTTTACGTTAAAAACGCGTTTTTAAAAGATAAGCTTTTATTTAATTTTTTTTTGGCTTTAGCTTTATGCGAAATAAATATTATTTTGTTGCGGAAGGTTGACTGCAGTATTTGTGTATTTTAAAATCGCAGCAGTGAGTAGAATAAAAGCTTATAATTAAAAACGCGTTTTTAAAAGATAAGTTTTTATTTATTTATTTTTTTTTTACTTAAGCCTCATGCGAAATAAATATTATTTCGTTGCGGAAGGTTGGCTACAGTATTAATGTATTTTAAAATCGAAGTAATGAATAGAATAAAAACTTATAATAAAAATTTTGAAGTATAATGTCCAAAGCAGTGAAAGTATGAGCAAACCAATTAAACTCTGCGTTGAGCTTGATTTTATGGTGAAGAATTTATCATTTTAGATTATCAGTTCTCGCAGTCTATTTTCTATTATCTTTATTTACATATGTCAACACAAAATTCGAATTATCATTCTGACTATAAACTCCTCTACTCATAGGTTTGTAGTTTAGGTAGATGTCAGTTTCTCAAATCTCAATTTAGCAGTTTTGTACTTGAAGCTCTGCTTGTTTGATATTTTTCTTTTGTAACTCTGTTTTAAACCTCCCCTCCTCCAAATGTCTTTAAATAAAAAGTATTTCTTCCTTTTCCCTTTTTTTTTACATCGTGTCCTCATATTGGCATCTGTTTTGAGACGCATAGTTTGAATATTCAATATTAAGCTCTTTAAAGAACCAGTTTAGCCCATTGACATCTTGAATGTTAAATTTTTTTTATATCATAGATCACTGTTACGTACCAACCTGCAGGTACCTATATCTTTTCAACGCTTTTGGCCAATTCTCCATAAATTGAGCCTTTTCGTTTATCATTAAAAACACTTGTCATTGATTTACCGCATCGATTCGGCCATTTTTATACAAAAAAGCTTTTTCTGAAATATGTAAATGCCTTTTATGGTCACCACCAGGACACCCACTATTTTGGATGTTTTCTTTTTTTTTATTAGATGAATCAAACAAATGCAAACATGTACAAACAGATCACATATTTGCTACTAAAAAAAAAAGAGACTTGAGTGTTTAGTATATTTCTTTTCATACCTAAAAAATATTGTCATTTAAAAAACATATTCGGGATGACCAATAGTTTTCCATACACGTCTTGATTCTTCTAATTTCAGTTACTAAATTAAGGGTTTGACAGGTTCTGTTCGGTACCCCTATAAAAGACTCCATCACCCTATCTGTCACAACCCAGTTTTATTATTCGTCTGACGATAATGTGTTGTTATTATATTTATATTTACCTCTTTAAATCGTGTAGATTTATTACGAATGCCCATTTTCAATTTTTCGGTTGTCAAATTTGAGCATCAGTTGTACGAACTGCCGGTGCACTTGCAATTTTGATGACCAACACACTTCGTTGCAATTTGTATCGACAAATTTCGGACGTAAAAAACTTGGAAAACAACAGTGCGGAAATACATTTCAAAACACTTACTCGTTTTTCATCGTTCCAAACTAAACCTGTAGGTAAGTCGATTATCGCAAAAATTCAAAGTAAACTTCTTTTTTCCTTTTCACTCTTCAAATTTTTCATTCCATGTCGTCAAGTTGTCATTATTTTCTACGTAAAAATCGCGTTTTTATCGCCATATGATTAGGAAGAGCAACAAACTGACAGCTGGATGACATCACCACCACGTTTCATATTGTGTCACTCCGTGGGCCAAATGATTTTGGCCAACGATACGAATAATGTGCGGTAGTTCTGAAGCCGATAATAACGTCAACAGGACACCCATTTTCACCAACAAACTTTCCAATAGCAAGTTTTCTGAATTTAATTTTAGCGGGTGGTGGGTGAGGTGGTTAATTTTTTGTTTTTCAAATTATTCATGTAATTTTTCATGATTAATAGATTTTGTAAAAATTGATATAGTGAAATTGTCTTGTCATGAAAATGAGTGTTTTAATTTTCGATTGATGAAAATGATAGGTAATCGAATTTCCTACTACGTTTAACCTCTGTAAGTGAAAACCTCAGTAATTGAAAATCCCTGTACAATAGTCACTGTCAGTAAAATCAACTCAATAATTGAATCATTTTGTGTTCATTCTCTATGGGGGGTTTTACTTTTAATGTTACAGTAGGATTGGCGCCGAGAAAAAGAGTTAAATTATGTGTACAAACAAACAAACAACCAATGAAAAGGCCTGTAGGGACATTACTCGTATGAGGCAAAGGGGCTCGGACTTCCGATGACAGTCGCCACCAAAAGCCTGGCAAATATTCGCTTTCATGACGTTAAATAAACGCATGATTACGTTTGATTGTAATTACTTGTACACACGTGCAAGTTATGTGTGAGAACCACACTGTGACTAATCTAACAAAGACATTGATGTCAAAATTTAGTACACGAACCAGTCCGCCATTTCTTATCTATACAAGAAATGACGAACCAATCGTTTCACACAAACGTATGTAATTACTACGTATTATTGTAGAAGGCACAAAAATGGTGAAATTGAGACAATTTTTTCTTTTCCTTTTTTATTATCTTGGCTTCTGAGGGCTCAAAATTATTATTCTTGGTCTCATTTTGTTCCTTTGAGTCTCTTATTTAATTTGGTGTGTCCAATGAAAAGCCAAATGTTCTTTAGAAAGAATTATACATAGGAGTATTTGAAGACTGCTATTTACTTATCATGCTTTTATCTAGTTTCATTGTCCACTTAGTTCTATGTGTTAGGAGAAGAAACCAAATTTGCTTAGTGAGCAAAAAAATGTTCAGAATGTGTTCTGTCATTTAAAAATTGCCAAGATGTGAAAATTTGTGTTGTGCATGTTTTTAAATGCTCAGAAGGCATTCTGAGCTATAGGCTAATACTACAATATGAAATTTTGTGTTGTGGTATTAGCCTAAATGGACAGAATGCGTTGTGGAAATTTCTCAATTCCACAATGTGTTCTGTGCTTGACTTTTAATGCCACAACACAAATTCCCATTGTGGCATTTAATCAAAAAGAACAGAATGCGTTGTGAAAGTTTCTTAATTTCACAATGCATTCTATGCATTCAGTAAGCCCTGTTCGCAATACAAAAAATATTTCTTAAAACATAGAAAGGCGCTTCGACGGTACGTTTTTTCAATCTGCTTATAAAAATGAAATGTCATTCCATTAATAATCACGTTGTTGAAGTCATTACAATATGTTTTCTTGTGAAATAGAATCACATTTTTATCAGGTGGTTACAAAATCTTGCATCGTGAAAGCCGCTCTCTATATTTTAAACCCTGTTTACAGTACAAAAAAGTAATGCTTCAGACGTTAAAAATGGGATGCTATTCCATTATGACATACATTGTTCAAGTCATTATGCTCTGTTTTTTTGAAGAATAGAATCCATTTTTATTTTTTGTATTGTGAACAGGGCTTGAGGGATTTTTTTTTTATTGTGAACAGAGCTTTACTTTTATCGCCACAATGCAAATAGTAACACACAGAATGAACCCAGAATGCATTGTGTAATTGAGAAACTTCCACACCGAGTTCTGTGTGTTTAGCCTAATACTATAACACAAATTTCATGTTGTGGTGTTAGTCTATAGCTCCATACCCCATTGGGGTGAAGCTAACTGCCCTAGCTTTCTTTTTGATTTTTATTTTCAATTGAATCTATATTTTTTTGCATCTTATGATTTTTAATTACTTCTTGCTTGCTTAAGGGTCTTGGAGAGAAGAAAAGGTTGCTAAAGGTACATGTTCCATACTTCTTCTATGGCCTGGAAAGCGTCTAAATTTTAAAATTAATCAAAATTTTTAGATAAATATTTGAAGAGGGTATCAAAACCAGTGTCAACCCCCACCCCATGACTAATAAAATAACACTGAAGTAATTGTTTTCGAGCACAAAAAAATTTAAATTTCTTTCGGATAGATCGGTATACCTATTTGTAGATAATTAGAACGTGAAATGTAGGAAATCAGGAAATAGAACTCATTGACCTACACTAGACGATAAAAATTTTAGATTATACTAATTCATTGTAAATCAACAACAGAACAAATAGGCTGAATTAATTACTATAATTATAAAAAAAAGATTTTGGTTTTAAAGCAACGTTTTCATTTTCTACTTCTTTGTTTTTGCTTTCATATTTTGCGTTTTCCAAATTATTACATACTATCTGCCCCTAGTGTCAGCTTCTCTTAACAGATGCCTAGGATCTTTGACCCTAACCTTGAGCTTAGTGTTCACTAACGTAATGGCCTGTTTTTAAACCAAAGTGAAGCTGCCAAAAAACGTATGGTAGCTGAAAAATATAGCTTCTTTGTGACAAACTGCAGCAGAGCTTTGAAAAAAACTTGGTTTAGCTAAGAAATATAACTGAGAAATCTATATTTTCTGCATATTTGAAACTGACCCTTGGTGTTCACATTTTGCACAGGGTTAGAGTCAACTATGAATACTAATGAAAGACATAAGTAAATTGAAGTGTCTTGTTCATTCCCATATCAAAGGGACCTAGTATGTATTTGTTTAAAGATAACTCCCTGTTAAACATACCTTGTCATATTTTTTGAGAAAAAATTATTTTTATCCTCTTCAAAAGTTTAGCGCTACCCTTTTCCCAATGAAATTTTCAGCTTCAGAAAAATGTTGACTTAGTGTAAGTACTTTACTTTTTGTCAAATCAAACAGATCTAGTATGGGTTAAATTACGTTAAATAATGGTCCTCAGACTTTTATACAATACAGTTTTTATGGGGTTTGTGTTATGTCTAGTTAAAATAATAAGAAAATTAATTTAAAAAAAAATCGATGATGTTAAAGGAATAAGGATTTGACTAATTAGAAAATAAATTTTGTGCCTCAAATAATTACATACTTGGTATATTATTATTATAGCACGATAAAATCTGAAAATTCAAAATTCTGCTCATTTTGGATCCATGA
Organism: Ericerus pela; assembly: GCA_011428145.1. Taxonomy (NCBI): domain Eukaryota; kingdom Metazoa; phylum Arthropoda; class Insecta; order Hemiptera; family Coccidae; genus Ericerus; species Ericerus pela. The sequence continues at coordinate 547,075 of WOFM01000191.1, read as the reverse complement.
GGGTTGAAGAATGGATCAAATGATTAAATGAACATCAAATTCGAATTCAGCGAGTCAGAAAACATGTTTGATGATATAATATTATGCAATAAAATCTGAAAATAAAAAATTCTCTTATTTTTGGGCCTCGTGAGGGTGGAAGAATAAGTCTAGTGATAAAATGAACATCGAATTCGAATTCAGTGCCTCAAAACGCTGACAAAAAACATGTGCAACCTTCTAAAATTATGTAAATTTATGAATCAGGAATATCAGGAAAAGACCACTAAATTCAGCACAAATAAGTTTGCTTAATGTTTTTCCTCCATTCATCTTTTACACGCAGCGTTATTAATCTAACCTTCATACATTTTCCTTTATAAATAAATTTTCCGATGTGATAAAATTATAAAACCAAGTCTAGAATTTTCCTAGGTTCACAAAGAATATATGTACAAAAATTCAGCTACATTGATCCGGTAGATTCTGAAATTATATTAGACCTACACTTTTCCAAACTTTCCTCTTTGTATCACTATAATAAACATACGAGCCGTTAATTCGTTCGTAAAACTATTTCACAAAATTATTTCCCTTATATTATTTTGCTAATTATTCCCTCATATTCGGTGTGCATGCGCCACTACTCACACAGATACGCAAAAAAATGTTTCTTGCTTCCGCCAAAACAACGAATTGTACAGTTTCACCTGTATTTTAGGGAAAATCCAGGGCCAGCACATGCCAAAGTGCCGTGAAGTGGCTCCTCAGGGCTTGTATCAATATTTAGTATAGGTATAGATGAAACAAATATTGTTTTTTTAGCCTTTTTAGGTTCAATTTTTCGACGATCTTCAAGGTTACAATTTAGTACTAAATAAAAAAGCGGGTGTGGGGTTGAGTACATGAAAAGACGAAATGTTGCCTTAGCTTATGAACAGTTTTAACCTTTGATTATACAATACTGGATCAGCAAAGAAATAATTTCTGGTTAGACATGCCGGCGCTGAATAGGCAACCAGAGCGAACATTTTGACTTACTTTGTGTTTATGTAAACTTTCCTTGTTAATTTAAGGGATGTTTTTACCAAATGTTGAACTTAAGGAAAACGTCGAAAATACGGAAAAGGTACGCTAGGGGGTTGCCCACTTCTTCGCTGGCATGTCTTCACATTAAAAAGTACATTAGTCATTCAGAGCTTTACTGGTCCAGTACCATATAGTCAATGGTTTTAACTAAATTTTAATTTTCAACTCAGTTTTTCTTAAAAACCACTGAGTTTTCACAGGAACATGAAGTACGAGTACGTACTTACCTATAGTTTCTGCGTAACTTTTCCTCCTGAATAAAATTGTGGTAGGTACTCATTTATGGATGTAAGCAAAGGACAAAGACATGGCTATTTAAAAAATTGGAAACCTCTTCTCATTCCCTTTCAAATGGGATTATAAAACAGTAGCATACCGATTTTGCTGGTAGGGAAAAATTGTTTGCTATCGCTGCGCTGATAACATCAGGACTATTCAGTACTTTTTGAGGTTCGTGCTCCTAAAGACCACACCATTATACCATCTTATAATTTTTTATCTCATTTTCATGTTTTTTGTTTTTTGGCGTGTGGGGACGGATTGGTCCTCAACCATTCCCCCCTCGATGAGTCCGCCCGGAAATTTTAAAAGCTTATGAAAATAAAGACTTACTCCCATGTAGGTACCAAATTTCATTCATTTTTATTAATTTTGTGGGGGTAACTTAATTATTATGTTTACCCGTCAGATTGATGGTGGGTTAACAGATCAATTGATATAAAATCGATTTCATAAAACTCAGTTTTATTATTTTCTATCTAATCATAGTTTATTATAAAAATTTTTAAATGTATTGTGACTTGAGAACTGAACTGTATAAATTTGTCGTCAAGTTATGTTTTTAGCTTGTTAGTACTACCATGATTCGAGAGCATCATGGACTCATGGTTATTGTCCTCTAATTTGAAAATTTTTCTCACCTCAGATAAAAGTAAATGCCAAAACGAATATTTTTCCTGCTAGAAGCTACAAATCACTGCTAAATTTCTTCCAACTTTTTGAATATATAACATATTGTCAGATCAAAAATTTATCTTCCAAACGCAATCACCCGAAAGATTAAATCTGAAGTTTTTTCAATTTACTGGTTTACAGAAAGGAGTTAAAGCAGACACTTTTGCTCCACCAGTATTCTGATCTTCAGAATATGAACAATGCGAACACTTTTTTCGTATCTAGTTTTTGTTAGTTACCTGAAAATCCAATGGCTGTAATGACTTTATCAACAAGAGAAAGTTTGCTTGAATTTTACTGTGTTAAAAAATCGCAATTTTTACTCTATCATGTTCCTGGCAAATAAATAAAGTTGGCTTTTGATTCAGAAATTTTCGATTCGAAGAAAAAAGTGAAAAATTGGGTAAATGTTTGACTTTTTTTTTTTGTATGTATGTGTTGGCTCATGTTGTGAATGGTTCCCTGGACAATACTGGTACGTTCAACTGATATCTCGTTATTGACAGACTCCACTGAAGATACCAAAATGATAAAATTGTTTCCCTCCCACTATACATAATTTTTTCAAAAGATGTTTTAAAATTTTGTTACGCTGCGTTTAAAATATCATAATTTATTTTGATCTTCATTTTATTTTCAGAACAATTTGCGCCGATTTTTGTGCTTTTAAACCAACAGCTAAAAATAAAAGTTATTGATTTCTAAATGATACCTAGGTTTCAAACCTATGTTCTTTTAGTTGTTGTTCATAAATAATTGATTCGATTTCGAATTAATTTGTAAAAATTGTTTCAGCTTTTATTAACGTCGTTTTCCGCCCACTATATTTGTTTCAATTTGATTTTATTTAGAATTTCATTATCCGTTTTTTCATAAGTAAGTGATAATATAGCTGCTGTAACAAATTCATCTGAAGTTATTTAATTTTCGATTTAAAAATTTAATACTGTACTTTTTTCTTATTTTCAGATGTTTTCAAATTTCTCATCAAAAATGTGCTCACGGAGAAAAAAATTTTTTTTAAAAATTAAGTTAAACTTTATTCAATATTGCTTGGGTAGGTAACTTATTTTAACATCATTTTTTCCAACTGCATCCGAATTTTATGTATTTTCATTTTTTTTGTCTTTTCCTTTACGATTCGAAAATCATTCATTTGAAAAGTGAAATCAAATTACGAAGGCACAACTTGATAAATTTGTTTTTTCTGTGGATCTTTCTCAAATTTTCTACAATTTCCCTGAAGTTCTTATATAATTTATGAATTTTATCGTTGAAATCTCATTTTCTCATCTCTCACGTTCGAGATATGTCCTTCATTTTTGCAGTAAAACGACGATGAAAGGCACAGAAAAACAAATTTTTCCATGAAGATGTAATTCAAAAAAATAGGAGGAATAATGGAATTTTGCAAAATGCGCATAATGTTTTTAAATCACGAATACAAATTACAATTACCAGTATTTTTTTCCCTTGTTGAGAGCTTGAAATTTTTTAATCCTAAAATCAGAGAAAAAATTTTTCTTTTTCTTTCTTTCTATCTGAATGTAGGGCAATACATAATATATATATACACACACCTATACCTATTATATCTGTTATATAAAATGAGGTTTTTCTTTATAACAGCATCACGCCACTCCTATCAGTTGGATTCAGACCAGATTTTGGCACTGTATAGGTGTCTACCCCCAGCTATTTTTTTCGAAGTTTAATTCTAAAAACTTCATCGTGAAAACTGTAATAATTATGCTCGAAAGTTTTGACTCCTTTGCATATGATCAGTGACGCAGTGTGATAAATGTAGTTGGGTAGATAATTCACAATCACATTAGGCACAAACATTGAGTGTATTATATTCTATCATTCTGTAAAATTTGGTTGAAATAGGTTGTTTTTATGCTACAGGTGATTTGAAAAAGTCTAAAATTTATACCAAAAAGAGTAGATAATTCCAGATGAAACAGAAAAGCTGTGTGGAAAACAATCTTGCTGTTATTTTGTTTGATAAGCATTAAGCAATAATTTAATAACTTGCACATGTATTTCTTAGCTAGGTGAAACAATTCATTATGAATTTCTTTGAAACCTCATTAAATGTAATTTTTACTCAGCATTCTGGCAAATACTTTTCATAATTTCATTGTGTTCATTCACTAAATATCACTTGCAGCTTTGCCTATACTGCGCCTGCAAATTTGATATAGATTTATTTATAAGTTTGATTTTTTGTTTAAAAAACCAACTTATTCTAAGGTGATTTGCTACACCAGAGTTTTTTTTTTTTTTTTTTTTTTTTTTTTTCTTTTCTTTCCATAAAGTCCAGACGGCAAAATACTGATAAGAGTAAAAAACACTGGAACAAGTGAACAGCGTATAAAAAAAAAGTCATACACGCACCCCCCCACAATAAAACGAAGAAGATAAAAAGAAAGAGAGAAAAAAATCAGTCTGGCGCCTGTAGTCCTGAACACGTGCAATATTAAATATAGAGACCTGTCTCACTGCCACCTTAAAGTGGCTACAATCAGTGGTCAGATAAAATTAATTTTTTCTATGAAAATGTTTTTTTTTGAGAGACATAATGAAAAATGTCTCTCTGTGGATTTTCATTGAGAACAAAGAAGGAAGAAAGGAAAACAAGTAGGCAATATGGCATTGGTTGATGACGTGCATCATATTATTGTGTTAGTAGGTATATTACGTATTATATAGGTATTTGCATTATTAAATTTTTTTTTCTTTTTTTTAATATGGGTGTATGTGTAGACACTGTCTCAGTGTATCATAGTAAGCTTTACCACTGCATATGATATCCTTTATATAATATGATGAAGGTTTTTTTTTATGACAGCGTTTATTTACAGGACATTTGGGAAAGGTTGTGAAAATTTAACCTTGAACGCTGTAATTCAGCTCAAAAGTTTTGATATCACGTACGATAGAATCAAGGTATTACGTTGAAAAGTTTCATCTATCAATTTATACTTTGAAAAGATTTGTTTTCTGGATATTTTGAAAGTTAGGTTTTGAGGAATTCATTTGGAAAGCTGTCATTATGTTCAAAAGTTTTGATGAGGTCACATATAAAAGAACAGTAGTATCACTTTGGAAAAATTTGTAAATAATTTTATAATATTTGTTTCAGGGCATTTTGGAGGAGTTTGTTTTGATATAATCAGGCTTAAAATTTTTGCTGATGTCATATAATTATGAAGGAATCAAGGTGTCATTTTGAAAAGTTTCATTTTTATTATGAAATGAATTGATGGGTTCATGGTGGTACTAGTTAAAAAATAAAATTCTTCCCGTATTAGCTTTGGAAGCTTAAAAACTACATTTGGTGGGTGTATTTCATGATTGCATCTTTTGCATATGCCTCAAAAATGAAAGCACAAATGTTTTCAGATATTTGAGCATTTAATGATGGCGGGTTGTGAGATACTGCTCTCATACCACAAGTGATATATGTTACAAATAAAAATTATTCCAATATCTAGTTGTGAAATGAAAAAACATGATATGGTGAAAGTATTGCATGATTTCATAAACCCTCTACAAGGAAAGCAACATTTTATTTTTTGTTTTACTATTGGGTCATTTTCTATTATTGGTGTAAACACTAACTTTAACCTGTAGCTTTGCTAATGGTTATACATCAAACATGAAAGTTGTCATTTAATCAAGAAATATACCTATACTTAAATTCACGACACATTGGAGCTTGGGAGAAGAGAAGCAATGGACTCTTAATAGTGAGAAGTCCGAGATCTGGACCTTAAAATAAAAATTATTTTCGACAAAAATAAGACAAAATAATGACGTCACAATTTCAGACAATTTTTCGAGAGACAAAATTCGAATTTGGACATTATATTATCCGAATCCGAACTCGTATTCAGATGAAGACGTGAAGACAGAAATAAAATCTGATTCTCTTTCAGGCAATTATAATGCATTTTATTTCAGTAACGACTCTTCCAAATTCAGACAATTTCAGACAATAATTTGGTTCGATCCGACAGATGGGCACCATGAGATATATATATTAGATGATACAAATTGAATGAAAGTAAAAACCCATCGACGGACATGAATGCAGCCAACCTTTTTGCTTTATCTCTGGTCTTTCCACGCTTTGCTTGCAGTTTGCAGTCATTTAATATATTTTATTATATTTTATTTTATCAGTCATCCACGTGAGCTTTTGCCTATTATATGTCAACGTATATATATTTCTGCTATCTGTAATTTCATTGGCTGTAAATATTCGGTAATTCCTCTCACTTTTTATTATCGACATCGCATATTTGAAGGCAATTAGCAGACAATAAGTGGGGAAATTTCCTTAACAAGAAGAACTGATTTGCAAACACAAATTCTAATTTTTAAATCACTCTCTTTGCACTGGCGACACCCGGTACTAGGTTCATCTTTGCAAATGAGTCCTTCTTGTGTAGGCGGATAGCAGCAGGTCCAAGTCACAAGTCCTACGTCTAAGTCCTCACGTTAGGCAATTTAATATGTGTACCATCTTCAAGATGCAGAATACGATTCAATCTGATCTACCTTGAAGACAACTAGGATGGTAGTTGGTATTCCAGATAGGTTCAATTGAAGACAAAGGCAAACTAGGAATGTTCTTTCGTTATGAAGGATTACTAGTGACAACACACAAGTCATTTCTAGTTTTGCCAGTTGTACATCGCACTTCAAGGCGATCTTTTGAAAACACCTGCGAGGTGAAGCATCAGTCGACAATACAATCAGATGGAGTTCCTGGCATCTGTTAGGAGGGAAATTTGGTGTGTTGAAGACAATTTTAAGACAAGCTTGGTTCAAGATGACTGCCTTGCTCTGTCATTTAAAGGCCGCGTCGAGCCTTCTCTTTGCGCATAGTGGATTTGACTCCATCTATGTTAGTAATTTTCTCACCTCATCCTCACTTTTTCCAAAAGCTCCGAGACCTAAAGTTTCATATTAGGAGTCTTTTACACAACAAAACCATCACTCATGAAGACACACAATTAGGTGAAAACACAACAGCTTTCTGATGGTTTCTCCTACTTGTTGTCTGCCATAGCTTTTTTTTTTAACTTTTTATTTTTCCGCTACATACTTTGCTTTGTTCCGCTTTGTTGACACTATAGTTCTTTTGTAATTATAGTCTTTAACAAAATAATTCTGCTGTTTATTTTTGTAGGTTTCAAACCTTGTATGGATCGAAACTTTATTAGGCTCTTCTATCCGCATAACTTGGCTTATTGCTGATTTGTCATATTAATTTGCTGAGGTATGAAGACAAATGTAAGCTGTGTTCTGCCGTGTTCGAAGAAGTTTAATTCAAGTCAAGAAGAATTCAGCCGTAGGACATAGTCAAAGTCAAAAAAAAAATAAAATGTCTTGAAAACACAATTCAAGACCCCTCGATTCAGTGTTTCAGCTGCATGATGCCCTAAATTTAGGACATTGTGACGTCATTAGCATTTAAACACCTCTGTACATTAAAGGTTGACTTTATGACATGTGAAAGGAATCGATTTTGTATGTCTCATAAAATATGGCGACTGTGGCAGGAATCAATTTTGGACGCCTCAATAGCTACCTTACCTATTTTAATGAGGATCTTAATGATGGTGGGAATGATTATGGACATAATGTTTACCCCCAATTTTGGATCAGTTCATATCTTTGTTTTAATGTAATTTAATTCATTAAGAAATTTCTTCCATCTTTGAATTTTAATACTTGGCCTCAGAATTGTAATGCGTCTCCAAAAAATTATATTATTGGTTTTTTACAAATAAAGGACAGGATGGAATAAAAGTCTTGAAAAAGGGCCAAGTTTTGATTTTTTAAATTTATAATTGATTTTTTATTCTAAGGGTCATTTTTGCATATTTGCAGTTTTTCCATTCTGTACTGTTGCATAGTGCATGTTTTATGTTTTTCAAAAGGATTTTATCTGCTGAATCATGCAGATCTAATTCTAATGAATATAATATTGGGGCTGATTTGGTTGAAATATATATATTGCTGACTTCTTGAAAGTAAGCACCAATTGACACCGGACAAGTTTTGCTCGGAAGTAGGAACCCAAAAAAATGGAATTACCAGTCGACCCGGATTTACAAAAATTCTGGTCTGGTTTGAAAAATATTGTCCGAATGAACGTTAAATTTCGGGTTGAAGAAGCTGATTAGAAATAAAATTCGAGCAAAAAGTAATTCCTAATTCAACCCTAAAACGTAGCTCGAACCTAAGTAATATTCTAACCTTAATCTCATTCGACTCATGACAGACCAGGACACAGGTAAAGAGATAACACGTTTTTACCAAATATCACAAGTACGTCTCACATGTGTTTTAAAGTTTCAGCCATATACCGAGGTCTCCCTCCACATTATTTTAATTGGAATATGTTATAATACGTTAATTAGCACACAAAGTAAACACAAGAAACCCGAAGAACAAATTTATTATTATTTTTCAAAAGAACTACTAATAGTACAAGATGTCCAAATAATGTTATAATCGTTTTCACCATAAGGAGTTAGACGCACTTAAATGGTGTACAGACAAATCCGAATGACAGCAAGCTACATTGCTAGACGATGTGGCAACAGGGTTTTTGTTTTATTTTGTAAATTTATCCCAAAATTAAAATCAAAACAATAAATGGTCACAGTCAACATTATATAAATGGATGAAAATTTTATTTTCATTTTTTCACAGCTGAAAAAGAAAACATAAAACACAGGTTGAAGAAAACTTTTAGTTTCTTGTTTATTTGACTCAAAAATAATCTGTAATGGTAAGAAAACCAGAATGTTGCTACCCATCAAAATTTATTCCAACGAAACGGTTTCGATAAATCGTACAACCCTCTTGTCAAAATTCGATAACATATTCTAGATCATTTGCCCTAGATTTGTTGTCTTCTAAAATATGTAAGGTAGCAGCTCTCGTCTTAGCATCTCGACTGCACAACTCGGTTTTATAGTCGGTACTAAGAGCACTATATTAACAAAGCTGAAATTCTCGAGAAGAAAAATGTATATTGTTGGGTAATTTTTTCTCAGGCTCCAGTATTTTGTTAAGAGCCACTAGATTATTGTATTAGACGCTGCACCATTTTTTCCCTTCCCCCTCTTTTTTACTCTACTGCATATCAATTCATATTTTTTACTCTCTAAATTCGAATGAAAAACGTGACCAATGAGTAGAAATATACGATGTTTTTGAATCTATTATATATTATTCTTTAAGGAGCGCAAAAAATGAAAATAAAATAGTACCTATAGGTAGGTACTCAAAGCAAAATAATGTAACGAATTTTAAATTGCAAAGTTTTTCAACACTAATGAAAAGTCGAGACTCGAGAACAAAATAAGGGAATAAAACGAGAGAAAATTAATTTGTATACAATGTACGTGCGTCGTGAAAAATATGTAAAATTTTTCCAAGACTTTAATAGTGAGCTTTTAACACACAAAATAAAGACTAGAATTCTGATATGTGTGTTCTCATTCGTAATTGAAAACCGACTAGTTAGATAAAAAAAATTAAAAACTCAATTTAGTCGGCTGCCTTAAAAGTAGAAAAGTAGCGTACGAATTTATTATTTCTGTCAATAGTCGAGGCTAATTATTCCCGAACTAATTCGCCTCCCATTATTATGTACCAAAAAACTGATTGCCACATAAAAAAATGTATAATTTAAAAGTAGAATTGACTAGTGAATGTTTTCTATGTCATAGAATCATTACGAAACTGTCAGGTTTTGATATTCTACCCTGAAGTTTGATAATGATTATTCGTCGAGCACAGAAAAGAAATACCTAATTGAGGTTTAACCAGACTCAGTTTGGAAATGAGTATAAAGTTTCGGTTTTCACATCAAAACTTTCCTTAGACTGTTGAGGGTAAAATTTTGCACATATTCTGAAATAGATCCCTATTTTTTCGGTGAGTGAACGAAGCGAAGCTGGCATCAGGGGCGGATAGTACAACGATCGAAGTAATTGTCGTGCGACGTTACGCCCATTTTTATCTTTTTTTTTGTCGTATTTATTGAGGAAAACCAATCGCCAAAACAAGAACTTTATTCGAATATTTTTTTCGCTGCATGAAAAACATTTTCGGATATTTTTAAGCAGATTTTCATAGGTGAAAATCAGCTCATTTAAACCTTTCTCATGGAAAGACCCATGCTTGAAACTAGGTAGGTTTTTCGTTTTATAACCGAAGGAAATTTTTGCGGCACAAAAAGCTCAAAATCGTAATACGTAGTCCATGTACTCCATTTCCTCGTTAACGTTTAATATGTTTCTCACAATCATGAACTTTGGTTCGAACATATATTGGTGTTATGGCAAGAAAGATCCCAATTTAATTTGGTGTAGATTGGTCGGACGATATTTCCAGTTCGTCTAATTTTATACCAATTTTGAAGTTTTAATTGCTCCAAAATGCGTCATTTTATGTCAGTCGTTATGAAATTTAGGTTAGATATTGATTGTACTCTGAAATTCTATCAATTTTACTATAGATTGGCTGGATGGTACTTCCGGTTCGTCCATTTTTATAAAGTGCGTAATGGATCTAAAATGCGTAATATTATTTTCAATCAGTTGCGACGAAATTCGGAATGGAGGTTGATTATTACCTATATGATTATGGTCTATATTGAAGTGGTATCAATTTTGGTTTCAGTTGGAATGGAGTTGGTTATAAGATTTATGCGGTTGGTCGATTTTTCATTTCAGTTTCAGTGTTTGGGAGATGCAATAATATTGTTTCATAATCACAAAAGATGCAAACATTAATTCTAAAACAAGAACCAGACTTATTGATTTTATTTGTGGGAGTTAATCGGTCCCAAACGAAGTTCGTGTCTATAAATTGAGTCCTCCCTGCTACATGAATTGAATCTCGACCCGTAAAAAATATTGTCATCTTTATACGCAGGATGAATACATCTTATCTTATACATCTGGCCCAGTTTTAGGATTTCTTCTTGGAGGTGAATAGAATCACATTTTACAATTCGTAAAGTTTTATGGGAGCCGTGGGTTGGGATTGTACTTTACAATTGCACTCTCATCCCTCAAATAAATAAACAATACAGGCTAATTTGGTTTACATTAACCTGTTTTCTTGCCGTTGGGGGTTTATACCCCAAATCCCTCCTTTAAAACCGACCTTATCACCTATGGAAAATGCGTAATTTCCGCCTACAATGTGGGCAGACTTTTTTGCCACAAAATCTATAATAATTCGTGTGAAAGCTACCGTGCTAATCCGCAATCGAATGGATAATTTTATATCCCTCATCTTAATATGTCGTTGTTTGCGCAAGTTTCACTATTGTTGCAACAATAAAAAATCAAATTTATCTGAAAATCAAATTTTTCTAACCCAAACAATGGCCGAATAAGAAAATGATGATTTGGAAATTTGAGATTTTGCAACTGCAGTGTGTTATAAGTTTCGGGCTATTAACGAGGTCTATATCTGAGTATGCAATATGCTCTCTCTACACAAGAAATAACAATTTTAAACTATACCTACCCACCATAAAGTTAATTATCTTAAACTAACTGTCAGTTACAAGTTATAAGTCTGTAAAGGGGAAGGGAAATGTTATTTCTTGTTAACAGGGACTGGACTCATTAACAAGTTGGGACTCAAATCATAGATGGTAAAAATTCGTTATTTTTAGGGATGTCAAAAATATTTATTTACATATTTTTTTAATTTATAGAAGAAGAAAATAAACATCATCATTTTTCGTTTCAAGTCTTCCTGAGTGGATATAGCCGCATTTGAATTTACACATTTTTAAGTATTTCAACGTAAAAACAACATAATGGGTACCTATGCGAAATTTAAAAAACCCGTTATTATTTCAAATTTACCCAAAACTTTAATTTTTTGATTTTTTTCTACCACACTTTTTGAATATTTTAGAATAAATACACATTTTAAAATATTTCAAAGTAAAAACAAAGTAATATGGTTGTTAAATTTAGTACAATGATTAGTTTATTATGATCTACCTATTTCAAAACATATTATCAGTTTTTATTGCAGTTGGCCTTGCGGTTTATACCCACATGGGCCTTTCTCGCTTTTGCTCGTGGTGATTGTTTTCGAAGGTTGTTTGTGGCTTTTAAAAACGTACCTAATTCTGTCTCGATGATTTCAAGGCATTTGTTTGAAAACCTGCTTCTTCTTGCGAAGCTCTGGTACTCAAGAGTTCTTAAATTCTCATTTTTTAAAAATTTTTTCGCAATTTGAAGGTAATTTATCGTCGATACGGTCTATCTTCGAGCTGCGGTCGGTGGACAATGAATTCGCCCACCCCCAATCGAATTTCGACACATGCACGTAATGTTGTCAGCAGTAATTTGGTGAACGCTTAGAACATGTTTCAACGTGACGCACGAAAACATGCAGCAGTTCTCATCTTTAGAGGATCGTAAATTTTGGCGTTTGAAAGGCCGACCCTGGTAGCTTGAAAAAACGATTTTCTCGCGTAAACTGGTCAGTGTTTTCTTCAAAAGGGGGCGAGGGGGCAGACAGCATTCATCTCCTACCTTTTTGATGTACATTTTTTCTACTAATATATCTACTTTTATACATAGTATTTTCAGCCATATTTGATTGAAAATTTTTGTTGCATTATGGAGTTCGCCGAAATCTTTTTGAAGTGAAACTTCCTTGCGCTGGGTAGTAAACTAAAGACGGTCATGTAATGAACCACGTGAAAGGAAAAAACGTTACAGCTGACCCTCCTTATGAAAGGTAGGCCCGTTCAACTGTATTTGATTCATTTCCATCTTCTCCTCTATACATTTTCTCATTATTACAGTATTGTGAAATAGTTTTTCTTGGAATCGTATAAAATATTTTAGGATTGCAACAAAGCCTGCAGAAACGAAGTTTTTAGATTACAGTTGTTCTGTTGCAAGTATTTTAGAACTTCAAACCCGATCGAAAGAAGGTAAAATTTCTCCAACCGTATTTTATTTTTTTAAATTGGTTTTTCAGTGTTTGTTTTCCTACGAAGAGTTATGTGGACTTACTCTCAATTTACGCCACATAATGTGATCGTTTAAACTGAATTTGTATGTCGTACGGTGCCTTACAGTTAAGAAATCGGAATGCCATTAAAAGCGTCTTCGTTTATGTCACAAATTTAAATGAATTTCTCTCTCTGTCCGTTTTCCTCTCGTTTCTCCTTATTCAACCGAGGTTGCTTGTTCGTATCACCTCTGATATTTCGAAGACGAAAAAACAGTGGTCAGCTTTTAAATACCAAAATTGGTATTTATCTTGGATCTAGGTCAATAACAAGATTCAACTACTGTGCAATGGCAAGACCCTACCATGGTTTTGGTTCTCGGACTTGCTTTTGCTCTTCACTCGGTAGGTGTTTTTAATTGTCAAATCCTCGGATAACGATGAAGTATACTGGTTTGTACTTGAGGAACGCTCTTCAAGAACTCAAAAATTCAGGAAATCAGGATTTTTATGGAAAGGCTGAAATATATAGGTCGGGAAAATTTCTTAGACAATGTAAATGTATGTTTAAGTAGACTTTCGAAGAAAATCTTTATCACGTGTGTAAGTATATAAATGTTATTTGCCGTTAATTCATGTAATAAATAGTTATTTCATTAGAATACCTACTTATTATGATCAGTTAAAGAGTAGAATATTCGCCGATTACAGTATGCACTTGAATTAGTTATTTCATGAATTAATTGGCAGCCGATAGGGTAAGTATAAAATTTGGGCAGAAGCTAAAAAAATTCTAGGGCAGCAGTGCTTCTCTAGAAAACCCAATTTTTGCAGATATAGAGAGAGAGAGAGAGAGTGAGAGAGAGCTTGAAAAAAATTGAAGAATAATATCGATAGTAATAGATGTTTGTATCCATATCAATCTATATATATATATGTATATGTAGGGCCCTATGGTGGACGCATGCGCACAACCACAACGATCTTGTTGTGTGTGTAAAAGCCTAGCTCAGTATCAAAAATTAGACTATACATGGTGAGATGCATAGCCAGGTTGAACCAAAAGTGTGTTTGCCCTACTATATATAGGGACTAGCCACACAACCTATCAGCCAGTATATAAATATACTCGTCATGACTGGTAGGAAGTCACCACAATATATATATATATCGATATCAATCGATATTTATATCAATATTTCATTGATGGCTTCAGGTTAAGAAATAATAAAAAACTATCAATAATTATCCATATCTTTAATTAAAAAATTGATCTATTGATGTTTCATTACCAAAAGCCGCTTTTCCAGAGATTTTTTGTTTCCAGTTTTCTCAAGAACTACTTAACCGATGACCTCCAAGCTTCTTTCTGACATGTTCTCATACAATATCTATCTTTCATGAAAATTTCAACCCTATTGATTGGGTAGTTTTCTCAAAACCATAAACACAAAATTTTATCCAGAAATTTTTCTTCTCCAGTTTTCTCGGAAACTACTGAATTAATAGGCACCAAACTTCTAAGAAACTTGCACTAACATGAGGAACATTTATTGTGAAAATTTCAGCCGGATCTTTTGTAATTTTATTAGAATCCTGAAAAAACAACTTTTCCAGTTTTCTCAGAAATTAATTAGCCAGTAGGCAAAAAACTTCTTCGAGACCTGCTCCAATTTGAAAATTATCTCGTAAAAATTTCAGCCTTTTCTACCGTGTAATTTTCTGACAAGTGAACACCAAATTTCAGGAGATATATATATTATATTAAAATGAAAAAATGGCACCAATTGTTTTCTTTTCTCATGAAACATAACTTTCATCATCCCCACCTCTAAACCTTCCATGAGGTCAGTTTTAATACCCCATTTGCAAACAAACTGGATAAAAATACCTATGAATTAGGCTTATCATACGTACAAGTTTGAGACATCTCGATGTCCAGGCTGGTCCAGTTTCATGTCCCTGTTTCCTATTTTTTCCATATTATTTTCCTCAAATTTATCAGTAAAAAAGAGTTTAAATGATAAAAAAAAAATTTTTTCTCGAGAACCTTGCTAAATAGATAACTAATCCGTCCTAACTGAAATTAATATGAATGGTTTAAACTGTAATGGGTAGTTGTTTTTTTAATTGAAATAAGAATTCAGTGTTGAAATATTTTTTTGTGTAATAAACCATCGGCATGTATCAAAATTTATTAACACCTTCTAATACAGTTATTATTTTTTTATTTTTGATATAAAATGTTTGATTACGAAACAACAGTTACGTAATTTGCAAATAGTATGTATAATTTTATTCTACTAATCAGCATAATGAGTGATAATCAACTCGTTGCAATTACACCCTTTACTTGCAGCTTATGCTGCAACTACAGAATCATCGACAGATACTCATTTTGTTAACTTGTTGAGTATTATATTTTTTTCAATGAATCCACCAAAAACGTGGTATCTAAACCCGGGGTACCAACATGCAAACAAAATACCTCGATTAACCAATATTAATAAATCATCTCCGACTATATTCCACAAGGAAAGATTTTAATTCAAATTAAAAACAACAACAATAGGTCTGGATAAGCCTAGATGCCCATTCAGTCTGTTTATATAGACATCTAATTACTAGGAACTGATTCAAAAACATTACAGTTCCTTCTTTTTACACCTCATTCTAAACTAACTGGATCAAAATTTCTGAAATAGAAGAAAGACGTACAAGGCAAAGGGAAGAGGGAGTGAGAGACCTTACCATAAAATACCTTGCTAAAAAGAAATAGAAGATGAGAAGAGATTTATCAAAGAGAGAAAACAACAATTGAATCTACAAGGAAATAAAAACAAAATGAACGAAAAATATGAGAAGAGTGATAGAAAAGCAGCGTATAGGAGAGACAGAGAGAGAAAGAACCTATAAAATCCAAGGGCCATAAGACATCGTCATCCAGTTCAAAAACTGAAGAGGAAATGAATACACATAAATATCTATGTGTATGACAAAAAAAAAGAAATATAAAATGAAAAAAATATTTCTTCTAAATGGACATTCATAAATTATATCCGTACTCAGCCATAAGAGTAAGAAAGAGGAGAAGAAACAATCTACATACGTAGCCGTGCATTTCTTTATATATCGAATTCCTTACGACTGATCAAAAAAAAAAGGAAATGTCAAAAGTTATATATCTATGAAAGCAAATGACCGGAATATATCAATAGAGCAAAATGCACACAGGCGCCTGCAATGAGAGGCCTTATTTAGAGATCATATCCGCAGATGAAGCAAACTTACATATCAAGAAATGAAGAAACTCCTATCTAGTATAAAAACCTATGAAAAATCCATACCTAACCTGGGGTTTGCGAAAAAGAAAAAAAAAATCATGTTGTTCCATGGAAATTAGATTCTACAAAAAGAGGTTATTATTTATTCAATTAAATAGGTGAACTTTATATTTTATGAACAAAATCTTAGACAATAATTAAATAATTAGGGAGAGATGAACTTGGTTGTTGATAGGGATTACCATGAAATATGACTGTTTTTTCTAGTGACATTTTGCCATTTATAGATGTGTAAATGTTACTATGAAGAAATGAAAAAACAAAAACTGTTAAGTAAAAACTGCATCACTAAACTAGTGAAGTTATGAAAATCATTATCAACCATTTAGAATTGACTTGAAAATCTCTCACTTTTTTAACCAGAATGAATTAAATAGTAATTTCTTTTTAGTGTTTGAGTTGAGGAAAAATATTTACTAGGTATAATTTATTGTAACATATGCTAGCGTTTTTGGTGCAGATTGGATGGATGGCACATCTAAAAAATTAATATTTGTTTTGATTTTATAAGATTATTAGCTTTAAATCAACGGTCTTCGACTGGCGGCCTGTGGGCTATTTATAGAAATTTTTTTACTTAAAAACTACTGAACTTTTTCTGTTTATCTCATAAACAGTGTGCAAGTAAATAATTGTAGTACGTATTGTCCATTCAGGTCAAGTAGTATTCTTTCCCCTTCCAATTCTATTACAAGTAGAAGGATTTGTGTGAGCAAATCAGTCTAAAAATTTTTGTTGGGGTTTGCGGGCACATCAGAATAATGAAATTTGGTCTTTGAATCTCAGAAGCTTGAAAACCACTGTTTTAAACTGTGTAATTTCAGATTAACAGTTACAAAATTTGATGCTTTTGTTTAATTTTACACGTTCATGGCTTAGGGCTTATTAATATTATATGAAATAACTAGTTGTTCTATGAATTCCCTAGTTTTAATGTATGAAAAATAAAATTAATTACATACTTCCCCTGAAACTCTTTGTTATTTCCTAGAATAACTAGTTATTTCGTGAATTAACTGAATTTCACATTTAAACGGTAACATATGTATACACATTTCTGTGTAACTTGGTACCTACAGATCGCAATTTTTGCTAAACAGTCTCAAAATTTGGTTCGCATATTTGGATAAGGACAAGGATGAGGTCAGTTGTTTTTTGTGCGGATTGGCCTCGCAGATCCGATATGTCACATTTTTACGTAATTTTTGAGAAATAATCTCGAAATTCTATTCATACCTGCATTAATTATGTTTTATAACAGTTTGCCAAATTTGGTTTCAATTGATTCAACAGTTCACGAGTAGAGGAGAAGAATGCCATCTAGGTAAAACAGGCCATGAATTTGTTTCTGATGAACTTACTGGTGTAGATATTGAATATGTTGAGAAATCAAAAATTTTCTCAGATTGCGTTGCCTGTAGTATACGAGTAAAAAACCGTATCAGATCAATCAAAGAAACCAATCTTCACAGTCATACTCATGTAAATATTGGATTGTAGCCTGCAGATAGTTTTCGAAAACATCCCATTCTTAAAAAATTCTATAGGGATATCATTTCAGTTCACTTCCATTTATTTAAGTCTATTCGAAACCGTATGAAAAATATTTTAAATTGCATGAAAATCATGCAAAACATTGAAAAAAATTTTCTCTTTCCTCCTCTGCAGAAAATGAGTTGCCATAACTAGTTCTTTTCAAGTTGACGTTCCTGAAAGATTCTTTCTGATAAGTCGAAATAAAGTACATCATATATATATTTCCCCCTTAAACATAATAAGCAAGTTTTTTATCGCTCCAGATATCTGCATTCCCCCTCCACACTCATTCCCAGGGTTCCTTTGGAGGATACAATATGATGCATTATCTAATTTTATCCTTTTTGGTTTTTTTTTTTTTTTTTGGTTTTTTCTTGCAGAAGATACCTATATAAACAGCAACAACAAATTACACAGCCTCGCTTGCAATCATTATTTAAGTAAGTAAACTATACCTGTACTTTTTTTTTTTTTTTTTTTTTTTGTAATTGTGTAGGTAACAAAACATTGGGATTTTGAGACGTGAAATTAATTCATTAATTTGCGAGTATTGTATATGCAGGCCCGAACTTTAACCATAGATGGTACTTACACATTAAGATCAACAAAAAATGTTTAAATAAACACGTAAGTATACATATATCTTGTTTTCAACGGTTTATGGGCTGGGTAGACTAAACATATGGCGTTAAAAATTATCTTTAAAATTTTTATTTGACTATGCATACCCATAACACTCACCGCACGAAACAAAAAAGTTCAACTTCATTTTTGGCTTATTAAAAACAACAAAAGTGCTAGAGCTTCTCAAAGTTCCCAAACCTCTGCTGAAAAATTCAAAATATTGGCTTGATTCTTCCAATTGGTTCAAAAGCCTATATAGAAAGGGTTCAAGTTTTACAGTAAATTTTGTTATATCATGCTTTAGTATACCTGCCTACCTTGCTCCTTGAGCGTTGAGAACTGGACTCGTGTTTATCGAACCGTTTTTATTTGTCTTAAAGTGTCCTATCTGCTACTAAATTTCATTTTGGAGGGGCGTTTTTAATAAAAAATTGGTATATGAGATGCTCAAAGGCGAAGATTTTTTAGAGATTTGACGCAAGTTCCGATTCTTATCGATTTCTTCTTTAAAATTCCTTATAATTAGAGTTACATTATACTCGACACCGAGGTATTATTTATTCGTGAATTGTAGTCTGCTCAATGAGAGACAGGCTTGAACAGGTACCTCCTCCCCCTCCTCTTTTTCCTCTGTGATTACAAACAGCAGAAAATGCCACACTGCATTTGACTTGGAATGCAGAAGTTCGAGGGTTATTGAAATTTCAATAATTTAGATTTTGAAAGATAAATTCTGTTTTACTACGTTCTTATAGACCCTTTTCTTCAGTTTTACTCGATATTCTCCTTTAGGATGTCATCTGCGCATCTTCATTCTAGATCTAGATCATTCAGCTCCTGTGGATTTGTCCCAGCCATTCCAAGCCTTGAGCTATAACATGAACTCGTAACCTACTTAACGGTATACACTACTTCTTAAATTTCCAATTTCTGGAAGCTATTCGAGAAACTTACGGATGGAAAAGAAGAAAAAGAGAAAAAAATTGCCTATCCAATTTATTCATTTGTGATTACGACCAATAAACTTTCATTTAACGGGTCATTTCGCCATCGCCTTCTCACCGTCGTCTTCATCGAGTCATTAAAAACGACGAAAAAACCTCGAATTACGTATATACTTTTGCCACTGCCTTAAAGGCTAGAGCTTTTCTTCCTTTCATTTTTTTTTCTTTTTCGTTTTTCTGCTCCTTCTTGCGAAGGTGCGCATCAGCAAAATGGAAAGTACGAGAGACATAAACTAACGAATTTTGTTTGTAGAAGGCTGCCTGCGAAAATACGCGGGAATGGAGAAAACGTTTCAATTTATTATCGTCATCCGACATAAACGTCCCTTTCGTACCTCACCCACTACCCCTCCTTTCTTGGCACCCCTTCGGTTCAACCATTCAATAAGCCGTTTAATTGCGGCGAAATAAATTTGTATTCGGAAAGTTAAGCGTTTCGATTGCCAGTAGTACGGCTGCGGCAAGTAATTTTTGCAATTGGAAAGTTGGATGTGGGTTGCGATTAAAAAATGGGCAATCATCAACAAAATAAAAATAAAAAACCGAATATAAAATTACAAAAATGTAGAGGAAATGCATTTTTATCATCGAAAAACGTTTCCGTGAATGGGAGTTCGTAATGAGTTACGATTTTTCATCGATATTAATGCACCGTTGTTTTTTATTCTCAACCGGCCATTTTTTTGGAGATCGGCTCGTTTTTCGAAGCTTTTTCTCTCATTAGGGTTCTTTTACAGCGATTAACATGTGATATCAATGTGGTATATTTCAGTCATTTTCTTATAGTATTCACAAAAAGAATCGCTATTCCGATGGTTTATGCTCCGTACCATCTGGGTGTGCCTAATAGGGTACCGGACATGACTCTCAGAATTACTTAAAATTAATGGGAGAGATAGTCTAAAGCCTGTGAATGAAGGTTCTGAAATTTTTTTTGAAAAATATTAAATAGAAAGGAAGATGTAAGATGTCAAAGTTACGCTGCACCAAAAACAGTACCTCGATGAGCACCCTGTTGTTGTGATGTCATAGAATTGACATCTTTGTATTTTGCATTATCAGAAGTTACTGGTTTCAATACATCTCATTAATACTTCATTTTTAAGTAGGTTTTTGGTGAAAATTTACTGAACAAAATTGACTTTAAAAAATGACTTTGAAGCAAGGGTGGGCGCACATTTCATTTCAGGACCCAAGAAAACTTTTGGCACAGAAAGCTCAAAGTCTAAATTATCACCTAAGTAAATAAGATTCAATAAGATTGGTTTTCTATCTGTATTTATTTTTTGTACTTCCCACTGAGGTAGAAGGTTGAAAATTGACATGAGGGTGCTTGAGTATCACATCTAATTTTTTTTTTTTTTTTTGAAATCCCAAAAATAAGAAAGGGACAGCAGATATGGGCCAAAAATTCATTTTCTTGGAACTTTCAACATATATACATTGAAATTATCCAACTGAACACAGGTGGTATAATATTATTTGTTTATGCTTTAAAAAAATATTTTTTGAGGTACTGAGTTCAAACTGGACCTTAAGTTTTTTAATTTGATCAATATTTTGACCCAAGGGGACTCAAAAAAGGGCCCAATTTTGTTTTTTTACATTTTAGTATGTAATACATCATTTGCAATGTTTCTTGAGGTACTGAGTTCAAATTTGTCTATAATTTTTCAATTTGATCAATTTTTTGACCCCAAGGGATCATAAAAGTGCCCAATTTTGTTTTTTTACATATTATTATGTAATACATCATTTGTAATGTTTCCTGAGGCAACAAGTTCAAATTTGACATTATTTTATTCATTTGATTCATTTTTGACACCCAAGGGGAAATTTTGATTTTTCATATTTTGTAGTGTAATACATAATTCGTAATAGTTTTTTAGCTGCTGATTTTGAATTTGACGTAATTTCTCAATTTTGCCCATTATGTGATCCCACAGGAGCTCTGAAAGGGGCTAATTTTGAATTTCTTTATTATATTGTGTTATACATTATTGGTAATTTTTTTTGACTTGAAGTTTTATTTTGACATGTATTTCTTCATACAACTCCTTTTAATGTGATCCAAAGTGGTTCAGATATAAGTAGCTAATTTTGACTTTTCACATTTTATTGTGTAATATATTGTTTATAATGTTTTACAAGTTTCTGAGTACAAATATAAAAATCTTATTTTTCTTACAAGTAAGTTGGGCAAGTCGTTTTACTGAATTTTGTTGTTTTTTGTTGGTCTCAAAAAACATGGGCATCCAATACCTAATAAATCACTCAATAATAAGTGAAGATATAATTGCAATCCCTTTTTTGGGGCCACAGGAAGAAAAAAGTGGTTCAATCTAAAAATGGATTGTAAATATAATCTCAGTGCCTCAAAAAACATTATTTATTGTGTATCACTCAATAATATCTAAGAATTTTATTTGAACTTCCTGTTTAGGGTCACAGGGGGCTCAATAATGGATTTGATCAAAAAATGGATTGCAAATCTAAACTCAGCACCTCAAAAGATATTATTAATGATATATCACTAAATAATATCTAAGCATAGTATCTCAACCCCCTGTATGGGGTCACAGGGGGCTCAATAAGGGGTTTGATAAAAAATGGATTGAAAATCTAAACCCAGCACCTCAAAAAACATTATTAATGATATATCAGTCAGTAATATCAAAGAATAATATCTTATCCCCCTGTTTGGAGTCACAGGGGCCAAGGAGGGGTTCAATCTAAAAATGGATAATAAATGTAAACTCGGAGCCTCAAAAAACAATATTATCGATGTATCATTCAATAATATCCAAGAATATTATCTTAATTCTATTTCTTGAGCTACAGGGGGCTAAATGAAGGGTTAAATCTAAAAATGGGTTGCAAATATGAACTCAGCCCTCAAAGTAAATAACTCCTCAGGCACCACCAAAAATTTTTTCCAAGGCTGTGCTCTAATATAAAAACAAATAAGGAATAATTGGTTTTTGATTTTCTTAGTTTTTATTGTTTTTCAATGTTTTGAATTTGTCTATAAATAAGGGAGTGGGGGGTGCAAGTGCACATCCTTTTATCCCCTCCCTCACAGTCACCATGAACTTTCTAAATTGATGAGCTTAACCAAACCAATGTACAAACACAGGAGAGTGAGGAATGAATGAATGAGAAACCTGTGAAAGAGGTGAAAAGTTTGCTGATGTGTCAATTCTATGACATCACACCCACTGCTCAAAAAATATCACAACGTTTTTTGACAACTCAAATTTACCATTCATTTTCTCCCATTCTATCCAACCAATTTTAATGTGGTTTTCACTGATATTTTTTATTTTTTTTAAAGAATTTGAAAATATGTTTACTGAAAATCATGTCCGGTACCCCATTATTTTTTGTAAAGTATATAAGCCGCCCTTCACTATCGATACATTTCTACTGATTTTTTATTGAAAGGCATTTAGAATGCCGTTTTCATTTTCCATTTGGAACGCTACTACTGTGCCCTCATCTAAATCGCATTTACAGCTCTCTACCGGTGAAGAGAGCTGTTGGAATCCCAGTGGTGGAACAATTTTTTATCTTAATTTATTTTTAATCGGGTGAACTTAGAAATAAGTAATTTACCTGGTTGGTGAGATGTTTCGGGCAGATGCGAGGCGGCTGTTAACAGTGTGCCACTTTTGGGACAATGATGGCGGGGAACTGAACCAGCTGGGGGAAGCCCCAGCCTCTGGAAGATGCCCTGCCATCACCAATATATAAAGTGGCATGCCTTGGCCAAGGCCCTTCTCATCATCCAAAGCATGATCTCTCCACCACTACTGTGCTTTTTCTCTACACGCTAGCAGTATCTGCGAGAAACATAAAAAAAAAAAAAAACTAGCACAGTAAGCCTTGCTAGAAAAAGTAGGTTTTTGAGAGAAAGAATTATGATTTTTGATGGTCACATTAATTGTCTGTAAGTTTATATGCATTAATGGTATGTTATGATTGTGTGAAATTTGTCAACTCCTGACAAAATATTAGACTATTTGAAATTTAAAAGTATTTTTTCTTGAAAAAATGAAAAATAAATTAAGATGATAAAGTATTGAACATCATCATATAATTTAAAATAAAACCAATGAAATATAATAAAGTTATAAAATGGAAAAAAAAAAAATTGTAAAAAGAAAAGTTCATGCAAATTATAAAAAAGAGGGGAAAAACGCTTTACCGGAAATACCGTCAGGTCGATCCGCATCAAAATTAGTAGCATGCTATAATAAATTATAATGAATATTTATTTCAAATTTTGTACATATGGTTCCAAGATTCCGCATTTTATAACCAATATAATAAACAAAAATAGTGGTGCCGGAAGTTCGGCCTGGCCGATCCTCCCCAAAATTGGAAGCGTATTACAACGTATTAAAATAAATATTTACTCGAATTTCGTGGCTATTCGTGCAAAATTGAGTATTTTATAGCCTAAATAAAAACAGAAATGGTGGTACCGGAAGTACCGTACGGCCGATCCATACCAAAATTAACACTATGTCACAATAAAATATAGTAAATATTGGTTTTAAATCTCGTACATATTGTTCCAAAATTGTTCATTTTGTGACCAATATAAAAAAAAAAGCGTTATCCGAGGTACCGTCCGGTTGATCTGCGCCAAAATTGATAGCGTACTACAATAAATAATGTTAAATATTTTTTCCGAATTTCGTGTCTTTTAATGCAAAATTTAGCATTTTATAGCCAAAATAAAAATGAAAATGGTGATACCTAAAGTACCGTCCGGTCATTCCGCACCAAAATCAATAGGTTTAGTTCTTAGGTTAGTACAAATGTTCGTACCAAATTTCGTGATTGTTTGATGAAAATTGCGACCTGTACCGTGGGAACAAGAAATGGACTTCTATCTATCTATCTATCTATCTATTTATCTATTTATATATATATGCACCAAGCGTAATAAGTAGATTTTCTGAAGAGAATGTACTTAAAAATAATGAATAATTTTCACTGTCAGTACAATTCGAGAGTCTGCATGACGTAATGGACTGAATGGCGGACATGGTAGGTAGGGTGAGGACTGAAGAAAGAAGAAAGCATGCACCATATTCCAGAAAAAATTTAAACTGCCATTATTCCCAATTGTAATCGCGATTCACAAAAACAAATTACACTAAACGATTTGCTATTTGAACGTTTTCATATGGATGTAATATTTTATTTGGTATCTCAGTTACGTGAATCGCGATTCGGGAATCGCTCGTGAAAGGGGTCGTAGCGTTTTACAGTGTCTTTCCAACTCCGTTGCAGGGACTGCAGAATGGCCGCTCAATTGTCATCGACTAAGCTCACCAGATCCAGCAGTTTCCGGCTTCAGAGATGACCAGAAGATCACCTCGCCGCGGCACTCAAATGCTGGATTTTCCAAATTATCTCGATTCCTTAACAGTAGTGCCGCGCCGAAATCTGACGATGTTTCTGTTTTCTTGGGGGTCGCCGCTGAGAGAAGGCACAGCTGGGAGCGGTAAGTAAACTCATGGATAATATTTTCTCGATAAACTCGCCCTTATGTCAGCTATATTTTATGTGACTGATTTCAAGAGTGTAGATACGGGGTGTATCCTGGGAGTTTGAACCCCCTTGCTTATGAATAAAGTGATGTATGTCTGTCAGCCGTGATGATGTTTCGAAGAGATGGTGGGGTCTCTGGAGAGACAGTCAAAATGATGTAGACCTCCCTTGCGATCCAGCTATTTACACGGACAGCTTACATCACTTGCGCCAGTTACTGCTAGATTGTATTCATTTTGATTGATACAGTTTCGTGCAAGCGCACTCGAGTATGTTAGACTCGTAGACTAAATGGTAGCTGAACTGTTGTATCTCATTTACATCGATTTCCGAGGATATGTAGTTGGTTTAGACGAATTCGGCGAAAACGACTGAATCAAAGTCCATGTCAAAGGTTTTTTGGGTTGTTCGCGCATGACCAAAACTAAAAGAGGAATGGTTTAAGATACGACTGAATCGATTGTGTGGTAACAATAGGGGTGGTAGAAAACGAAAGGGAAAATTCGTATGTGAGAGAAGAATGAAAGGAATATGAAAGTTAAGAAGAAAAACATTTATTATTATAATTATTTATTTCATTTCTTCTTTTTTTAGGGTTTTCGCAAAAAGTGCAAAAAACCATATTAAAATTATCATTATTTTCCTTTTTCTTCTTTTCTTTCTTCTTTTCCTTCAATCAGTTCTATGTTTTGTTTTTCATCTGTGAAGCTAATGATACGCATTAATCGATTAATCAACTAACGAATTTTTTGTTACTCGATTTATTTTTGTTGGGACAACCAATCCTCCTGTTTATCCGGTAACACTGATTCTATAATCATCACATATTTGGCTACACTTGTGTACATTCGTCTCACACAACTGAAACATGGTACTTAAATCTTTTGCTGAATTATATGCTTCTCACAACTTCGTGTACCTACACTTATTTTTTACATTTCTTTTTATTCGAGTCGGACTCCTCAACCTCCATAATTTTTGAAAAATTAATCGATTAATCAAATATCATTCAGACTGGGGCAAGAAACACGGAATTTTTATTTAAAAAAATAGACGAAATATATGAGGAAAATCCTACTTGTTGGTTGTTGCAGAAGAATCGCTTTTATTCTACCTCAAAATAAATGCATGTTGAAAAAATTAAGTTTACAGATTGGTTTAAGAAACAGTAGAATTTCGCTCATGACCACTAGCGATACTAACTTTCAAATACTGTTACTACCTACCTGATTAGGTTATGTAACTTATACGACTTTTATCTCTCACATATGGTAAACACTTTTTGCATTTCCCACTCGACCTCTTTTACGTAATGGAGGAAAATCGCTCATCTCCTTTTTCCGTTGATCATTTTCTTCAGATCCAAAAACCTCACTTCATTTATTTATGTAGTTTTTTCAATATATAATGTACCTAAGTAAAACCAAAATAAATGAAATATACCTCATATAAAATAGAACTGGACTTAAAAATCGTATTCTACCTATGTATTTATGGTGCTTATGCTCAATTAATAGATGGCGGCACTAAGCACTTAGTTTCATGATTTGTCTCAGTGTAATGATAAAAGAGTTTGGTAACATTGATACTGTGGTATGCGAGGAGGGTCACAAACGGGCACCACTACCCGCAAAACCAACCAATATCTTTATACAACCATTGTCACAGCCCAGGAACTTTGGTCAGACCACCTACACTGGATGGTGGCCACAGAATTACCACCACCCAACCCAGAATAGCCTGCCAGGTGTTCGTTGACCCGAATTTCAACCATGTACGGAATAAATTTTAATTTCCCTATATTTTGGCTATTTCACAAGTCCGCAAAAGTTTTCATCATACATGCTTATTAATTCAAAAACTGCGGACCATATGAACCTAGAAACTACCCCATTGCCAGATTAATCAAATCAACATATCATTAAAAAAATGAAATGTATAATAATGAAATAAAAACCAGTATACATTTTCAGAAATACATATAAAAAATTTGTCACAATAATTTTGTCTGCAAAAGACAGACGTGTACAACAAAATCATGTGCAACCGCAAAGAGCACAAAATGAGAGCAAGTATGTATGTATAAGAAGGAGAATAATAAAATATATTTTGTGAAATTAATTTAGAGAAGACAGTCCGTGGAAAAAGAGAGGGAAAAAATTAATGTGGGAGTGTGAAGAAATTTACTATTGGTCAGATTTCCGATTCTGCGGCAGCAACCGAAGCAGCAACCATGGAAGATGGGAAGGGGAAAGTCAGAATATATACGTAGATATTTATTATGGACAGAACCACGGCAACTTCTTCAAGGGGTGAAGAGAGTGAAATGATGTAATGAGAGAGTAATGAACAAATGAAAGATAAGAAGAATGAAAAAGTGCAAAGAGAGATGAGTGACAGGAAAAAATATGACGAAAAGATGAAATGAACAAACATGAAATGTGTAAGAAGAATGAAGATGCCAGTCCGCGGAGATATAATTGAAAAGGAATTATAATTTAATACAACTTTGGGAAAAAAATGGACAGAAAAATACACGTAACCTAAGATTCTAGGTTACGAGAGAATTTTTATAATAGTTACAATCTAAAACCACGGACAGTCGATTTCAATGGGGATTTTCAAAATTGTTCATTTATTATAATTTAATTTTGAAATTTTTTGAGATGCCGCATGCGTCAATACATACATTCGTACGTACCTAGTGTAGGATTTTTACAATTTTGTACAGTTAAGCTCAATCTTATCCACCCTGAAATATCACAGTACACCTGTTTGACTTAGATAACCAGATGTGAACGTCGGTAATGTATCATTTTCAATTTATTGCTTGTTCTCGGTACATTCATATAATATGTACAAATTTTAGCCCACAAATAGAGCTTCATTTTTTCCGTCACAGTGATCCTAGATCGCATAGAATCATAAGGAAATAATATTCTATTCCAGAATTTCTTATCGGGTACCCAGGCCGTGTAATCCTGGTCTAGATGTTATGAGATGTTTTCTTTCTGTGAAGCACCAAAAGTTAGTCGAGATTTTCCAATTACTTGTGAAAACAACGACTGAAGCAAAACATAAAACCCGCCGTTTTAGGTCGGAAGTGTGATAGCCGCTGGCCTCGAACCTACAAACTTATATTTGTGAGTCCGAACACGTAATCACTTACGTCTGTCAGCCTACATATGTGAAGAATAGAAGCATATGGTTGGTGTATAATAATTGCAATGGTTTGGGCGGTAGAGTCTGTGTATTGGGCCTGCTTACCTACTTAAATAGCAGTGCCATCGATTCCAGTAAGAGGAAACATTCACTTCAAAGGGAGTTCATTGCCATCTTCAACGTGTTATAGAACTTCACTATGAAATATTAGAACCACTGCCAAAATTCATGGCTCAAATCAGTATTTCAGTGTTTGAGAAAGCTCGACTTTTTTCTACCAATTCTTAGAGTAAATTCCTTGATTCTCGTCGAAAATTTTGAAGCGAAATTCATGAACGTCAAAGTGCTAAAACGTTGTAGGTAGAAAGCACATTTTCACTTTCAGGCATAAAAACTCGTGGGTTTGAGTTAGTTTTTTGCATTTCTTATATATCTAGAAAATGCTGAATTTGTTCGTAATATTTGTAGGTATCTACTGTTTTATTTGATTTTTTATTATTTACAAACGCATCTGTGAATTAATGTAAATAGAATAAGTATTGTAAAAATTTCATGGTAGAATGGGACTCTGCTTCGCTCTGATCTTAGATTTGGTTCTGATTTTACATAGTCGAGTCTTGGTCCTTTCGGTCTTACTTCTTACCTGAGGTTTGGTCTTAATCTTGTGAATACGAATGAAAGACCACGACCAATTTACTCTTCAGTCTCATCGCTGAATACTGTTATAGATCACCAACTGAAGTGGCAGCGTAATATTTTACTCAAACTTTTCATTTATGTGAATTGGCTGTTTATACAAACATGGAACAGTTTAGCTGGGGGGAAAAATTGAATATTAATGATCGCGGTAGCCTTCAAAGAGAAGTCATTATACTGACTAATTAATCTATCGATTTGTTGAACACAATATTCATGGAAAGTATTTTACTTTCTTGCTCCTTGGACTTGGTTCGATTACCTACATTGTGCGGATTGTGCGGTCGAACAGAACGGCAAAATTCGAGTAAGAAAATTTTTGAGCTCGAAAATTTATTTGTTTTGTACGTCCTCCATTTTGTAGACAAATTTTGTTATGTCCCGTCTGTATTCAGAATGAAATTCCAGGGTGGAAAAATACCACATTAGGGAGGGCAAGATTTATTTCCCTCTCTCGTCAAGCCTGCATGTTACCTAAGTATATTATGCCCTAATATATGTAATTTAATATTATGTATAAATATAGCGGGTGTGAGGAGAGAAGAACAATATCAACCAAAAAAACTTAAAATTATTGGCAACCAAAATTTAATTTCACGTCGATGCGATCTTGAATATCAAACAATAAGATTGATAAAAATATATTGAATCAAACAACCAATGTTGCTAGTTGCCACAAAAAAATTTTCAGATGGAATTAGCTTTGTCACAAAAGTGGGATGTTTAAGAAAACGAGTATTTTGGAGCTTAGAGGGCGAAATATATCTAATTTTTGATTTTTTTTGTTAGAGCGGGCGAGAGTCGTCGCCACGGGGGCACGTATATGTATATAGGGTGTCCCAGTTTCTTTTCCTATTCCGCAAAGGTATGAATTCGTTCAGACAGGAAAAAAGTTCGCTTCACGTATGCACTCTCTTCAAAATTAGCCCAGTTATAGGCTAGTGAGGAAAGATTAAGATACAAATTTCAGAAAAATTGAAAAAAAAAAAAAAGGATTTGAAGTCCTGATTATCTACCTCGATCGAGTCAAAATTACGCTTAAATATTTGAAACAGCATATGTGTGATACAAGTTGCATAGCGCACGTTAAGCGGTAGTTTCGTATGAACATGTCTGTGGAGCTGCCTTTCAATGCGCTATGCAACTTGTTTTACACCCTTTTTTTTCTGTTTCGTTCAATTAAGCGATGGGGAAAATTCTTAGGAGTTTTTAAGCAGGTTGTTTAGAAAATCTACTTATTGCGCTTGGTGCGGTATCAGCCTTCAGGGTCTGGGGTGGTACGTTTTTCGTTTCATGACCTCAGGAAAATTTTGGCTCCAGTAACTCAATATATATACGTGAATATACGTGTATACACATATGTATGTATACATATAAGTCAATTTATTGTTCCCACGCTACAGGTCCCAATTTTTATCCGATAATCAAGAAATTCGGTACGAACATTTGCACTAAGCCATGGACCAAACATATTGATTTTGGTGTGGATCAGCCGGACGGTACTTCTGGTACCATCATTTTTGTTTTTATATTGGTCATAAAATGCGGAATTTTGAAACCATATGTACGAAATTTGAAACAAATATTTATTATAATTTATTTTAGCATGCTACCAATTTTGATACGGATCAACTGGACGGTATTTCCGGTAAAGCTTTGTTTTCCTCTTTTTTTTTTCTTCTAATTTGCATGAACTTTTCTTTTTACAAAAATTAACCACATTTCCATGTTTTCTGTTTTTTGCTTCATATCTTTGGTTTTATTTGAAATCATGATTATTTATCATTTTTTCATCTTAATTAATTTTTCATTTCAAGAAATAATGCTTTTAAATTTCTTATTGTCTAATATTTTGTCAGCAGCTAATAAATTTCGTTCAATCATGACATACCATTAACGTATAATTAACGTGGCCATCAAAATTCGTAATTATTTTTCTCGAAACCTACTTTTTTAGCGAGTCTTGCTGCGCTAGTTTTTTTAATTTTTTAATTTTTCTGAAATATTTCCTTTCCTCTTTTTTCATTTGCCTATAAGTGGGCCAATTTTGAAGCAAGGGCATAATTATCTGAAGAGAACTTTGTTTTTTATCTAAACGAGTTTCATCATATCCTTGGGGAATAGGAAAAGAAACTGGGACACCCTAAATACATATACGTTCATGTATAAACTTTTGAGGGGAGCATGGTTTTGGAGTCTGACGACCATGATTAGAAAAACTGTAACGAAATTTTCCCAAAGTCGTGAGATTCCATCCTCGGCAATAGAAAGATTCCACGAAATCTATCTGAAAGTGTTTGTTTGTAATATGTAGATCGAATTATAATTTTTACTAACGTTACCTTTAGGGGCTTACATGAATGTACAACATCGTCAACATTTCGTACAAAGGAATAATCGTGAAGAAATGAAGGATTATTGGAGGAAGGATAGGAGGCATGTTCAAGTTAAATGTTGTACGTTCAGTAATTGTCGATGTGGTTTCGGAATTGCCTTACCCTCTCGTTCATAGCGACGTCGTCATGTAAATTGATTTGTAAATGAATTTATCGCGAGTTATGAATAATTCAAAGAGAAAATGCTCGTTCTGTCTGTTATGAAACTTTTAATTTGAACTGAAGTACGCCTCTTGAAGTGTGGCGCATTTAGCTTTTCTCAAAAAGGGATTAGGTTGGGTGACGAAAGTTTCATTATAATATGGATGCAAGAAATTCACAGTTAGTATTTCAAATTCTATACCTTCTCCCCTCTTAGGAATGATTGATGAATAAAACTGAAAAATTTTTTTTTCAAATATATAAAGAGAAAAATAAAAGTTAAAAACTATGGATTGGTAAAATTTTTGAGATGAACTATGGGTGACTACCGTTAATTATTCCGTCTATTTTCTTCTTATGTTAAGTAGTGAAATTTAACTGTTAATTAGTCCTGTGTGAGATTGATAGTTAATGTGGACTTTCTTCTTCATTTTTTAATGTAAAATTCATATCCTGTCATATAAAAATATATTCCAAAACATAAAAATATTCATTTAACTTTCTTTTTTTTTCTATTCACGGAGGTAAGACCCTAATAATAATAAGTAAACCTGCAAAAATTGAAAAATTCAACTTGATATTGTGCGAGCAGTTATCACCACACCTCTGTTCTCGAGCAAAATTATTATTATTTTTAAATTCTTTGAAAAATGTTTCTCCTTGATTATCCAAATCAATCCAAGTTATTTTTGTGAATGGTTTTGAGGCAGTTATGATATCCAGAGTAAATAATTAAATTTTTGAAAAAAAATGAAACATCTTCATGTAGGGACATAGAACATAATAGAACTAAAATGTTGAAAACAAGTTTTCCAAGTTTTATAATAGTAATTTTTTTACAAAGTGGAATGTCAAAACTCAATGTTTTTCAGGTGGAATGTTCATATGTGCATAACTAAGAAAGGCTAATGTAATACTGAGAAAATGGTGTTATCTGAAATATTTATATAACCACAAGAAATACCGTATGCTAGACACTTTTGGGTGATCCAATCAAGATACGTTATTCCGTTTTATTTGGAATCGGGACTTGTGATTGGTCATCTCATTTTTTCGATGAAAAATATTCCTAAATTTTGAATATAATTTTTGGGTCATTTATGGAAAATTTTTAGGATTTCTTTGGACAGCGTTACTCACCCTAAAAATACCAGTTTTTTGAAGCATCATCCGTATTTCTAAGATGAATATTGAATGCTGCAGAGTGGCACAAAATTTCATTAGATTGCCACAAAACGGGTCAAACACAATACCTTTTTTTGACGCAGTCGATAAAAAATATTAAAAAATTTCTTAATAATAAAATCTTTGTATTAAAAAAAAAAAAAAAAAAAAAAAAAATATTATTTAAAAATAAAGAATGTTTCCGAACACGTTCAATTCTAAATACAAAAGCAAAATGTTTTGCATATTATATTCTTCAGAGAGTCTTTTGTAATAAACTTTTTTCATCGAAGCAGTCGGAGTGATACCCTTCGTTAAACCGTATGAAATATAATGTATAGTCTGTAAACTTTCTGAATTTCGTCTTTTTCTGTTGTATGAGGCGAAATTTTTCTCTTTCAAATATTTTAATAAATTATTACGAGATGAATTGACATCCACGCTTTTTGATTTTTAGTATGCCTAGTCTTAAGATGTATAAAAGTCGGAAAATTTTCAGAAATTCGTATCCGGAGAGTGAATAATATTATGTATGTATTCCATTCATTTGACAAGTAGGTATAATTTGAAAATTGTAACCGATATGAAAATTTTGAACGCATCAGTTTTAAGTCTTGCTTAAAAAATCTGAACCAATAGAAAAAATGCTTTCGCCTATAATTTGTTATGAATGACTCCTTGAAGAAAATTTGAAGGAAATTTCGCATTGTCTTTGTTCTTTTTATGCAAACAATAATTTATTTTGAAAACAGAATTTTTACTAGAGATTTTGTTGAGAAAAGTTTTATTATCCATGATTATATGGAGAATATATTCTGAACGTAATTCGATTTGTTCGAGTCAAATAAGGACCAAATAGAGGTGAATCTCGTGGAAAAGTTCTCGTTCAAAAAAAGGTAATCTTACTCCTCTCATTATTGTAGAAACTCGAAGCTACAAGTTGTAACGATATATTATCATCCATATTACATAATTATATTGTACACGATCCATCGTATATAACAACTTCTGAATACACCAACTGGTGCCAGGTACAGAGGAATGCTCATCAACCTTCATTCACCCTAGCACATACTGTAATAAAAATTTTTTATTTCATTTGGCTATTTAGAAATGTTTACCTTCCTAAAGTCACGCGCAGACACCCAAGAAACATATCGCAGTTATTTTTCTCACAAATTATCCAAAATTTAATAATTTACCATTAATTATTTTATCATCCTCGTTCATACATTCGATCATATTTCAGAAAGAAATTATCACCTAACTTTCTCTTCGCTCTAAATCATCCACTTACCTAACCTCTAAGTAGCCACAAAATGGAAAGTGGAGGTAAATGAATTCATTTCACATACTTAGTTGTATAATATAAGGATTAAACCTTCAGCCTTTAAAATCCCATCTATATGATGAAAGTGGTCCGGAAATGCGCAAATTTTCAAAATTTGATGTGATCAAAAACCTCCATTTCTGGAATCATCAGAGTTGTCCAGGGTTTCTCTTCGAATATTATATTTATCTCGTAGGTATGTAACACCACACATGGAACAAATGAAGTATTACTCAACTCGGTTAAAAAAATGTAAGAAAATCTAAAAATAACTTGAAAATCTATTTTTGCTTTTATATAATCCATCCAAATTGGACAAAATAACTTTGTTCCATACCATCATCGATAGTAATCACAGTAAAACACACCTACAAATTTGATTTAGGATGAAGGTTTTTCTACACCCGGAACTGCAACTGGATCAAAGTTTCATTTTGTAAAAAAAAAAGTAAGTTACTCATTTGTTCCATATTTGTGTTTATAGTCTAAAGTCCAAAAAATGTAAAACTGTTCAAGACTTCATTATCTGTATTGTCCAAACTGGAAATTATAATGGACGTTTACCATAAATCAAAATAAAACTTCTTCACCTTTGTGTTATGAATGGAGATGATACAGTTTGAGAGATATTTATTACATTTATTGAAATTTATTCCACATAATTGGACAAATTTATATAATTTGAGAATTATCATCTTCTAAAAACTTTTCAATTTTGTGAAGTGGATCCAGAAATAACAAACTTTTAAAAATCTAAAATTTGTGAAATACGGGACCATACCAGGAGTTACAAAGCTACTTTCAAAAAATTGTCAGTCTTCAATCTTCATATCTGTGTGGAACTGTTATGTAAACAACTATCAAAATATTATTCAAATTAAAAACCAGAATCATAAAAATTTAATTTCTTCATTTTGTCATCGGAATAAAATTATTCTTATAGGTGAGAATGAAAAAAGAAACATTAATTTTGTTCCATTCCATCCCGTTTTTGCAGACGATTCAGTTTGTCTACAAAAACGTGTCGAACAAATTATAGACAACTATTATTCCTAATTCTTGGAATAATAGCTATCTATATTTCATCTAGCTTCTCACGAACGGATACCACCAGATATGCTGACAATGTAGAGTCATCATATTTGGCGGATATTCCGTATCACGCCACCTTTTTGGTCGGCCATCTTTTGATTGAAACAAAGAAAACAAAAGTAATGTCATATCTTCATTTCGAAGACATGGTCATTCCTAAACCTACAGTCGAGTAGAGACGTTAGGGTCCATACTAGTTGTTATGGACATTAGGTTTCATTAGTATTAAGAAATAGAAATAAGTATAATTCTAAAGTGTTTGTAATAATTGAAGTGAAATATTAATAAAAGATAATATTCAGAAATTATCTTATTTGTTGAGGTAATTTAAAAGTATTGAATTACACTCGCAACGTGTTCCTCATCATGTATAGGATCTGTTAACGAAGAGAAACTAATAATATTATTTTGATTCAGGAAATTTTGGGCTTGGAAATGCCAAGTTTGAAAAATCCATATAACCATAGGGGCAAAATCAACGAGTACTACTATTTTAATCTAAAAAAACTATAGTCTATTACTGAAAATCAATGCCAAATTTCACACCTGAATTCTTTATAAAAATACCGGTGTTGGGGAGATTCACATCACCTTCGAATAATTAGTTCCACATAATTAGTCAGATAAATATAGTGGGAAAATTAGGATCTTCCATAATCTTCTCAGTCAGAAGAAATGTATCCGGAAATTAAAAATTACCAAAAACAACTTTTTTCAAATCCAGTTCTGCGAAAGTTCTTACTAAGTTTTTCATTCCTGACCCAGGAACATCTGCATCCTAAATCCAATCGGTACGTTTGTTCTACTGTGATTACTGTCTTTGATGGTTACAACAAAGTTTAGAAATGGGTCTGGACAGATTACATAAAAGCAAAAATGGATTTTCAAATTATTTTCAGATTTTCTTACTCTTTTTAACGGAGTTAGGTAATATTTCTTTTGTTATTCCATATATGGTATTACATACTCATGAGATTAACACAATGTTCGAAGGGCAACCCTGAACAACCTCTGATGATTCCGGAAATTGAGATTTTTGATTATATCAAATTTTGAAAATTGGTGTATTTCCGGGCACGTATCATCATACAGATGGAATTTTAAAGACTGAAGATTTAGTCTTTATATTAGTACAACTAAGTATGTGAAATGAATTCATCTACCTTCATTTTCCAATTTGTAGCTATTTAGGCTAATCATTGTTAATTTGCGTGCCATAATTTGTGTATGAATCCGCGCTCGGTATACCTTTCGGCGCACTGACTGGTATTTTCGAATTTACTAATCATGTACCCATAGATACCTTGAGGGGCTCAATAGCTGAGTCTATAATGCTATATAAGTTTGTAATTTAACAAATAAATTGTTACTTGAAGCAATAAATGTTAACGAATCACTTTTAGTCAGATCATTTTCTGTGTTCATGAATCGTCAAAAGCATATATACCTACCTATTCATCCCACAAATATTTTTAGTATTTTTTTTAGTCTTACTGGGTTCCTTCTTTGAATTATTCTTATGATTTCTGTAAAAGTTGTTTCAATTTAAACAGGAAACTTTTTTTTTTTTTGTTTTTTTCATATGATTCAATTTGTAAGCATTGAATATTTTGTTGTCAGTTCCTGCCTTTTACTTGGAAAATATTTTGTATCTCGAAGGCTTAATTTGATCCTAAAATGATTAATCGGATAAAGTTCTTTACTTATCAAAATGCATTTAAATAATAAAAAAAAACTTGAATATCTTTTTTCAATTCGAAATTAAAACCGCACGATGAATGTGAAAAATTATATTCGGCACCTGTTTGACTTTAAATTCGACTTTAGTCAACATCTGACCTCGATAAAAAGAATTATTAATGAATTAAATCTTATTTATTTTCAAAGTATCGAACATCTAACCTTACTTGCTTCGTATCGCCTTCAAATTTTTCGTAAGCGTGGTTCTACTAATATTGTTTTTCATCTTTTGGTACTGCTCTTCTACTTCTTGCAAAAACAAAATAAAAAAAAAGATCTATAAATATTATAAAAGGAAGCATTTTCTTCATCTGAATTGCCATGGAACGAAACCATTTACTTGGATACCCACTTTTGAAACTTGACACAATTTTCTCGAACAATATGCTACTGAGCGATTGTTCGCCACTTGGTTGTGTCGCGCTTTCAGTTCCTTGATTTATTTTCGCAAATGGGTGGAAAAACTACGATTGTGACAACGGATGAGCGAGAAAAGGAAGCTGTAAATTCATAGCCGAACAGATGACAAAATCTTTATTCGTCGCAACATATTAGAGGACAATTTCATTCACTTCTACCTGCAGTTCAAAATGCAGGTACTTGTATAATTTGAGCAAGTTTCGACGTGGTTTTTTTACCAACTTTTGACGTTTTCTATAATTCCACAAGTTCTTAACGAAGAATCTCCCCGTAGAGTATTTATCGGGTGTAGCGCATTGTGTGAAATCAAATTACGAGTATTAGAATATTCGAGTATAGGAAGCGATTTGTTAACTTGTAATGTTGTTTCTGTATATTTTCGCGTCACCAAATGTAAATTTATACGCGTTTTGTGATTCGCGAAGCTAGATTATTTTAAGCAGAAGAAGAAAACGGTAGAAGACGTGGATATTAAATAGAAAAAAAAACAAACATAATACAGTAAATATCATTTTTTAATATATTTATGATTAATTTTGACGAAATCCAGTACACCAAATTTAAACCAACTCTAAGTTTCATTCGAATGATTTAAATATTTTTGGATGACAACCTCATCAATTATTTAGTATCGTTTTGGCCTCAAATTTATAGAATTTTTTCAAGTCTTTAACTGGTAGGGCCGATCATCATTAATAATAACAAAATCTTAATCTCACGCCTGAGGACGCATATTAAAAATAAATGAAATTAAAATCAATTCAAAATTAATTTCTAAATAATAAATTTGCCGTGAGCGTCTCGGTTAGGCTAACCACCTAGCCTAGGTTTGTTCATGTCAGCCATCATTCCTCCCTCCATTTAACTTATTTTTCGTTGATTTTTTCTTTCTCCTTATACCACTGATTATTTGTCTCCTCGGTGGTGGCTATATTTCCCACACTCGTCTACATAGTACCATCTCTCATGATTATTTATCTACCTCACTTTACTTTTTTCAGGGAGCAGCCAATTTTAATACATTTAATATAACTTTTTTTCTACTGCTCCATTCAACCTGCATTTGCTATTCGTACAAGCAATATCATTTATTTTTTGTCTTCATTCTTGTTACCATTTTTATTATTTTCAAATTATAACATGATTTCTTTTTCAATCACGTGTTAAATTTTTCACTGGCAATGAGCCACCTTCGATCAAGCCAAGGTAAAACCAGATGATTTTTTATTTTTTTAGCACCACCTCAGATGCACAGTCATTTTGGTGGTTTTTATTCGATGCATAATATGAAGTAGTAAAATGAAAACCTGGCCAACTATACAGGTTTAGGCTAAGTTATTTTGCAACCATCAAATGTAGTTGATGGTTTGCAACCTTGATCCCCAATTATATTGTGTTGTGAGTTAATTTGTGTGTATGTATTGAGTTGGTCTTTACCTACTGAGTTTCGCATACCACATCTTGTCTTCAGATTTTGAGAAATAGAACTTGGAGCCTTTCACAATCTCATCCCTGCCAGCTTGATAACCACCCTTAAAAGAATTCTATCAACTTTAAATCTTCTCCGGGGCTTGAAACGCTAAATAACAACTCGGGAATGGTTTTGTTTTTGAAATGGTGGATTGGTGGTTCATTTTAAATGGTAGCTGTAGGCTGTAGTTCTGACAATAATAGGGGTGGTATATAGCAGAACCTTCTGCTGTCGATTCTAAGGAAAATCGTTGAATATAACCTTGTGTTGCCATAAAACAAATAAATAAGCAACTTCGGTAACAAAAAATTTTAACTCTTGGTGCATCAAAATATTAGATGTGTTTGACGTGTTACAGATTCTTGCAAAATACAGGTACCTGTAAACTGTAACTGTGTTTTTTCCTCAAACAAATTTATGGATTTCTGTAAGTATATATCTTATTTCTTCGAATTACCGTATCTCAGGGATAAGTACTCGACAGTACCTATAGGCTTTATGAATATAAGAAAAAAGAATTATAAAAATTAAAAAAGCCCAAAACCACGTATATGTCCATACATATTTCCAATCATAGAAACGTTTATTAAAATCTCGTGTTACTTTATAGTACCTCGGAGTTACTCTAAATCTGTTTCTATACCTAATCAGTAAATCTGTATTGCCATCAAACGACTTTCTATATAAAAACTGTATACATATGAATTTGAGTTATTAGTGCAAAAATTTTCCCTGAGTTGTGAAACGAAAAACATAACTATCCCCATCGCTGGATCGTTCCATGACACCAAGATTAATAAGTATATTTTCAATAGAAAACTTACTTGAAAATTCTCATCATTGTTAATGGGTCCAAATATGGGCGAACAAATTTGAATTTGGTAGTGTAGGAATGGAGACAATAACTTCAAAAGTGGTGCTGTTTTTCGCAGCAGCGTTTAGCTGAGCGTGCATCCTCTATTATATTTAATATTCTGTGGTAAATACCCATGTTTGTAAACAAAATCGTGATTAAGCTAAAATTTACCTACTGCAGGAAGAGATTTGAGCAACGTGGCTACTAAAGGAAAGCAGAAAGCTTAGGACCAAGATGAAGAATTTTCCAGAATAATAAAGTATATAGGATGTGTCACCAACATTCTTATTATTATGTTACAGACTGGCGCTTCCATGTCTTTGACGTTGAGTTTATACATTCAGTTCTCGTTGTAATGTTGCTCAAATTTGACCATGCCTGTCCATATGGATAATTCTCGATCCACTGTGACGTATCCCGTAGGTGTCTGATTATCAAATGATGTATATTTTCTGATCAATTGATCTCATTAGCTTTCATTACGATGACGGATCCGACGCGAAAAGGCAGTGGCTTAGCTAAAAGAGCTTTAGGAACTGTGACTCGATGGTCGTCTTTTGTGGAATAAACTGGATGTCTGGATAAAATACTGAAACATCGATCGATGTTTCCTTCCACCCGCTCCTAACTACGACACTACGCCCACGAAATTAACCTTTGAGACTCCCCGAGACTGCAGTCCTATCATACTATTTGTAATTATGTTTTCGTCTGTTTTCTTTCTACTGTTCTCCTCCACTTCTCTTTCGCCAAGTCGATCAAAATAAATACAGATTGGAGAAAAATTTCACTGACCTAGTAATACTGTATTTCGTAGCAGAATGTAAATTTTGAATTGAAACGACATGTCGTTTCTGTTACTATTCGGTGGTCGTCAACAAATCAAATTTCGTGACATAACTGAGAAGTAAAAGTAATTCTGTGTAACGCCATTTGAATAAACCTTTCAGATATTCGAAGCGTTTACTTTTGAAAAATGCGGTTCCCGAAAAGGAATGGCGAAAAAAAGAATTAAACGGAATTAAAATTTCTACGTGATTTTAAAATCGACTTTTCAACCGATAGAATATTTTCTTCCATAACAGTTTTCTCGGTTGGGGTGTATTTTTTATTTTGGTTGGCACTTTTTCTACACTCTAAAAATTTATTGTAATTCTGAAACGGAAATCGTCGCGTCGTATCTTAATGCGTATTCTCACTGCATTTCAATCCCCAAGGAGAGAAAAGGATGAAAACTGAAAAGGGGTGAGTGGTTCTTTTTCCTCCCTTCGTTGGTGATAAATGATGATGAATTTTTTTTCCGACTCAGTTCATAGAAGAGTTTACTTTTCAAGATATTTTTTCGCCCATGTACTAAATGTCGAGCAATTAATACTTGAGCGTTGGAGTAATGTTGATTTGTTACTGCAGTTTGCTCTGTGATAAAAAGAGAGCCCAGAGGGTGTGAAATATTGTTGATCCTTGAACGAATATTTTTTGTCCTATTTGCTGGAGATTTTCAATCAAACGAATGGAAATAGAAATAATGTATTTAGTATAAAAAATATACAGGAGTAGGTGCTGAGCCTGCTCAATTTTTTCGAAATGTTATTAGTCGAAGATGTATACGAGGCTGTGTAAAATTATTTTCGCCAAAAACGATATCAAGTAAAACAACATTTTGTTCTGTGAGACAGAAAAACATTTTAGACTATCTTGGTTAATATGAGAATTTTGAATATATTTTCTCTTGTACAATTTCCATCTACGTACGAACATATATAATAACATTTACATAGGCTATATCTACTTTCTTTAATGTTCCATGTTTTTCTGAAAATTATTTATTTGTTTTATCTCATTTACTCAGTTTACAATAACGTTCTTCCAATAGTTCTGAGAGAAGCCTGTTTTAAAGATTGGGACTCGCTCTACTGTAGAGAATACTTCACGTGAGCGTAGCCGAGGGGGCAGAGGGACGTTTGGAAAAAACTTTTTAAATTTTTTCCCCCATATACAGCCAAAAAGATTTAAAATTCACTTTTAAAAAAAAGCTCTCCTTAAAAAAAATTCTTGCTTACGCCCATGATAGTATTTAGTTGGAGAGTCATAACAAAGTTTAATTACCTATTGCATAATTCATTTTGGTTGCCGAAACCCGGTTAGGATCTTAATTGTCATCTCGTTCTTTTCGAATAAATTTTTTGATGCCTTTACGATTGTGCAAGAAATTTTCATAATTTTTACAAATTTTACCCATTTGTTCTAGCAAAATATATCTATCATTTAAATGCAAATTGCAAAGGTAGGTAGTTGTACTCTTGACTAATTAAAGTTCTGAATGTTTATTCTAACTTTTTAAAATTAACTAAATCTTACTTGTATCGAATTTACTTTGAGAATAAAATCAAATTGTCATACCTAATCGTTTTTACTGATGGAAAATACATTGAAAAATTGAACATCCATTGACTTTGATTAATTAGGATCGCCTCTTTTATACACCCCAAAGTCTATACTATCTATCTTTGAAATTTATTTATTTTGAAAATTGGCTTCTTAAAAACACTATATTAAGTACTAATATTAATAATGTTGATAATCATAAAAAACTGATTACTAACTCAAAATACCACCTAATATACCTCTTCCAACGTAAGGATAATAGAAGTAGACTGAGGAATAGGACATTGCCAGAGTCGAATTTAGGGAGGTGAAAGTGAAAAAAAAAAAAACGAATGATTAAAACTGACGATTAAAACAGCAATTTTCGAAATCCTCCGACACACCATCTTCAATTTTCATATCACCCGAAACAATAAAAAATTTTCTGTAAGCAACTTAGGTAGTCTACTCTCACAGAGTGGCAATCTGAATGATCACAGTAAACTGAAAACAAACTTCATTTTCATGAAAAATCAATTAATCCGAAGAAATTTCTCACACAATAAAATGGGTAGATGTGTTGAAATTTTGATCACCAGATTACGAATTGGCCTCATCCATTACGTATAAACGCATTTATTCCTAAGAATCCTAGAAACACGTACTGCCATTTCACTACGGTATAATAAAAACTTTGTCTCAATAAACCAATTGTTTTTCTTGTGCCCCACTTTCAACCACATGCGAAACTCAATTAATTTTACAAACCGTACAATATTCAATTTAATGACGACATACTTTCCTGAAATGAAAATTTCCCACCCCCTCCTTTTAAAAAAAGGATGATATATTAAAAACACCCTTATGTATGTAGATTGGTTGTAATCTTTCTAAAACATGTAGATTCGATATCGGAATGGAGAGATGTTTAAAGTGCAAAATTCTTTCATGTAAGAATTAATGTAATTAGATTGCGAGTTTTTTGAAGAATCGAGTAAGTTCTGATTTCGAAGGACGTACATAGTTCCATCTTAAGGTGGTCCACACATTTTCAGTGGTCTCTTTTGACCCTCCCCCACAACAAAAAACACCAAAACTGATGAATATACAAAACTTTTAGAGATTAAGCCTTTTTTTGTCTTAGCTAAGGGGGCCTAGACGCCCAGGACCCCCGTAGTATACGCCCTTACTGATTTCTGACCCCAAATATCTGCAGAACACCGTTCCCTTCATCGATCAATGATCTTGAATTACTCTTTTCGAATTCCGGCAAAAATTTCGATTTCCAATTGGTAGTAATTTATAATTACCATTCACCATCTTTCCGCTAACCTTATCTAATGCTAACTTCGAATAACACACCTATTCATAAAGATCGACGTCTAACTGAACATCTGGTACATTTTTTAAAACAGTTTTGAACCTCGTCTCATTTCACTTAGTATAACTTTCGGCAGCGGCTAGATTTTCGCTTTTTCCATCAAAAACACTGCAAAATACGAGCATTCATTTTAGAAACGAATCCGGTATACCGGACGAAAAATAACATTTTAACTATGCTGCGAACGCACGACTAACTTGGAAAACAAAATTTAAAGCTAAAGTAGCAGCAACAACGACATGCGTACACAAAGGCAAAGAAA
The DNA here is from genome assembly GCA_011428145.1 of Ericerus pela. Taxonomy (NCBI): domain Eukaryota; kingdom Metazoa; phylum Arthropoda; class Insecta; order Hemiptera; family Coccidae; genus Ericerus; species Ericerus pela. The sequence goes on along the minus strand of WOFM01000191.1, from coordinate 503,477 downwards.
GTGCAAATTAAACGATCATAAGGCTTTCTGCAACTCGACTTTTGCAAACAAAGGACGATTAAAATGCATAGGTAGCGAGTTTTAGACGAAGTACCTACGTAAGTACCGATTTTGTTTTTGAACAAGCCTTCCTGCTCACGGAGATTATAGCATCCACAAAAGAAAATGTGGTCTACAGTCTGTGTTTCTATAAATTATGCGGAGTTTACACCCTTTTATCCGATACGCGCTATCTATGGCAATTATTGCAATCCTTTGTTACAAAAATTTCTTCTAGTTCGAGTTCAACGACAAATCGGATTGAATTCAACGAAATTTCGCTCCTTATATTAAATATAGAAGCTCCTTCTGAAAGGGCCAGTTGCATAAAACTCAGTTACCAGTAATGTAGGTACAGCAAAGTCCAAAATTTATTGAGGAAACTGAGGTTCAACCGAGTTATATGCAACTGATCCTAAGGCTCTCGCGTGACTGAAAAAAAAAAAAAAAAAAACTATTCCTCAAAAAATGTAGAATAACCTGACTTTACTGAGCAAGTAGGCGGGGAAAGTTTTTTCATTGAAGATGTTAGTGTGGTTGTATCATATGCCTTCTTATCGAAATAAGTTCGGTAAATAATATATTGTGTGACCAGTGCGTAATGTGTGTTATTTTTTTACCGAGTGTGAAGAATTTTCAGACAAGCCAAAAGCGAGTGCTGCAAACTTGACATGAGTTAAAATAGCTCACAAGCACTTGTCGCACAACATACTTTCTGCAACTAATGCATAAAAAAAGTATAGCTACAATTCCGTCTCTCAATAAAAAAAAAAATTCATAAAGGAAATAAATTTTGGAAATTATATTTAAAAAAACACAAAAACTGCAAGTTTTCCATTATTTTGCATTTTTTTTTTGTTCGTTTATCAAATAGCTACGAACAATTAACTAATTATAAGGAAAGCAGTTTCAAGTAACTGTTTCTTCTTTCTAGCAGTACTAATCCCAGATTTCTAGCTTAAACAGGAGCTGAGGAATCATTAAGTGAAAAAAGACAGGTTTCTGATTTTGAAAAAAAATTTTGTCCATCAATTTGATTTTTTTTCATTTGTTTATTTTCAAATTATTAAAAACGATCAAAAAATTAAACGAAAACTAATTTTAGGTAAATTGTTTCTTCTTTTCAGAGATACCATTTTCAGCTCTTTAGCTTAAATAGCGACTGAGGAATCATTGAGGGAAAGATAAGAAGTTTCTAGATTCCAAAATACGGAAAATCTCCCATTAATTTGCGTTTTTTTCGGTTATTTGTCGTCAAATAGCTGAAGATAATTAGAAAATTATATGAAAATTTTTTTAATTTTATCCGCTTCCGATCATTACAAACCCCAGCTCTCTAACTTAATTAGAGGCTAAGGAATCATTTGAGGCCTTTTTTTTTTGAAAATTGAAATGTTGTGTTTGATTGGATTGGCAACTTAATGAATAGTTTTTCACGAAATAACTAAATAATAATATCAAAATTATTATATGTTCGAATATTTTACATCCTGTCACGCAGAATTAGGATGCGCAGGAGTGTGTAAAGTACTTGAAACACTCTTGCCCAGGATTTAGGTACGCGAGAGATTGTAAAATTATCGTCTACTTATAGGCCAAAAATTCATTTGTTTACATTCGCAGTAACTAAAACTCGTTCTTTTGTGTATGTGTTGCAAAAAATTAATTTGTAAAATGTCGTGCGAGACCTAGCTAAGCACTCACACAGTTAACTGTTATGATATATTTTTGTTCTCGAGTGAGTACGCTATCCTGTTATCATTAAAAGTCTAAGTTCTATCTTCACTTACTTAACATTAATGGAACGAAACAAGGAACAACTGGATCGAGTTTAAAAAAAAAAAGCATATGAAAAGCATATGATAAAATAAGTTTAGGTGAAAAACGAATTTTTAAAAGATAAGCTTTAATTTTAATTTTTTGGCTATAGCCTTATGCTATGTAAACATTATTTCGTTGCGGAAGATTGGCTGCAGTATTGGTGTATTTTAAAATCGCAGTAGTGAGTAGAATAAAAGCTTATAAAAATTAGGTTTGATTTTTCAATTTTTGCGATCAGTTTTTTAAGTTTTTCAACTTGCCCAACTAAAACCTCACTAGGAAGGTAATAAATTACTTACCTACCATAGAATTTGGAACTAACTTTTTAAAGAAATGGACCAACACAAGACTTTTAGTGTTGTAATTTTTTACGATATTGAATATAAATAATAATGTCTATTCTATGTGGTAACTGAAAAGTACTTCCGTCGACAAATAACGTGCGCTTCCGAAGATATGAGTGAACGTGTGTATCAATCCGTAAAGTTTTTTTGACTGTTTCATTAACGACACTTATCAATTTTTTAAATATTTCATTTCACAGAACTGACACAAAACTGTGAAATCAAAGTGTAACTGGAAAGTGAACAATTTATAACTTGTGACAGAACTTCCCGAGATCTTGAAGTACTCAGGTCTGTATTTAGGGGTGTATGGAGGTTACGGGCTCCCCATAATCTTGTAAAGTACAACCAAGAAGCCTATGGTATGTGTTTCCTCCTACAATATTGTTTTTTGGTTCTGTTCGTAAATCCGACTAGATTACTGTAGCGTACAGACGCATAAGTGTGTGCGTATTACTATAGGTTTTGAAGATATTTTAATTAAAAAAATAAGTTGAAAATGTATCGGTGTAAATGTCTTTTGTGGTAGAAGGGAAAAAAAATCAAGTTATAAGTGGGACTAATGATATTTTTCGAGGTGAAGAACTTAGTTGTTTCAGTTTAACTCTGACAATTCGTTTATCCTCTAGTAACAACTGCTAAAATGAAAATAAATACTCTTCTTAACTGACGTGAAAGGAAGTAGGCCTAAAAATAATCGACTGCGAATCAATTCTTTAAGCAGCTGCATATCCTCCTGTAAAAGCTGCGTGATCGATCGTTCAACGAAATTATATTGAATCTGAAAATGCTACCGACTGTTTTCATGGACACCTTCGGATGTACCGATCAAAGAATAAGATTCTCACTGAGATAACTTAATCAAATATGGTCGGTGTTAATAGCCTGTGGCCTTTTGTGTCCCCTCTGATTCACACGTTAACTTGACCGCGTTTCTTTCGACGTGACACCCTCATAAATTTCGAAAAAATTTTGCTATTTTTTATTGTGAAATATTTTTTGCCTTAAAATAAAAATGATGAAAACAAATTTTATTTATTCTCCCGCCCATTGAAAAGTACAGTCGCATATTTTAGGGCAAATATTTTGTCTTTCTCTGTGGAATACCTAAATCTATTTTTGGAGTATTTTTTTTCTCTTTTTCGGATATTCGTGATCCCAATACTATATTTTTTACAATTCGACTGACATTTTCAACGTTTATTTTTTTTTGCTCCATTTATTGCTTCGAACGACTCTCTTTATTGTTCTCTTCTTACCAGTTTTAGTTGTCAAAATTTTTTCTCTTCGACCATTATCACGAACCATCGACGTAATGTTGTTTGAATAAGTTCATTCATCGAAACCGCGATTTGAAATATTACGTCAATGTTGGAACTGCTGCAAACAGAGCTGAAAAAAACCAAAAATGATTGAAAAATATTTTTTTCAAAAAGTAAAACCGACTTAAAAAAAATTAAAAATGCACTAAAAAGAGAAAAAGAATGTTTTTAAATTTCTTAAACAAGATCTAAGTCTAGGGACTGGAATTGTTGAAATTGGCACTCTATTCCTTTACCATTTAGGCTTCATACCAAAGTTAATTCCTTCGAATTTTGTGACAAAACTTTTTATTTAGCCCCGATCTCAATAATTCCAGTACCTAGACCTAGATGTTCTTGGAGAAATTTTAAAATAATTATTTTTCTCTTTTTAGTGCATTTATTTTTTTATTTTTTTTCTAAGTCGGTTCTATTTTTGGAATAAACTTTTTTTCAATGATTTTTTGTTTTTAGCGTTAGCGGCGATATTACTTTCAAATTGACTGTTCTTTTATTTAAAGATAAATCTGGAACTACTTCATCGATTCTAAAAAAAATTTAATGGGACCACCAAGGTATCATTCTCTATTATTTGAAAAAAAGTTTATCAAAATCGGTGCCCAGGTTGAGAAATTATGCTTGAACAGCCTAAAAAACAAATATATAATATATGTATCGATCGAATTGATAACCTCCTCCTCTTTTTGGAGTCGGTTAAAAATTGATTACTTTTACTGTAATCGTTACGATTAATTGCAATTGTGTTCAATCTTGGCTGTGGATTATGGTGTGGTTGAACTGTATACACACTTCTAACGTTTAAATGCATGAATAATTTTTAAAGGGATATATATCAATTTTATCAGTTCTGGTCAAAAAAAGCAAAAAAATCACTTCGCAATGCGCACTAAATTATTTTTAAAATTGAAGAAATTGTTGCGATAGTTCGAATAAAGTTTTTAGCGCATCTTTAATATCTTTTTCTTACACATATTATAATAGAATGCTCGTTAAATTTAATTTTTAAAATGGTGCAGTGTATCTAATTGTAGTGGATACTTCATTGCATACAGAAGTACATACTCTTTCTATCAATTCAGTCATCAGAATAAATATACTTATGTTATGTACTGTTTAGAATTTCTTCTGCTTTCATGGCTTGAAATAAAATGGAAGTTTACTTTGAAGAGAAACTCCATTTTTTTCGGAAATAATTTTTTATTTCAATCAATATTGGTTTTATCAACAATATTTGTCGAATAATCTTGTTTGAAATGTTCAAAGATGTCATGCGGAGCTGTGGCATGGTCACAAAATTTGAGGAATTGCATGTTTGGAAAGGGAAAAACTGAGTTAAGTCTCAACTCAAGTTACCCAAGTTTATGTCTATCAGTTGGGCCCCTACAATACATGAGTTTAGTCCCAACCTCCTACCCATTAATGAATTGCTTCCTGGTCTGTATGAAATATTGTTTTCATAATACTCCTACAGATGAATCATTATGGGCATGATACGTCATGCTTCATTCATAGAAAATTCTGTTTCCACCAACAATGTGGACAGATTTTTCTGCCACAGCATCAAGGACGACGAATGCGTGTGAAACCTTCCGTGCTAAATTGAACTAATCGTTATATAATCTACCTCACACAAATCTAAGTGTGTTTATCCAAGTTTCACTCGAGTGACAGCACCATAATGTGTACAAAAGTAAAGCCAGCAAGACGAGGAAGGAATTTTAAATATTTGTCTGAATAGAAAATTTTTCTGGGTCAACAAATTAGAAGAATATGAAAATGACACTTTGGACCCTCTGCGTGTCATAAGTTCCAGCTTATTATCAATGTCTTCACTCAAGTATATGTTTTTTGTACCCAAGAAATGAGTAATAGTACATTACTATACAAGGGAGGAAAGTAAGCAATTGCGGACAAGTTGCAAAGTTGCGGCATGAGCCAAAGGTGAGTGCTGCAATCACATACGAGTGGCAATTGCTTACTTTTCAACTCTGTATAGTAAGGTGTTTTACTATATAGGTGAATGAAAAAATATTTTGAATTATTCTAGTTATTTTAGTTTTATAAATAATAAAATAGCCATGGTAGAAACGTGTTTGGTACCGATGTGTCGTACCAATTATAAAAAATGAAAAAGTGAATAAGAAGAAAGTGATAAAATTTTATCAATATGTGCCAGTTTTCAAATTTCCTCATGGATTATCACTGTTATTTGAACAACGTGTAAATAGTCCTCCTCAAACAAGGAAACAAATAATTTTTTTCCCTGTTCGTGTATTTTTTCCCCTGTTTGGTTTTTTTTTTGTCTGTTGTGAAGTCTCATCGGTAAAACCTTGTTTTTTCACCATCAATCTCATAAATAAAGTTGTATTTTTCACTCACCTATATAGTAAAATTTTTAAACCATGTCAGTCACAGTCTTTTAAACCAACTGTTAGTCTTCAGTATGTAAATGGGAGTGGAAATGTTATTTCTTGGTTGGGGAGAGGGGACTCAACTCATAGAAAGCAAAGATGCGTTATCTAATTTTGGGACCCAACCGTATTCCGTTTTTTTTAATGCATTTTATAATTAGTTTGAAACGGATAAATCAAAGATGGATTTTACTTTAATTGGAAAAATTATGGTGATATTGAGTGAATCCCCACAAACTATATAAATGGCTTGTTTGTGATGAGAATTGCTCTACATGAAGTTTATGTCCCTTAATATTGAAAAGTTGGCCTTACACATTGAAGCTGTCATCACTGGTGAAGCAAAAATGTCCAAACTTGTCCGTGCGCCTGGAGCTGTGTTACTACACTTACAGAATTACCTGCTAGTATATTGCAAGAATAGTTTCTCTTTAGGAAGAAAATTAAGATTTCCTCAGTGATCATCTCCTCAAGGTTTCGTTTCCACGTGGCAGTTGTTTTCAAAAAGTTTTACTTGTTTGAAGAATTTTTCACTCATCAAAGTTTGATCAATTTTTGTATGAGTAAACGAAAATCTTAATTTGAATTTCATAAACAATAAGCTGCGACCAAACAACTGGTTTTTTTCGAATAGGTACGGTGAAATGTACCCGAGAAGCACATTCACATAGGTACATGGGAGGCCTCGTAAACTGTTCATTCGTCATCAAAAGTAATATCACAATTTCTTAAAAAAGCTTTTATGTTGTGGTGTTAAACGAATGCCAGTGTGCTGCGTAAATTCTCATCGTCAGCTTTTTTTTTTTTTTTTGTTTAACTCATTCTTCTATGGGTTTTACCTTCTTTCAAACTTCCAGTACCATAAAAAAAATAGTGCGGCGACATTAAAATACCTACCTTTCGTGTTTGACGGTGTAATTTATCTTCGGCTTCATTTTCCAGCTTTAAACATCGAAAAAGCTCTTAAACTTTATCTTGCGAGACAATTTTTTTTTTTCACTAGGATGAGAAAGAAAACAAGAAAAATCTTTCTTGTCATTTGTTGTTCTTTTTTCTTTGGCTCGCCGAGACAACCATGAAATCCCTCCATTAGCTACTTCCTCGTCTGCCACAGTTTGTCACAGGTAAGATAATTCATGAGTGAAATCGGTCTTAAATATTTTAATTGCCACCATGAATGAAAAAATTTCGAACAAAACAGACAGACGGTTTGGGAATTGAAAAACAGCGTAGAGGTGATGTTCGACTTTTTCTATTTTACGCTCGATTGCTTTCGCTTTGTCTCTCTCTGTCTGATTTTCGCTCACCGAAATATAATAGTTCACAAATTTTAATCAATATTAAGAGCCTCTACTGGAAACAAAATCCCCAATTTTTAAAAAACAAAATGAACTGACTTTGTTGGATAAGAAAAGAAACAGAAATACTCTAAAGACTCGGAGCACTTTAGATGCATGCTGCATGTATTTTTTTAAATTAATGAAATTTTTCTGTGTATGGAAAAGACGTCATTTTTGGTGAAAACATTCTACCATTTCACAGGTATGTAGATTTGATAATTGTGTCCAGATTTTACGTGCTTTGTTCCCTACCGATCTGGATTTCAATTCCACTGTCGTTTCCCAGACTCATTTATGTGAATGTCAGGTAAAGAAAATGTGTGAGCGGCATATACATATTACTCTTTCATCAGGGTGTTCAATTCATAATATATTAAGGTGGCTGAGTATCAAACAAAATATAATCTTACATGTTTTATTTACATAATACCTGGACACCATCAACGCGTCAGAAATATGGCTTACATCAAAGAAAAGAAAAATATTTGTCTCGTGCTGTGGTTAATACTGTTTCTCTTGATTTATTCTCCAAAAGTTAAAATATCTCTACTTTACAGATCACAGATTTGGATAAGAAAATAGAGAAAGCATGCCTGTTCTATTAGCCATAAAAATTAACACTTTCAACTCTGGTATTACCCTCTGTGTCAACTATGGCATTCTCTTTGAACCAAAACAACACCAAAAGTTATCAACTTGGCGTTCCTTTTGTACATGAAGGTAACACCAGGTCAGTGAATCCTACAGTTGTTCAATGAGTAGCTGGAAGAAATCAGGATAGGGTTGAAGTGTTTTGTTTGGTTGTTAATTGATGAAAATATTTATATCAGCGATTAGGTGAGTTTGGTGGTAGCGGTGTTACTTCAGCCATTCTTTCTCATCCAACACTTTTTCAACACCATGATGTCTTGTCAGGTAACCTTCATAATTCATATAATCTGCTGCTGATCTGGTATTTGGCATAACACCTGCCCTGACTTTATAATCTTATATTTTGTATTTATGTAATTCCTAGGTATCATCAATGCGTTAGAAATATGGCCTACATCGAAGAAAAAAAAATTTCTCGTGCTGTGGTTTATACTGTTTTTTCTGATTTATTCTCCTAAAGTTAAAATTTCCCTACTTTACAGATTACAGTTTAAGATAAGATAATAGAGAAAGTATGCCTGTTCTAGGGCTTGTAACCACAACCACAACCAAAACAATAACCCCTAAAAACTTAAACAAATTGACAACATAGATTTGGGAACCGATAACAAAACAAAAAAATTTTATTTAACCAATTCCAATAAAATTTTGAAACCATTAACCAGAACAATAACAAGAAAGAATCAGTTTTTATTGGTTTTCATAAAATATCAATTTAATTTTTTTCAATAATTACCAATTATTTCCTAGAAAATTATTGATTATTGATAATTTGACCTGGAGAAAATTTTTATTTGTCTATTTTACCCTGAATTTTGTCTAAACCAGTAACCAGTAACCACAACCAATAACCATAAAAGTTGTTTTAGTTAACAAGAATGGTGCGTGATGTCATGCATCACCCATGTATTTCTTTCAGTATGGACTGCTGTTTGGGAGTAGCCAATTAACAATTATTTTCTAACGTTAGCACTATCTTACCATAGGTACCGATAAGAATCGTCTGATATGATAAGAATTTTTCAAGTCATGGTTAATATTCGAGTATCGTTTTTCTATTTGGCCCTAATTTTCTGAGAATTTTCTTTGATTTTAATGTGATTGATCATGTGTAATTACTCAGCCAAGATATTCACGGATTAAGATATTCAGACAGGGATGATGTTTTCTTGTTAGTTCCAAGCAGCAAGAGTCAACCTCTTCTAATTTAAATTGTAACGGAGAAGGTAAGGGTGGCCAATTGGCCTCTATATGTAGGCCTACAGGCCATATCCAACCATCCAAATATGTATTCCTCCATAAATAAGATGTCAAATTTCAACATTTTAAGTTTTCAGGAAAAGAGTAATTTTCCACTTTCTTCCAGAGATGGCCTTTAAACACACTTAAATTAATTGCTGAATAATTTTTTTACAAAGTATAATACAGTAGGTATAACAGATTCAGTTTTTGTAACATCCAGTTTGAAGTATAATGAATTATTAATAAAATATTCACATTTCCTTTCATTAATAGGTTGATAACAAGAACCTCCCAAGTATTTAATAAAACATATATGATCTATGTATGCATGATGGAGAGAGACTCACCTTATTTCGATCTCAATAACTCAAGCCAGTACCGCATTGTTCATTAAGTAGGAGAGAAGTCTGATATTTTTACTTTTTGCAAAACCTTTTATTATTTTAATTTTTCTGAAAATTAATGATTGAGGAACTTGTTTCTTATCCCTTAGTGCACTTCAATCACTAGTTATGGTTCATTTTTTAATCCAATTTATTTGTAATTTTTTAGTGATAAATAATGTTTTGTTGAATTTACAAACAGTATAAAATAAAATTGTCTGTGATAATATATGTATAAATCGGAGATATACAGCTAAAGAGATGTCCACACTTGATCAAAAATATGACAAAAATAGAATTTTATAAAATATTTTTGAGTTGGATATTTGTTATTGCGCATGTGTTGTAGCTTGATAGTGTGTGCATATGGGTACGGAGATGTCTGTTTTCACTACAAAATACTGCGAAGTACATTGAATAAGTTGAATTTTCATTGATGATGATGATGATGATGGTCGAAGATCTTTGTCCCATTTTTGTACCAAAGCGCATGTAGAAAGTTGAATATCTCTTTAACTATATGTCTCTGGTATAAGTATAGATCACATGAAAAAAAAAAGGTGGCTAAGTATAAAATTTATATTTTTTGCAATTAAAGAAAAAAGTTGTAGCATAGTAGATATACACAGCAGAAGTGAAATTCTAGTGTTTTTCATAAAAAATATTATTTTAATCCATTTTGGGGAGTGCAGCTCAAGGGGTGGTTTAATCTAAAAATGGACCATAAATTTGAAATTAGTTTCTTTGAAAACACGCCTGATAAATATGACTCAGTTTTTCAAAAAGTAATTTATCCTAACCCTATTTTTGGTGTCTCAGGGCCCAAGGAGTGATTTGATCTGGAAATGGACTCCAAGTTTAATCCTAGTGCCTCAAAAAACATGTCTTGTAAAGTATCGTGCAATAATCTGTAAAAATATTATCTATACCCCCCTTTTGGGGCCATGGTCCAAGGAGTTGATCAGTCTGAAAATTGGCCTAAAATATGAGTTCAATGATTAGCGAAACATGCCATATGATGTATCACACAATGATATGTAGAAATAACATATTATCTGTACTCCTTTTTTTGGAGCACAGGGGCCCTGGAGAGTTGTTAAATATGAAAATGGATCCAAAATTTGAACCCAGCACCTTGTGAAATATTTCCTATGATGAATTACGCAATTATATGTAGAAATATTATCTTAACCTCATTTTTGGAGCTATAGGGGGCCCAAGGCGTTGTTTAACCTGAAAATGGAGCCAAAATTTGAATTCGGCACCTCAGAAAATATGTCTGACAATGTATCACACATTGATTTATGGATATATTATTTGTACCCCTTTTTTGGGCTACAAGGTGCTGATAGATTAATTGAATCTAAAAGCTGAACCAAAGTTTGAACTGAGCTTCTCAAAAAACATATTCTAGTATATATCGCGTAATAGTGTGGGATGTTATCAAAATTCAAATTCCCCAATTTCAAAACCATGGGAAATTGAACCTCAAATCCGCAACTTACGACGTCTAAAAAAATACAAAAAAAAACAATTATCTATGGTATTACATAAGAGCTGAACTTATTTTTATGACCATGTTTCATACTATTCATGAACCTATTTTTTGAAAATGTTGTATCCTAAGCAGTAAGCTCCTTTCAACAATGAAATAAACATCAGCCATGAACTCAGCATCAGTAATACCAACTACCATACAGACATTACAGTTCTTTATATTGAACTACGTTAGCAATTAGCTCAAATACTCATACATAATATAGAGAAATACCTTATCATAAAAACCCTTCTGAATGTATGGAATAATTTTGCTATTGGTTCACTTCGTCTAAATTAAATAATCAATGAAGTACATTACATCTCACTACCTACACTAAATGAGTACCTAGCACTTATTAGTAGATATGCCTAAACTCATAAGAGTAATTTTTTCAATCTTTAAGTTCATATTTTCTTCAATTATACGCTTCAAATTATTTTATTTTCAAATATGAATAGCTTAGGACACTCTCTCTCTGGATAGTGAGGAACATTTTGAGCCTATATTCACGGAAATCCACGAAGTAGGACACTTATTTTAAGCGTATGAAAATCTGTTAGTTTCAGGGGTAAGCCATACCAAACATCCGTAGGCTGTTGGTAAAAAATTTATATTACACTTCTTACATTTTAGTAAAAAATAAGTATACATGTCCATTGATTTTCAAGACTAGGTAAGTGTAACTATGTAGACACTTTTTGTCTAAATCGAATAAACCACTCGATAATCGAATAATATTTTGCGAAGTTTTTTCTCCCTATTTGAGCATTTACTGAGGTGTAACAATGTGATAAATTAAGATTCGCGAATATATTTTGGTGCCAAATGCAGGGAAGTTCAATTTAGTTATCAGTAACAGCAAAAATCTTGTAATCAAAACACTATTTGGTAGCAAGACCAAGACCAATACATAGACTCCTATTGTAAGGATATTTTCATAGTGCTTGTACATAAATCTTTCCTAAATTCGTTCATTTATTATCATCATCATCATTACTCTCAATCTATTTTATGTTCTTATTCCATTCATAAATACTCACGTCATTCAAACAAGTCAAGACTTGCCTGATGACATCATCTTCCTACATAAACAGTTACTTTGTTTACACAAGTCCTATGAACTCATTTCTTGTTCATTATATTTTTGCAATCTTGCATATATCTTAATTTCCACTAAATTATTTGTGAACACCCACTTTATGTCATATTCTCTTAAGACCATGAATCATACATAATTTACAAACATTTCTGTTAACCAATAAGATTGAAACCCTTTTCCAACACTCTGTAAAATCGCTCAAACCTCCTCTGTAGACTAATAATCTAACTATTATATAATCTCATGTTTGTACTTATAAATTCATTCTGTTCTCATTCTTAACTAATTCTTTTAACTCTTAAATCTCTTAATGTTTTGTTACTGCTTTTTACTTTTTTGTTCTTCCATATTCTATAAATTTACCGTTTAATACACTCTTTTATCAGCTAATGTGTTTTAAATATTTTGTTACGATATACAACCGTCACAGCCATGGTCTTGTACTTGCTTTTGCACATCACTAATACCACTCCTCCAAATAGAGTTGTTCCTTCGATTCAGGTTAAAACATTTGAACTGACGCAGCTCTACAGCCCTAGGTAACACTTTAGATAGTGTTGTAATTGCAGCGGAGTACGCCGCAAGGCTCCATCTTTCCGTTTTCACTCGAGGTATTTACGGTGCTTCGATATAATTAACAAATATAACAACTGGATTTTCTTTCTTCATTTAACTTTGACTGTGGTTAATTTTTTCACGCGAATGCAGAAAACGTTAGACTGAAACCTGAATTAAAGTCGCGATAATGAGGCTGAAGCCGGAAGACACAGTCGGATCATCGGAGATTTGTATTCTCTTTTCATTCTGATCACCCTTTCTCATCTTGCCTCCCAACAAAGTAAATCCATTTTCCAAGCTACATGCCATAAAGAATTCGGATTGATGTCCGCCGGCGACGATAGCCTACAGTTCAATACAGTAAATTTCATTTTGGAATTTTCGCAAACGAGCAACCGCCATCGACTATGCGGCTGCTGGTAAGGGGTGGGCGTGCATCGCAAAAACGGAAATGAGCTCTCCATCTTTCGACACGAAACGCGTAGTCAGCAGCGGAAATTAATCAAAACGATTTTCACATTCGATACGAGTTACATTCGTAGCGAATTTCGCCTTGACTATTGCATTAGGAAGAGAGTTGGAAGCACTCAAAAGAAGTGAAGGAAAAAAAAAAAAGTCTCGTCTGATACGTTGGGTTGGAATTAGAGAAAAAAAAACGTTTATTTTGAACTGACGCAGCGCCCTATAATACGAAACTATTATCAAAATGTACGATTGATTCGAGCCGATATAAAATAAAAATTCACGCTCCAATCGCTCAGATTTTTGACGTACCAAAGAATCATTTCGACAATTGCAAAACGAACAGGCTCGTCAATTTTCAAGATGAAATCATCAATTAACGTAATTAGGACGAAATGGTTGATCGTATTTGCAACTGGAAACGGCGATAATAGATCAGACAGCAGGGCGTCGCAAAAGATTTATCCGCACATACTTTTGGAATGCGGTAATTCATACATGGCGGGGCGTTGTTCAGTGAAAGTCGTGATGTTTTATATTTTTGATAAAACCTTATTCAATTTTGCTGAAAATTATAATGATTGAGAGACTTGTTTCGTATTATTTAGTGCACTTTAATCGCAAGTTTTTCGTTCATTTGTTGTAACCGTTAACGCGGTCGGTTTTTTTGTTCTTTTAAATATAACTTATGTTGTCTAAATTGAACAGTTTCGAGATTACGAAAATTTTACATTTAATTCGTATTTTTTCCCAAGTTTTACTTTTGGTCCTTGGTCTTGCATTGTTGATTCTCCATCTGGATTCTGCATACTCAAATATTCTCTTGGTCTCGAGTCTTGTACGATCTCAAATTGCTGAGGAAAATATTTCTTTCTCGCACTCATGCTGTAACTTTCAAGGAGGGGGAAGACGATTATCTCGCGCAACTTTTCCGCACTTTTCCTTCTTCTCTGCCATAAATTTTCAGCTGATCGAGAATTTTCGACCAGAACTACTGCGCCCCAGTGCCCCCAAGTAAAGTGGGGTCTGATGGTCGGTCTTGGTCTTGGTGTATGGTCTTTAGAAAAACACTGACTGAATTAATATCATACGCTGGGTGTAGGTCCTATGTATGGGAGTTTGGAGAGCGTTTAGCACACCGCTTCGATGGACTCCATGTGGGGATGACACTGACACAGGTAGGATTCTATTAAGTGAACCAAAATTGAAGGTATTTAACTCTGTAACTTGTAAAGTTGGCTTGGTATCGGATTTTGTCTAAAGCCCAGAGCATATTGAAAAAGACTTCTCTGCAAACAATTTTTCTTAGAGACGATTACGAAATAAGTTGGCCTCAAGCTCGAGTTGATTACCTAATTGTGGAGTGTTTTCTGTAGAAGCCTCATTGTAAGTGAAGTACAACATTACAGCAGCTGATGATAGGTTCTAGTTCATTTAATATTATAGAAATAGAGTCCGTAGACATTTTTATGGAACATTATATCCTTTTGATACAGGATTCTGGAAAAAATTCCGTGAAAGGATCTGATCATTTTTGAATGCATTGAACTGTTTAATCTGAACAAAGTGAGAAAAATTAATGTTGAAAATTTCTAGAAAATTACTTAACATAGACGCTCGTTCATGGTCAATATATTTGTGCCGAAGCCACAATAAAACCTTCCATGTTTTTCCTCCATCTCAGCCAAGTGATTTCATCCTTGTTAATGTTGTAGTGATTTTTCATTGTTTTATCGTGAAAAACTAACGACCCACGGTAAAAACGCTTTCATTCGATTTGGAAAACAAAAAAAAAATTTGGAAAAAGGAAAATCTTGTCTGAAATAAAAGAGATTCTTTTTTTCTTTTTTTTTTTAATTTTATTATAAGCAGTCTTTGATACGAAATTATTTTTCTACATAGAATGGATGTTGAAAATATTTTTTGCTTTCCTCTTCCGTTTTTTGTTCGAAGAAAATGATTCCTGAATAGAAAGGAGATAAAATTTCATATCTCCAGGAGAAGTCACGTCATAAAATTATTCGGATCCTTGGTCTTCTTTCTGCTTTGACATTTCCGCTAAAATAGTTGAGCATAAATTTTGATAAAATATTGTACCGGTAATTTTCATTTCAGTTTCTCATCGCCATTTCTTCCCCAACGAGTAGATTTCATTTTTTTTAATATGTAGGTTTTCGAGGAAAATCCACATATTAAAATTGATCTTGTTGTGAGACCCAGGTGTGAGGAAAGGTCCGTTTTTCGTCCCATGACGCCAGGAAAATTTTGGCACTATTAGCTGAATTCTTATACCTATAATTATACAAGTAGCTAAGTATATCATTTCTGTTGAACTCGGTATTGGTCGAAAAAAATTTTATCCGATAGTCTTGAAATTTGGTATCCTTATTTGGACCTTTACAAGGATGAACTCTGTTATTTTTGGTCCAGATCAGCCATATCGTTCATTTATTTCATCCTTTTAGGTTGTATTTATGGAGCTTTAATAGTTCTAAATCGCGTAATTTTCAACCAATAGTCACGAAATTTGGTACAGATATTAACTGTATTTTATTTCATCATTCGAAGAAATTTTGTGTCAATCGGCTTCACGGTTCATACGTAATGATGATTTGAAAAAATTTTAAACGATTTTTAACAAAAGAATATCAAGTCCAGAGAGGCCAGATGAACGAAAAAAGCTGGTCGAAAGTTGTGTTGCTTTTATTTGCGTAACTACGTTTTTTATAAATTCTCAATTCATCTCATTTCTTCACTTCACTATGAATTTTCTTGACACTTCATTTTAAACGTAATTTTTACCCAGCATTCTTCAAAATAATTTTCACTTTTTGATTTTTTTATTGCACTCATTTATTTATTTATTTTTGTACAAGAAAACCTACATTTTCTACCATGGGTTGCTGCCCTAAAGTTTTTTTACTTTCAAATTTGAAAATAACTTATTTTTATCTTTCTTTTGCTGCGCCGAAAAGTTATGCAGTAGAAAAATGAAATTATAAACATCTTTATCTATCTTTGACATGTCATGTTCAATCAGTAGAAAAAATCCTAAAGATTGAAGAACATGTTAATGTTTGCAGATATAAAACATATAGTTTGGTTGCATTGAACAGTGAGATGGTTCTGTTGAGCTATTCCTTAGTGAGTGATATTATTTTCGGAAGAAAAGATCTGATGTCAGAATTAACGGCGGTTACTAAATTGAGAGTAACAATTTCCTGTATTTTCAACAACATCAAAACCTTGAATGCTTTTTCGAAGTGAAACTCGATAGCAATAAAATTTTTGGCGGGTCCTTACTTGCAAACAGGTACACCATAAAACCAAAAGAAGGTGAATTTCATTGGAAATTTTTTAGCGTTGTACGTCAATATTTATTTTACTGTACGAAATTTTTCAGTGTTTATTTTTGGGTTGTTTTGGAAGAGTGACTCGGTTTTTTTATCGCATTTGTAATTTACGAACGAGAAAAACATTGTCGTGAAATAGAGGTGAACGTTGTTTGTTTTCTTCCTTGATTTTTAAGCCTTTATAATCGAATGTTTTTTTATGTGTATGGGGTGTGTGGCCGCACTAATGCGTGCGTGCGTAGATAGCTCCGTCGTGGATGGTTCAAATATTTACTATCGTTTCTTCTGACTCCCTCTCCAAATTAAAACATCACCATCTACCTGGGGCATTTTTGGCTTAGGGAATGGGTCTCTAAACCCCCCCAGGATTCCTTTATTTACCTTCTTTTGAGGTGTTTGGGTTTGTGTAATGAGTAAGGGAGACAGTGTACCATGGATAAAAATTGACTTCCCTTTAATTTTAGGACAAGCTGGTCCCATAGCATTATGCACCATACACCTAGTAAATATTTCATGGTTTACTATCGGTATCCAGTTTGTTGTTCAAAAGTTATTGCAATATTTATCATAATTATATCACAATTGTAAAATTTTGATAACTCCAGAAAGTATGACCAATGGGAGTGAAGTTTAGCACTCAAATTATTGGATGTGGTTCAAAGAAGTTTAATAGTCAGTAATTAATTATTCAGAGTTACCAACGGTTAAAAACACTTACATTAAATGTGTCATTAATTTTTACTAAAAAGGTGAACTTAGAGTAACATGGTGTAAATTTAATAGTGTACTATAGAACATACTTGAAATACTGTGGGTTCACCTCTAAAACCCACTGGCAATTGGATTAGGAATTGCGTGTTCTTATGTTACCGTTTTGGTAAGGCTGATAACCTTTTATAACATCTTAAACCGGCGACTAACGAAAGGTATTGCCGGTGTATATGTTAGGCTAAACACGCTCGTCATCCATGAGTATTGAACGATAGGCTCGTGTTGCGTGTTTAGCCTAGCATTTCAACCGCAACACGAGGGTTTTCATACGCATGTCGGCGCTAGGCTGTGTTTGTAGCATGTAGGCTAAACAGAGAACAAATTTTGTTGATTGTCCGTTTTAGCCTATGTGTTTACGAATGCATATTTATTTTTAAGTCCGTAGACATAATTGCGCGGAGTTGGTGATGGACCAAGTTTGCAGTCTGTCAAATGGGACCAAGCCCCGAAAGAAGGGAGGACATGGTACCCACAAATACCTTTTAATTTTTCACAAATAATTTCCAAATTTAAAACTGCCCAAAAACATGAAACATTGAATCTTGAAAAAGTTGAGGATAATGTAAAAAAAGATGTATCAAATTATCAAATACATGAGAAAAGTGACACAATAGAAAAACAATAAATTTTTTGAATAATAATTGTAGGTAGATGCTACCTACATGAGGTTCATGAACCTAAGAGGGAGACAGTGGTTTACGTGTGGGCAACCAAATTATTTCTCGGTACCGGTAGCCAGCCGGTTTAAGGTGCCTTACTGTACACTAAGCGTACTTCCTAACTGGGGCAGTCGTCCAAAGGTGAGGCGGTACCTTATACAAACCGCAGCATGTATATTGTCAGTGAGTATGTAATTAATACATACTCACTTACCTCAGTTTACCGTCTCACAGTAAACATAGAAACGCATCTTCTGTATGAGTGCATACAGACAATAAAGTTTGTTTAACGTGCAATGCACAATTAGTATGGGTCGCGGACTTTGGTTTGCAACCCGTCTGTTGACGCAGGGCCGAGCCCTGAGGGAGGAAATGAGGGAAATGTCCCCAAAGGCCTAGTATTTTTGTAAGAAAAGACTAAGTCCCATCATACTCAAAAGTTGGGGGATGTTGGACTGAAGATTGTCTGGTGGGATTACATCCTCTATAAGACCTAAATCCTCCAAAGAGGATACCGTGGAGGGCTTGGCCTAAGGCATGGCCAGTAGAAGTCCCTGTATTGTAATTGAGGATCCTCCTCTAGTTATAATTTGCACGAGATCGTGCTCCTCTCTTTTTATTTTTGTGCCTAATTGCGTGGATAGAATTTCTTGAATTCACATTAGGGATGGAATTGTTGGACAAAAGGTTGTATTTAGGTGTCTGGTCTATGGACCGTGATTTCGGAGCAAGAAGGCTGAATGCTCCTAGATGGGTCCACGTCCATGGGGGTGATCATGGATTGTGAAGCATTTGAGGTCTCGCTGATAGGAAGGTGGCGAGAAAGAGGTTGGGTCATTTCAGCTAAGACTGAAATGACCTCAGGCCTCGGAGTGGAACTCAAAGCGAGATTGCTCGCCGAAGAAGAAAGTTGGGAAAGCATGATGTCATGCTCCCGATTACTCTGTTCCTGCTCTTCTGCGAGGAGGGCTTCCTCATAGTCAAGCAAAGGTTCAGAAGAGTTGATGGAAGACATTTTGGTGGAATGCAAGTGTCAATTATGACAAATGGAAAATAAGAAATTTTCAAAAGCGATTTTTTTGGCACAGAAAATAGGTGTTCGAATTGAACAATTTTTAGAAATTCAGAATGCGATGATGCTCGGAGCGTAATCGACAAATGAATGATTTGTGTATCACTCTTGGCTGTTTCATTTGGTACGAATTTGTCGTCGAGTTTATCATAATTCATCTCAGTATAATAGATTTAGTATTTTCCGATCATTAAGAAATTCCCACGTAGAAGATTCTGCGAGCAAAATTCGTTGATTTAAATTACCACATGCTTTTATGTGGGTCAACGTATTCGAGTGAATGAACTTTGTTCTTTTATATAGGTCAATGCGATAAGGAACGGTGGTGCGATATCCTTATCGCAACGTACGTTGTGGTATATTCTGCGATAAGGATGTGTGTCATTGTGGTTGCACCGTTTCTCATTGTTCGTCAGCTGATTTCTGTTTTTATAAATACGCACTTGAATTTATTTTGAATTTCACGATAGATGTTTTATTTTGACCTGATTTATTTTCGCATTTTTCTTCTCTGCGTCTAGGTTCAAATCCTGGAGGCGGAAGATTTTATTTTTGATGTTTATGACCATTTTTTGATGTTTATATTTTTGTTTGCCCTTCTGCTATATTTTGATGCATGAGTTAATGGTGAATAAATTTTATTTTGCTTTTTTATAACCATTTATTTTTCTATGGTTTGGAAATTTGGTGGTTTTGATATGAGTGAATTTTGCATTTGTGATCATGTCTCGGTTTAGCTATTTTGGTGTTGAACTAACCTTTTTGATCTACGACTCGGAATTTGGTTTCGTTTTTTGTAACTACCTTTAGGCCTTCCTCTTTTATTAGGTTTTATAGGCGTTTCTGGATCGTAGTAGTATTTTTGTACATTGTCATCAAATTTTACTGATTTTTTGGTTTTGGTTTTTTCAACTGTTTTTTCCAAATTTGGTTTGAGTACATTGCTATGTGTTTCTTGTACAATTTCTGACTGTGTATGTAGCTTTTGTGTGTCGGTATTTTGTTCCACAATTTTTTATTTCAATTCAAATAACAGATGTCATCTATTTTCTAAACATAATTACTTTTAAATGCAGTGCACTTCATATTGTATTAGATAAAATAGATTTAATTTTTTGAATTAAAAATATTTTATTATTATGGGATTTAACTTGTACCATGATGCACCACCCTCTGTTGCATGGTACACTGGGGTGGTGTACCATGGAACAATAAAATGTTACCCCCTTTAAGACAAAATTCAAAAAAAAACTATGACATTCTATATGCTTCTTTTGGTTTTGTTTTATAGATGAAGGTTCGCTCTTTTCAAATTTATTGGTCTCAGATTTCTAACTCAGTTCTTGCTCTCACCAGAAACAACTAAGAAAAAAATGTTCCATGATACCTCGGTCTCCTCGACATGGGGTAAAGGATGAAATGAGAATGAATTTATAATAATTATGTTCATTGAAAATTTCATAAAAATCGAGCAAACAAAGATATTGGCACAGGTATAAGTCTTCCTCAATGGTTTTTTCATTATAGAATTTATGGAATTCTTTACAGTCATTATTTATCATTTTGTAAACTTAAACCGAATTACAGGCAGTAAACAACTTTGGAAAATGTGGAACTTATTTTATATAATGTTTTGTCCGCAGAAAATCCCATCGATGACAGTCCATAAAAATTTATTAATGAGTCACATTTCTATTGGTTGGAAAATTAGAGACAAAAACTATCGGATTTCTTTTTTATCGTACGTTATCGATAGTTTTGAAATCTTCTTTGTTGCTGGTATTTTTAGTTAATTTTTGCAAGTTCGGGACACTGAATTAAAAGAAAAAAAAAAATTCAAGTGAAAAATGGACTTCAACAAAGCAACTGCTGCTCTACTAGAAAATATAGGTGTTCAAAAATCAGTTAATTACAACTAATATTGACAAGTTCATATAGCCATAGATAATAAAAAATGATTGTGTTGAATATCGTAATCATATATTGATTGAAAATTATGTATTCTAGAGCTCAAAATCAGAATTAAATCGTTCATAAGTATGGAAACATCGTCCAACCAATCTCCGTCTAATTTGGTAGCATGATAAAGTAGATCATTGCAAAGGTTTTGCCCAAATTTCGTGGCTATTGATTAACAATAAGACATTTTATAACTATAAATCTCCAAAAATATAAACAAAACCCAGAAACTCGATAATGGTGCCATATGCCCACAAAGTACTATGAGAGTTTTATTGAACTTTCATCGTGTTTTTGTATCGTAGGTATTTGCACATTCGAAAAATATCTTTGGATGAACTTTAGACTGTTTATACTAATGCAAAATATCGATTATAAATTTTTGAAAAAATCATTTCATTTTTACTTGAAAATTTTGAAACTTATGTGAAATTTCATAAAAAATTCTGAATGAAAAATATGTTTTACTCACAGAAAATAAACGACAAAGTTTTACCGAAGCATTATAGGTCTGATCCATGAAGGGATATGTATTTATAAGTAGGATTTATTCCATCCACTATTGACATCCTCATCAGAGAGAATGAAAAGTATGTGGTAGTTGAGATAAGATTACGAGTATGTATTCGTTCGCTATTTTGTCCCATTTTCAAAACACCTTCATTATTTCATTCCTAAATTTTTGTCGCAGGTTAGTAAGACAAATTGACTAGTCTACTTTTACAGGCACCTTTCGATTATTACTCAACAAATTTTGCTTTGATGGGCTTATTTCACGTCTCTGCGCATTCATTATTTTTTCATATTTCTGGTTAAAATTTCATCAACAGTGTTTGATTATTCAAATAATTCTTTCATTTTTAATAAATAATACCTCATCTGATAATTTTTGGTAGGTTTATGCACTATACAAAACATATTGTTTTGTAGTTAATTTGTTTTTCAGAGCCTTTTTGTAAAATGTTTGTCTTCAAAAATAAAGTGAAAATTGTATTCACCTCGTAACATTATTCAGAAATTACTTTATTTCATCTGAGAGAATAATGATAATCGTTCTTCTTTACATTTTAAAATAATTAACTTATATGTATACCTATGAGGAAGTCGAAGGTTGTCAACCAGAAGTTTACCTGTGCGTTCCCTTGTATTCTAAGGACAAAGCTTTAAAGTTGGAATTGAAAGCGATTATAATGAACCGAAACAAGTCCATTAATGTAAAAAATCTCCCTTTTCTTCATCAATATGATCTCTACCAAGCCAAATGAAGCGAATATAATACAGTTATGCTGCCTGTTACGGAGTGTCTGATTGAATGCAATTTTATGACTTCACTGAAAAAAAAAAGTGAATGCTATCATATCTGTACTTTATAGTGGATATATTTTTCAGTGAGTGGCCGAGTTTGGTAAAATTCAATCATTACCTCGCACATAATTGCACCTCAGTGTCTAAACTTGATCATATTTCGAGCTATTATAATTAATTTATAGACAGGGGACCTTTGTGAAAAACTTTAAGTGCTACCTCATATTTTTATTTATTTTTTGTTTTATATTCAGTTCATTTTTTTCCGAGAAACTTGTAAGTTAATGATATTTTCGATATCGTTATCCATAAAATATATCACATCTGTTTTTCTGCAGAAAAAAACCATATTTTGTGTAATCCTCGCGCAGCTGTTCTCATGGTTTGGTTAATGACATCATTCTTTTCCCCGGTGGTAGTTGGAGATTATTAACGATTGGTTTGTATTGAATTTGAGAAAAATCTGTCGACTCGTTTTCGAATGGCAGCCAATAAAAATTAGATGTTTTTGGAAATACACTTGTAGCGCGACTGATGCGCGAAATAGATATTTCCTTTTCGTATGCCATACTCTCTGACTTCATCCAGAATATTCTTGCTTCTATAGGTTAAATCGTTTCTAAGTATTCATACGCGCTCGATAAATTATACAGTCATAATAATCCTCCTACACGACTCATTTTCGATCACCTCGAATTCTGTCTCCTAGGGTCAATTGGCAGTGTTGTTGGAATGTGGAAGAGTTCGGGATCAACCGCCCCAAAAGTTTTTGATTTCCCGACTTGTCCAAAAAACATAATCGTCAATCAAGGTGTTGCATAAAAAAAGTTTTAAATATACTCAATGCCAAAATTGTGCTCTGGCTACGCTGCTACATAAGTTTGCTCGATTTTATTTGTCAATTTTTATTCGCTGAGCGCCGAGTTATTGAACCAATTTTGATTGAAATTTCGCTTTCACAGTTTTTGTAAATCGTTGCATCCGTATATTCATAAACATTAAACGCAAAACTAAAATTGTACCTACTTCTATAAACCTCTATTGAAAAAAAGGTAGCCGGTAGATGTCATTTATTGACTTTATTCATGCACTGGTACAAAAATAGAAGGGATAACCCAGAGAAATAACCAAGAAAATAATCATCGAATCTGTAAAAATCCGATTTTTAACGCGAAAACTAATAGTAGGGCTCTTTATTAGATATAATTATTGCACTGGGGACAAGACAATTTTTTTCGCCCATGCTTCAGAGCGGAGGATCCAAAGCGACATTTTTGGAAGGACATCTACACATAAGCAGCGATGCTAGTTAATGTTACTATATTTATGTATACGAATATATAATATACGCATCCAGGGCCAGCCGCACGGTAGGGGTTTAGGGAATGCAAACCCCATGATCCGAAAAAAAAAGCAAAATCTGTACCAAGTAATCTTACGTATTATTTTTAATTATGAATAATGCAACCACATCAGGTCTGTTACTCCAGTTCAACCATCATTGCATTTATTTTCAGAAAAATCTCGTCGTTTACTATTTTAAAAAATTTATAAAATTTTCAATTTTGAATTAACTTGTTCGATTTTTCTTTTCAAACTTTTTAAAATAATTTCTCTTACGAGGAGGGGACGGTTCATATCTGAGAAGGAAATCTTTTAAAAAAATCCCAAGGTGTGACTTTCTGAGAACTCATAAAATAAAATAAAAATTTGAATTTACACTTGGGTAGCAAAAACCCCCCTAGGGGAAATCCTACGGCCAGGGCTGTATGCATTTTGAATAACTTTGTTCCTAGAAACACTCTATATGGTTGAAGAATGGAACTAGGAGAATCAGCTCTTCATTTCATATATGTATATTCAAAGGGTGTTACTAGTGTTACTGCATCAAAAATGCCACAATGGAATTTGCGGAAATACAACTAGAACACTTCATTTGCGGAAAACCCCCCTCCAAAAAAAAAAAACTTTAACCCAGCAGCAGCTCCGTTAGAAACAGTAGGTTTTTGAAATGTATAAAATTTTTTGCTAAAAAGTTATTAATAGATCATAATTGCAATGATTGTATTAAATTTTGTAACTGTTGACGTAAAATTACACAGTTGAAAACAATTTTACTTCTTTCAAAATTGAAATAAAAATAAATTTCTTGACAGTACCTTTCAGCCGATCCGCATCAGAATTATTCACATGTTCCAATAACATTATAGTTAGTCTAATATTTTTTTTTTAAATTTCATTAGTTTATTGGTTCGAAATCAAGCATTTTATAGCCAAAATAATATCCAAAATAGCTGCACCAGTACCGTCAAGCCAATCCGCGCCAAAATTTCCAACATTTTTGAGTAGATCATAATAAATATTTGCTCCGAATTATGTTCCTATTGGTTCAAAATTAGACATCTTATAGCTATAATAAGAACAAAAATAGTCTTACCAGAAGTACCGTGCGGCCAATCCGCACCAAAATTGGTAGCAGGTTACAATAGATTATAATAATGAATATTTTTTTAATATTTCGTAGCTTTTGGTCCAAAATTAAAAATTTTATGGCTAAAATAAAAACGAAAATAACGATACTGGAAGTACCATATAGTATAAACATTAATTTATCGATAATGAATCATAAATGCTGATTTTGCATCCAAATGATAGCATTTTCATTTATTGTCCGTAAATGAAATTCACCGTAAATTGCCTCACAAAGGTGTTTTGTCATGACATGAAGGTATCGGCATTTTGCATCGTAAATGACACTTGGGACACATGCAAAACCATGACGTAGATATGACAAATGTATTTCCTCACTTCTGATTATCTCGAGCTATGTCACGCGTATTGTGAAAAAACAAACAAATATCATTTTTCCCAAACCATATTCAGTCGTACTTTGCAATTTGGGCAGTAACATAGTTCCAGTTTTAGACAAAGTCCTTCATGTAATAGGTAGTTGATTAATTTATTTATTTGAGAGTCTTTTTGACAGTTCAAAAACGGCATTGTAATGTTCAAGGGTGAAACAAATATTTAATACAAAGGAATATTGTTTGATGAATTTCTGTATGCTTAAATTTATTGTGGTTCGAGCCTTTTAAGTAGGACTCTTTATCCTCTAAGTAGCCACAATATAGAAATGAAGATAGATGAATTCATTTCACATACTTAGTTGTACTAATATAGGACTAAATCTTCAGCCTTCAAAATCTCATCTATATGATGAAATGGGCCCTATGCAAGAATTCATTATCAGTACTATCCAAACTGCAAATTGTAGCGGTCTTTTACCATAAATCAAAATAAAATTTCACCTCTGCATATTGAATGAAAATGATTCAGTTTGAGAGATACTTATTACATTTCTTGAAATTTATTCCACATAATTAGACAAATTTATATAATTTGAGAATTATTATTGTAGGTAGATGCTACCTACACGGGGTTCATGGAACCTAAGAGGGAGACAGTGGTTTGCGTGCGGGGCGACCAAATTATTTCTCGGTACCGGTAGCCAGCTGGTTTAAGTGCCTAACCGTACTCAAAGCGTACTTCCTAACTGGGGAAATCGTTCAAAGGCGATGCGGTACCATATACGGACCACAGCACGTATACTGTCAGTGAGTTTGTAAATATTACATACTCACTTGCCTCAGTTTACCGCCTCAACGGTAAACACAGAAACGCATCGTCTGTATGAGTGCATACAGACGATGTAATTTGTTTAACGTGCAATGCACAATTAGTATGGGTTGCGGACTTTGGTCTGTGACCCGTCTGTTGACGCAGGGCCGAGCCCTGAGGGAGGCAAAGAGGGAAGCGTCCCCGCAGCCACTCCTCCCTAGTATTTTTGTACAAAAAGACTAAGTCCAGTCATACCCTAAAAATTGGGGGGACCTTGGACTGAAGATTGTCCGGTGGGATTACATCCTCTATAAGACCTAAATCCTCCAAAGAGGATACCGTGGAGGGCTTGGCCTAAGGCATGGCCAGTAGAAGTCCCTGTATTGTAATTGAGGATCCTCCTCTAGTTATAATTTGCACGAGATCGTGCTCCTCTCTTTTTATTTTTGTGCCTAATTGCCTGGGTAGAATTTCTGAAATTCCTTTGTTGGACGAAAGGTTATATTCGGGTGTCCGGTCTATGGACCGTGATTTTGTAGCGAGAAGGCTGAATGTTCCTAGATGGGTCCACGTTCATGGGGGTGATCATGGATCGTGAAGCATCCGAGGTCTCGCCGATAGGAAAGTGGCGGTAAAGAGGTTGGGTCATTTCAGCTAAGACTGAAATGACCTCAGGCCTCGGAGTGGAACTCAAAGCAAGATTGCTCACCGAAGAAGAAAGTTGGGAAAGCATGATGACATGCTCCCAATTACTCTGTTCCTGCTCTTCTGTGAGGAGGGCTTCCTCATAGTCAAGCAAAGGTTCAGAAGAGTTGATGGAAGACATTTTGGTTGAATGCAAGTCTGAATTATGACAAATGGAAAATAAGAAATTTTCAAAAGCGATTTTTTTGGCACAGAAAATAGGTGTTTGAATTGAACAATTTTTAGAAATTCAGAATGCGATGATGCTCGGAGTGTAATCGACAAACGAATGATTTGTGTATCGCTCTTGGCTGTTTCATTTGGTACAAATTTGTCGTCGAGTTTATCATAATTCATCTCAGTATAATAAATTTAGTATTTTCCCATCATTAAGAAATTCCCACGTAGAAGATTCTGCGAGCAAAATTCGTTGATTTAAATTACCACGTGCTTTTATGTGGGTCAACGTATTCGAGTGAATGAACTTTGTTCTTTTATATAGGTCAATGCGATAAGGAATGGTTGTGCAATATCCTTATCACAGGGTACGTTGTGGTATGTTCTGCGATAAGGATGTGTGTCATTGCAGTTGCACTGTTTCTCATTGTTTGTCAGCTGATTTCTGTTTTTATAAATACGCACTTAAATTTATTTTGAATTTCACGATAGATATTTTATTTTCGAGCTGATTTATTTTCGCATTTTTCTTCTCTGCGTCTAGGTTCAAATCCTGGAGGCGGAAGATTTTATTTTTGATTTTTATGACCATTTTTTGATGTTTTTATTTTTGTTTGCCCTTCTGCTTTATTTTGATGCATGAGTTAATGGTGAATAAATTTTATTTTCCTTTTTTATAACCATTTATTTTTCTATGGTTTGGAAATTTGGTGGTTTTGGTATGAGTGAATTTTGCATTTGTGATCATGTTTCGGTTTAGCTATTTTGGTGTTGAACTAACCTTTTTGATCTTTGACTCGGAATTTGGTTTCGTTTTTTGTAACTACCTTTAGGCCTTCCTCTTTTATTAGGTTTTATAGGCGTTTCTGGATCGTAGTAGTATTTTCGTACATTGTCATCAAATTTTACTGATTTTTTGGTTTTGGTTTTTTCAACTGTTTTTTCCAAATTTGGTTTGAGTACATTGCTATGTGTTTCTTGTACAATTTCTGGCTGTGTCTGTAGCTTTTGTGTGTCGGTATTTTGTTCGACAATTTCTTGTGAATTTTTGACTATGTTTATGTCAATATCCATTTTATTTTCCTTGCAATTTTTTATGACATTGACTTTATCATCTGCTATTAAGAATGCAGGTTTTACACGATCTATTGAGACTTTTTTCTCTTTAACGGCTATGAGTAGGGTGACATTTTTTCTGTTCTATCCACTACCTTATAGGGACCGGTCTAGGGTTTCTGCAAAGCCTTTTTCATTCCTTCTTCTCATAAGAACACGTGCGTAGTTGTCGCTAAGTGTCTCGAGACATAGGTTTTAGGTTTGCCATGAGTTGCAGCTTGTTTTAAAAATTGACTTGCGTCGTCTTTTATGTTTTGTACTAATGTTTCGGGGTTGATTTCTTTGGTTTCATAAAAAAAGTCCCCTTGTAAGTGCAATTCCTCACTGAGTGCTAATTGAGCAGCTGAGTGTCCAGTATCTGTTTGCAAGGCTGATCGGAGGCCTAATAGCATGGTTGGTAGCCTATCAATCCATCTTTTGGTGTCGTGTGCCATAATTGAGGCTTTTAGAGCCCTATGCCACCTTTCCACTTTCCCGTTAGATTGTGGGTGGTAAGTGGTGGTGGACCAGTGTTTAGCACCCAAGGTCTTTACTAGCTCGTTGAATATTTGGCTTTCAAATTGTCGTTATGCTTTGGGGCACACCGTATCTAGCAATCCATGTTGAATATATTTCTGCAGCCACTGTTGGGGCTGACATTTCAGTGAGTGGAATTGCTTCGGGCCAGCAAGTAGCTCGATCTATAATGGTTAGCAGATACTTGTAGCCATGAGAAGGTGGTAAAGGACCAACTAAGTCTACGTGAATGTGTTTGAATCTGTCAGTATGTCTAAATTTCCCAAGTTTCAATTTTGTGTGTCTGCCAATTTTAGATTTCTAGCAATTTAGACAAGCACGGGCCCAGTTGTTGCAATTTTTTTTTATATTGGGCCATACAAATCTCGAGGTCATTAATTTAGTCGTACTCCTAGATCCAGTGTGCGATAAGTTATGAACACTGTCGAACGCCATTTTCCTATATTTTTGTGGAATGTAAGGTCATTCTTGTCCTTGGGATACATCACATGTTAACATGATTTTTGTGCCAGGGAGTCTTTTTTGTCTCAGTTGCAGACTTGATTTGTCTGAAGATATCAATTTTAATAATTCTTCATCTCCTAGCTGTTCAATAGCTATTTCAGCATAGGACAACTGAGATGGCACTGAGACAGATTCTATTTGGCTCAGAGCATCAGCGGGTATATTTAATTCCCCTTTTATATACCTGATGTCTGTTGTAAATTGGCCTATGAATTCTAATTGTCTCATTTGCCTTGGCAATGCATGTTCTGCTCTCTGCTGGAATGCATGTATGATAGGTAGGTGGTCTGTGTACACAATAAAAGTTCTACCTTCTACATTATGCCTAAAGTGCCTGATTGCAGCATTTATCGCCAATAGCTCCCTGTTGTACGTACCATAATTTTTCTCAGCCTTTGATAGTTTCCTCGAGAAGAATGCTAAAGGCTGGTTTTGATCATTATCAATTTAATACAATGTTGCACCAATTGCAAAGTCTGACGCGTCTGTTGCTATGCATAATGGCAGACTGTCATCTGGGTGAGCTAATAATGTCGCGTTAGCCAGCATATTTTTGACATTGTTAAATGCTAAGTTGGCTTCTTCTGTCCATATGACAGGAGTTTTATCGCATTTTTTATTTGTTTTTATCAAATCGAATAATTTGCCTTGTTCGGCCGCTGCATTTTTTATGCAACGTCAATTGAAATTTGTCATCCCTAAAAATCATCTTAATTCAGCGACTGTTTTTGGTTTAGGGAAGTTTATTATTGGCTCAACCCTGACTTTTTGAGGGGCAATTCCAGCAGAAGTAATGTTGTACCCGAAAAAATCAATATTTGGTTTTGCATATTCACATTTACCGGGATTGATAGTTAAATCGGTAGAGTGCAGACGCTGTAATACGGTTCTCACTTTCTTCTCGTGCACTTCAATGCCTCCACTGGAGCATATGCAGATATCATCTATGTATGCATAGGCATATGGTATGTCTCTCAATACACCATTTATAAATCACTGGAATGTCTGTGCAGAATTTCTTAATCCAAATGGCATTCGAAGATATTCGAAGAGGCCAAATGGAGTTATTAGTGCCGTTTTTTCGATATGGTTTTTAGCCATAGGTATCTGGTGGAAAGCCCAATTAATATCAATTTTGGTAAATAGATCTTTTCCTTTCATGTTTATATTAAAATCCATGATATTAGGAACTGGATATCTATCTGGTTTTGTTTGAGCATTTAGGCGTCTGTAGTCACCTACTACTCGCCATTTTCCACCTGGCTTAGGGATGATATGAATGGGTGAGCTCCATGAGCTATTTGAGGGTCTACAAACTCCTTCTTTTACCATTCTATCGAATGCATCCTTAGCCACTTTTAATCTATCTGGAGCTAAGCCTCTTGCTTTTGCTACGCAGGGTTGTCCTACAGTTTCTATTATATGAACTTTGTCATGTTTATATGTAGGATTTGGATTACAAGTTGGTTCGGTGATACCAGGAAAATCTGTCAATATATTGACAAATTTATCATTTGGTTGCGTGCACGCATTAATTATATTAATTATTTGATAATTTTTAGTTTTTCCTTTTATGTGTTCACCGGTTGTGGAGTTTATTAATTGTTTATTTTTAAGATCAATCAATAGTCCATAATAGGCTAAGAAATCTGCTCCTAATATAGGGTATTTGACATCAGCTATGATGAAAGTCCATTTCATTGGTTTGTTAAAACCTATATTTACTTTGTATTTTTTAATTCCATATGCAGAGAAACTATGGTTATCTACTGCATTTAATTGGGATTTAGGAGTATTATTCTTATGCTTGATCTTGGCTGGCAGTAAGCTTATATCTGCGCCTGAGTCAGCAAGAAATTCCCTCCTTTTTGACCTGTCCTGTATGAACAGGCGGCGAGAGTAGTTAACTGAGGGGTTGATTGCCGCTGATACAACCCCTCTCTCTAGTTTGACTTACTGGGAGATTTTTGATTGTCTCTAACCTTATCCAATTCAGAGAGCAATTCCTTTTTCTTTTGCTCATTTTTGATCAACCTTTTGGCATAAAATCGGCAGGTTATTTTGCAAGTCCTGGCATTTTCTCCCCATTTATTATGGTGGAAGCAATAGTCTTCACGCCAATTCGGATTTTTGTATTTGGGTCTAGATTTAGACCTTGGTGGTGTTCTTCCAGGGCTTTTTTTTCTGTTATTATTTCTGAGGTCACGAGATCTTGAGTCTCGATCTCACCAATTTCGGTTTTTGGAACGGCTATTTCGATTTCCATTGCTGCTGTTGGTGTTTTTATGTTCCATTTTCAAAGCAGCAATTTTGGCTCTAAGTTTCGCTATTTCAGATTTTTCCACTGAGATGGCACTGATTGCAGTTTTACCTGTGTATTCCATTGCCTGTTCAGCAGCTTTGGCCAAATTTATCAATGCTTCATCACTGGTAGCGTTTGTAAGATCTAGAGCTCCAAGTGATTGCACAACTGATGTAGGTAGTTGTTGGCAAAATCGGTCAGCTATTACCATGGGTGATACATGGTTATCCCCTTTTTTCATAAGTTTAGCCATAAATACTGTGGGCTTGTCATCTCCGATGGACATGCCTCTCATCAGTTCTCAAATTTCCTCTAGAGTGGTTATACCAAATGCATTTCTTATTTTATTCTGGAACCAACTGTACAAATCTTCTGCTTTGTCAGGACATTCCATGATGTCCGGACAAGCGTTTATGATTTGTTCAGGCATATTTCCACGCAATTGTCTGTATCTGTGCTCTCGAGGAATCTCCTCAAGTTGGAAACAGCCGGTCAGTTGAATGAACCAAGTTTCTACATCCTTTGGGAGAAACTCTGGTAGTTGGATCCGTTTTGAGTGTGTTTTTGGCTTCTTCGACCTTCTTTTTGTCATACTCCGATATTGCCTTGGCTATGATCTCCTTCATATATTGTTCAAACAGCTCTTTTTCTATCTGAGCCTGTTTCTCAGCCAGTAACCTACGTTCTTTTTCCTCTGGATTTTCAGTCGAAGTTCCAGGCATTTTAGTTTCGTCGTTTTTTAGCATTATTTTTAGTATTATTTTTCCGTTTCTTAATTTTTGGAAATCCAGATTAACCGAATTTGTAGCAGAAATTATTGTAGGACTATTTCCTATCTAGCAGATGTATATGCGTGTTCTACCAAGATTTTGTTGACCTGTCCGGTTATGGGCAACGTTTATTTGATATAGGGGGTAAATTTCCCACTCTGTAGTCGACTAATAGTCACTTAAGTCACATCAGCTATTTCTAGCCAATGAAAAAGTCCCGTCCAAGCCTCACTTATCAGCAGAGCAATTTCTCGCTTGTCGAGCATTTTCACGCCTGAACCACTGTAGCAACGTCGAGGTCACTACTGTGGCTTGTTTGGTGTAGGTAGATGCTACCTACACGGGGTTCATGGAATCTAAGAGGGAGACAGTGATTTACATGCGGGGCAACCAAATTATTTCTTAGTACCGGTAGCCAGCCAGTTTAAGTGCCTAACCGTACACAAAACGTACTTCCTAACTGGGGCAATTGTCCAAAGGTAATGCGGTACCATATGAGGACCGCAGCACATATACTGTCAGTGAGTATGTAAATATTACATACTCACTTGCCTCGGTTTACTGCTTCAACGTTAAACACAGAAACGCATCGTCTGTATGAGTGCATACAGACGATGTAATTCGTTTAACATACAATGCACAATTAGTATGGGTCGCGGACTTTGGTCTGCGACCCGTCTGTCGACGCAGGGCCGAGCCCTGAGGGAGGAAAAGAGGGAAACATCCCCACAATTATCTTCTAAAAACTTTTCAATTTTGTGAAATGAATCCGGAAATAACAAACTTTTAAAATTCTAAAGTTTGTGAAATACGAGACCATATCAGGAGTTACAAAGCTACTTTCAACAAAATTGTCAGTCTTCAATCTTCATACCACATACTGTGTGGAACTATTATGTAAGCAACTATCAAAATATTACTCACATTAAAAACCAGAATCATGAAAAATCTAATTTCTTCATTTTGTCATCAGAATAAAATTATTCTCATTGGTAAGAAAGAAGAAAGAAACATTATCTTTGTTCCTCACCATCATATATAGGACCCGTTAAATGAAAAGAAAGTAATAATATTTTTTGGATTCAGGAAATTTTGGGTCCGAAAATGACTAGTTTAAAAAATCCATATAACCATAGGAGTAAAATCAGCAAGGACTACTATGGATTTGTTCTATATTTGTGAATAGTGTATAAAGTTTGGAAACTGTTAAACAATGTGAGACTTCATTATAATCATTTATCAAACCAGAAATAATTGTGAAACATCTACATCCCTGAACGCTATTTTATAAACATACATATATAGGCATGATTACAGACGGTTGGAAACAATCCAATTTGGTTATCACCAAGTATTATAAAACAAGAAAACCAAAAATGTAGTGTGAAATAAAATCTATAAAAACTATAGTCTTGAAAATCAATGCCAAATTTTACACCTGAATTCTATATAAAAATACCATTGTTGTGCAGATTCTCATTACATTCGAATAATTAGTTCCACATAATTAGTCAAATAAGTATAGTGGGAAAATTAAGATTTTTCATAATCTTCTCAATCTGGAGAAATGTATCCAGAAATTACAAATTACAAAAAATGAAACTTTTCTGAAATTCAGTTCTGTGGAAGTTTTCACTAAGTTTTTCTTTCTGGGCACAGGAACATCTGTATCCTAAATCCATCTGTACTTACGTTCTACTGTAATTACTGTCTATGATTGTATGGAACAAAATTTAGAAGTGGATTTTGTCCAATCTGGACCGATTACGTAAAACCAAAAATGGATTTTCAAATTATTTTCAGATTTTCTTACTCTTTTTAACGGAGTTGGGTAATATTTCATTTGTTTCATGTACGGTGTTACATACCCATGAGATAAACATAATATTCAGAAGGATACCATGAACAACCTCTGATGATTCCGGAAATAGAGGTTTCTGATCACATAAAATTTTGAAAATTAGTGTATTTTTGGTCCTGTTTTATCGTATAAATGGTATTTTAAAGGTTGAAGATTTAGTTCTTATATCTTTCCATTTTGTGGCTACTGAGAGGTTAAATACCAGATTCGCCAGATTTTTTCGTATTCTTAATTGAAAATAATAAAGTGAAAATGGCGGCTGATCCCTTATCATAGTTATTTGCATTATATTTGGTAGCAAGAAGCCTTACTTTATATAGGTACCAACTTATACTTGCTTTTTTTTTCACTGTACCTGATCTTTGATCTGAAACCGAAATATTTAGTCCACTAAAATTTTCATACATACATTGTTCGTCCTTTTTGGAAAAATTAGGCAATTTAGACCAGCATCGTTTCAGTGTATGCTTAATATTTCCGTCTACTTCTGACGAATATTTACAATGCTAGTCACATGTATGTGGGTATAGTGTGTAAAATACAAGAGCCTTGTCATTATTATCATTCATATTCACCTACTAATCAACCAATACACGTAATGATCTTTCTAGCATTCGCTAATTAGTTGATTAATATGAACTCTAGAGTATATACATATATGTATGTTCTGCGTTATGGGTCGTCGAACGCTATAAAGTTTTTGTTTCACAGCCCTCAAGCCAGCTTTTTTGAAGAGGAAAAAAAGAAGAGAAAAGACTAAGAAAACAGCAACCGTAAAATAAAAAAGAGTATAATCGCATTCTTGTACATATATTTTTCGAGTGATCCAACATTGTTTATAGCCGTCGAAAAAAGATATAAGTTTAGGTATAGGCTAACATAGTATCACGAATACCGCAAACTATTCTGAAAAGAAAAAAGAAAAATAAAGCTGAAGAAGAGAATGAAAATAGAAACAAAAACTTGAAAGCAAGACAAAAAAAAAGACCACAAAACAACTGAGAACTCGAGCAATTATTGGCGAGTCATTAACCCGTTCCCCGCTGCTTTTTTCTCTATTCTTTTTTTCTACGTATAACAATAATTTATTAACTTAACCATTTTGCCTGGTTTCGAAACATACACATTTATATTGTATATGGTACACTCAAAAGAAGAATAAAAAAATAAATAAATACATAAATAAATAAATAAATAAATAAATAAATGTGAGAGACGCCTTCATTATTAAAACCGTCTTCTTCACCAACTATCGCCCACAACCACCATCCGAATTAAATGGAAATAAAAATTATGGATACAGCCTAATGCTGTGTATATGTATATTACAATCCATTTCTCATTCTATTTTTTTGAAAAGTTATTAAAAACCGCATGTAGTGAGGTCGACCAGCGAATAGAAAACTTTGCGGCAAGTTTTTATTTTTATTTTTTTGTAGAGAAAGAAATTCTCTAAGTTGCTTTCCGTATAAAGGCGAATTACCTACATAAAATTTAAGAAATGGTACCAGGTTGTGAAAACGCGTGTGAAGTATCTGCAGTAGTTTGTGTGGAAACGTGATACTTAGTAGTCTAGTAAGAAGAGGAATGAAGGGGCTGCAGTTCTCGGGGAGAGTTCATAATTTCATACACGAAAAAGAAAATATTCCTATTATCCAGTCGAGTAAAAGGAAAATACTTTTTTCCTGTATAAATGTTAATATTTGAATTCAAAATGCTCCTTTCATTCCTTGTATGCACAGTTTGATTGTAGCTATATTTTTGGATTATGCATAATACTTTCCTAAATTCGTACATTTATTATCATCATCATTACTTCCAATCTATTTTCCATTCTTATTCCATTCATACGCGTCATTCAGACATGTCTTGACCTGCCTGATGACATCATCTTCCATATAAACAGTTACTATGTTTATGTAGTCCTATGATCTCATTTCTAAAATCTTTTTGCAATCTTGCATATATCTTAAATTCTACTAAATTACTTTTGAACACCCATTTTATGTCATATTCTCATAAGATCATTAGTTATATTTCACACACATACATTTCTGGTAACCAA
Organism: Ericerus pela; assembly: GCA_011428145.1. NCBI lineage: Eukaryota > Metazoa > Arthropoda > Insecta > Hemiptera > Coccidae > Ericerus > Ericerus pela. The sequence continues at coordinate 467,533 of WOFM01000191.1, read as the reverse complement.
TAAGATTGAAACCCTTTTCCCACACTCTGTAAAATCTCTGGAATCTTCTTTTTAGGCTAATAATCTAACTAGTATATATTCTCGTGTTTTGTACTTCTAAATTCATTCTATTAATTCTATTTTGATTCTTAACTCTCTTGATGTTTTGTTACTGCTTATTACTTTTATGTTCTTTTATGTCTTATAATTTACTATTTAATATACTCTTTTATTGAATATTGCGTTTTAAATATTCTGTCACGATAAATGACTGTCACCAGTGTTGTCAGATTTTATGGACTAAAAATTGCCAGAACCACTTCAGAAAATCGTCCAAAAGCGCCTAACTACCAATTTGTCCAAATAATTGCTTTTTTATTTTTGCGAGGGGATTTTTTTTTTGGCATGTTGTGTTACTTGTGCATGGGAGTTGAAATCCCTATTAGACTTGTCATGTGTGACTTCACAAACAGTCAAAAATGTAGATTAGATGTTGCAGGCAGATGAAAATTGGATTTAAACAAACTTATCATACATGTAAATTTGATTGTTTGTTGGTAATTTTGGATTCAATTCGGATCCAAGATGACATCAGTCCTTGACAAGTCTATAGCTAATATTATAAATTTTTGAAGATTAATTGAAAAAAAAACAAAAAACAATTATTTTCGATACTATAATTCTAGAGAATAATGACAAATAAAAATAAACTCTTGTTAGCAACGAAGTTGAATAACATAACTGATCTTAAAAATAAATTTTGGCAAAATTAAAATTAGTTAACAATATTTCTGTGGAATACCTTGTCGTGAGAGATATTCTCACCAGAAGGAAATTCTACAGAATTTAAGCGTGTTCAGCCACTTCATACGAAAGTATGGGCAAGCCAAAACCAAACCGAACACTGGCGATTTTAGAGCCGGTTCTGTGAGTTTTTATACCCATTTTGGCTGGTGCACACAAACACACGTACGTAATAAAATACGTACGTTGTTTAAGTACGGCCAGGTCGCATCATCCCCTACTATCGTAGGTGGCGGCTGGCCGGTTCGTGTACGAATCGTGACAGTGATTGATGGATGACGTCACGATTCGTACTCGTATATTATCTTGTACGTATACGTCGATAATTACGATCGAACGTAATATTGTGTGTTGGTTTAACGTCGCAAGGACGATAAGTTGCCTGCCCTATGGGGCGGCGACTGTCGTCGGGGGTCCGAGCCCCTACACCTCATACCGATGAGTCCCCACAGCTACTCCCCCCCAGTTTTTGCGCCACAAAAACGACCTAAAATGCGCAAGGCCTGGGGGACGTGCGGGTCTACTTCCGTTTTTGGTCGGCCTCCCATTTGGCCAGAGCACTTCCCACCGCGGCTCCAACGCACTCGTATGACTCTCTACGGGCGTTTGCTCGGGCCAGGTAGTTGCTCCGGCTAGTCTCACCCCTGTGCCTCGACTTCGCGTGTTTAGCGTGGGCGTAAGGGTGATGACGGGAGTGAGGGGGCAGCGGACGTTTAAACTCTGGCTTTCTGAGCATCGGGGAGTTTGTATTCCCCGATGTCCATGCAGCCATCCTTGCCCGCTCGTTCGCGGCCCTCTCGGCCGTGAACAGGAAGCCCATCGCTTCCTTCTTCTCTTCGGGTTTCGGCTCCGGCTTCGGGGGTTCCGGAGTCGGAGTTGTCTCCTCCGGAGATCGAGGAGGAGAGATGACTGGCGGCAACGGAGTGGTCATCTCCGCCAGTACATCGGCAACCGGAGGAGCTGTGTCCATCAACAGCTCCTCCTCTATCCTATCCAGCTCCGTTTTCGTTTTCGTCATCTGCTGAGTTTTTGACTTCTCAGCGGATGTCTTAGCGAAGTGGAAGCTGGCGGACATCGGGATAGGTATACGTGACATTAGAACAGAATGGGTTGTAGTTAGGAAAAGGCACCAAAAATAAAGCTCAAGAGACGACCAAGTAAATCAGAAGTTCGAGAACTGCTGTTTTTACCTCATTTTTCGATTTACCTTTACAGTTATTTTTCTTTATTTTCGGATCTTCTTATCTGCACGTAGAGGGGATAGCGCTTAAAATTCTCGGCCGTATATAAGTTTTCCGGTTAAGATCTGATCGGTTTAAGCAGAGTTATGCCTGAAATAAACTCAGTGAATATTATTTTTCGAATTCTAAGTACAAAGGAATCTCCGTTTGTGACGTCACGTCGTAGAGATTATCTTTGCGGTTAACGGTACTCGCACGTTGCAATGTTTTGTTTCCGTATTGCACGTGGATTTGTTTATTCCTGTCTTCTTCTTTTTGTTGGCATTCCTCGTTTGCTTATCTCCGGAGTTTCTTTGTCTCACGGAGTTCCGATATTCCCGTGTGTTTTTAGCGGGTTTCGACTTTTACTACGGATATTACTTTTCGGGAGTAAATTTTTATTTTCGTCGCATTAACCTCTCGGACGTGCGGGAAGGATGTGAATTTTTGCGTTTTTTCGTGCCTGGAGGTCTACCTCTTTTACGTGGTTGTAAGGGGGCCTCAGGATCAAATGTTTTGGTGATCACATCGTCCGAAAATCTCACTGTTTTCTTGAGTTTTTCTTTATGTGAGGTGTTTTTCTCACTTTTTTCGACGAATTCTTCCGTTTTTGTTTCGGAATTCATCTGTGTATTTTCGGGGTTCTCCTTTTGTACCCTTCTAATTCTTTTATCGTCACTTACCAAGTACGCAGGCTTCAATCTGTCGATTGAAATTGTTCTTGGTTCGCCTGCGATGAGTATCACAAAGTTTTTCTCATCTCGTGATACTACTTTATAAGGACCGGCGTATGGTTTCTCCAGCGCAGATCTCATTTTTTCGTCTCTAACAAATACGTGTGACGTATTGGCCAAGTGTTTCGAGACGTAAATCTTGGGCTGGCCATGACGAGCTGCCTGATTTAGGAAGTTGTTGGCATCATTTCTTATATTTTGTACCATTATCTCGGGGCTAACTTCTTTCGATTATGTGAAGAAGTCCCCTGGAAGGCGTAGCTCTTCGCCGAACGCTAATTGCGCTGCAGAGTGACCTGTATCAGTTTGTAGGGCGGATCGGAGGCCTAAGAGGATGGTAGGGAGTACTTCTACCCATCTCTTTGTATCATGTGACATGATGGAGGCTTTGAGAGCTCTATGCCATCTCTCTATTTTGCCATTGGCTTGAGGATGGTAAGCTGTGGTATGACTGTGTTGAACACCAAGCTTATTTGCTAGCTCTTTAAAGAGCGAGCTCTCGAATTGGCGACCTTGGTCTGTGACTATGACTTCTGGTACGCCATACCTCGCAATCCAGGTATCGTATAACCTTGCAGCTACTGTTGGAGCTGACATCTCGTGAAGAGGGATTGCTTCCGGCCATCGTGTTGCCCTGTCTATTATCGTCAACAGGTATCTGTGTCCTTGGGATGGTGGCAATGGGCCTACCAGATCCATGTGAACCGTTTTAAACCGCTGTGTTTGCTTGAATGATTTGAGGGGCGAGCGAGTGTGTCTTCCTACTTTGGATTCTTGACAGTTCAGGCAACTGCGAGCCCATTTGTTGCAGTCAGACTTCATTCGTGGCCATACAAATCTTTCTGAAATTAGTTTAGCACTACATTTTGGCCCAGCATGTGACAGATTATGTACACTGTTGAAAGCCAACCTGCGATATTTTACCGGTAGAAATGGCCTATTCTTACCTGTACTGATGTCACATGTTAATAAAACATCAGTACCGGGAATTTTTCGCTGTCTCAATTTGAGGGTAGTATCATCGTTCGATAACAGCCCCTGCAATTCTGCATCCTTAAGCTGTGCTTTAGCTATTTCAGCATAAGGCAATTAGACAGGAGCCGAGATAGCTTCGATTCTACTCAAGGCATCAGCTGGAGTGTTAAGTTCTCCACTTATATACTGAATGTCGGTAGTCAGTTGACCAATATAGTCTAACTGTCGTGCTCTTCTCGGAGATGCCGGTTCTGCTTTTTGTGTGAAGGCATATGTTAGGGGTTTATGGTCAGTATACACAGAAAAACATCTACCCTCTAACTGGTGCCTGAAATGCTTCAACGCAGCAAAAATTCCGAGCAATTCCCTATCGTATGTGCTGTAATTCTTTTCTGTTTTTGAGAGCTTCCTCGAGAAGAAAGCTAGCGGTAATTTGATGTTGTTAGTGTCCAGTTGGTACAATGTTGCACCAATAGCAAAGTCTGATGCATCGGTACTTACGCATAACGGCAGACTTTCGTCTGGATGAGCCAACAGAGTTGCATTTGCCAGTGTTTCTTTGATATTTTCAAAGGCCTGTTCGGCTTCTTCGTTCCATTCGAGTGGAGTTTTATCTTTCTTTTTACTTGTCTTTATTAGTGCAAACAGCTTACTTTGTTCGGCTGCTGCATTCTTCATGCAACGTCTGTAGAAATTCACCATCCCCAAGAAACGCCTAAGTTCTGCGACATTTGAGGGCTTCGGGAAGTTCAATATTGGCTCTACCTTGGTCTTCAAGGGGGAAATGCCTTCGGTCGAGACTTTGTAGCCGAGGAAGTCAATTTCGGTCTGTGCATATAAGCTTTTGCCTACGTTGATAGTGAGTCCGGCTGCGTGTATACGCTGTACCATGGCTCTCACATTCTCCTCGTGCTGATGCTCACCGCCTTCTGAGCAAATGCAGATATCATCCAGGTATGCATATGCAAACGGCAATTCCCTAAACAGTCCATTGATAAATCGTTGGAAAGTTTGTGCTGAGTTGCGTAGTCCAAACGGCATTCGAAGGTATTCGAATAATCCAAAGGGGGTTATAACCGCTGTCTTTGGAACGTCCTGGTTGGCCATAGGAATTTGGTGGAATGCCCAGTTGATGTCTATTTTTGTGAACATCGTTTTACCCTTCATATTCGCGTTGAAGTCCATTATATTGGGGACTGGGTAGCGATCAGGAACTGTTATGGCGTTTAAGGCCCTGTAGTCGCCGACAATTCGCCACTCTCCACTTGCTTTCTTTGTCATGTGGATAGGAGAGCTCCATGAGCTTTTTGAGGGGCGACATACGCCCTCCTCAACGATGCGGTTGAAGTACTCTCGTGCCGCTTTGAGTTTGTCGGGTAATAGCCGTCGTGCTCTAGCATGGCAAGGCTGTCCTTTGGTTTCTATGTAGTGAACCGTGTCGTGTTTGTACGTAGGATGCCTGCGAATTGAGGGTTGAGTGACTCCAGGATAGTCTGACAGGATCCGTAAGAGTTGTCCGTCGACTTTAGTACAGCTGGATATGTTTGTGTCCAGTCTGTATGCTAGCGTTTTGCCTTCCACACTTTCATTTTCACTATTGATCAGTTTACCGTGTTTGAGGTCGATGATCAGGCCATAGTGTGCAAGAAAATCTGCACCCAGGATCGGGTTTGGAACGTCTGCAACCGTGAAGGACCACGTCATATTTTTGCTGAGTCCGATGTCTACTTTGCTTGTCTCAAGTCCGTATGCTGGAAGGTTTTGACCATTCACAGTACGGAGATAGTATTTCGGAGGAAGTACTTTTTGGGTTTTATTTACTGGCAATATGCTCAGGTCTGCTCCCGAGTCAATTAAGTAACGTCTCCTGTTTGTCCTGTCCTTGATGAACAGGCGGCGTGAGTATTTTTCCGAGGGGTCTTCGGCCGCACAGATGGCCCCTCGTTTTAGTTTGACGCTTCCTTGTTAAAGGTTTTGCCCCACCATCTGCACCTGTTGTTACATTTGGTGGCCTCAGCGCCAAACCTATTATGGAAAAAGCAACTCTTATCATCCCAATTTCGAGACTGGGTTTTGGGAGATGTTGTTCTAGGGGGAGTTGAACTCTGACCCCTGTTTCCGGAACTAGATCTGCGGTCTCTTGACCGGGACTGACGTCCTCTGCTGCTATTATTATTGTTGTTGCCTCTACTTTTCGATCTTTGTCGCCAGCTACTATTGGATTTCGTCGAGCTTTGGCTTTTGTTCCTCTTTACTTCTTCGGTCAACTGAGCTATTTGTGCTCGAAGTTGAGCGAGTTCCCCAGTCTCTGCAGATACTGCGCTGACCACCGGCTTTGACCTTGTGTATTCGAGCGCATTGTCTGCGGATTTCGCAAGGAAGTCCAGATCCGCGGATGTATTGATTACCGTGGAACCAACGGCGGCTAGGCACTGCACAACACTTTGTGGTAGTTGCTTACAGAACTGATTGCCTATGACAGAAGGGGCTACGATATTGTCCGCCTTCTGTCGTAACTTCGCCATGAAGATTGAGGGTTTGTCGTCCCCCATCTTCATACCACCCATCACATCGTCTATTATTTCATTTTTTGTTTTCCCAAATACTTTTTTAATTTTCTTGACGAACCAGGCATACTTGTCCTCTTCTGTCGAAGGGCATTCCATAACGTCCGGAATGTGGCGGATTATTTGTGGAGGCATACCTCCACAGATATGTGTATACCGCTGGTTCAGAGTTATGTTCTCTGTTCTGAACCTGCCTTCTAATAGAGTCAACCATAATTCTACCTCATTCGGTAGAAATTCCGGGATGTCTATCCTTCGTCTATAGAGATTAGGGTTCTGTCCTGGTTGCATTTGTAAAAGTTGCAAGATTTGGGCCAGGACTTCGGGTGTCAGCTGTGGCTGACTACTGCCTCCCTGTGATGGTTGCGGGTTTTCAGTTGGTGGTGGAACCATTGCTGTGTCTTTTTGTTGACAAGCGTATTCCACAGTACTTCTGCCTTCCTTACTGGTTGAAAACACTGGCTCCTGTGTTTGTAGGACAGGTGTTTTCGGGTCGGAGCTTTGGCTTAAAGTCCGACCACTTCTCAACGTTTTAACTGCTAGATCTTCTTTATTTATTGCAGTTCCCAGTCGTGCTAGTTCTGGGTGTTGAGGGCCTTCTTCTATGTTTGCTAAATTCAAGGAGTGTCGAGTCGAAGTCGGGGGAGTTGGGGGATGAGTCCAACCTTCTTCCTCCAGGTCTACTGTCTGGTTTCTCCTTGTTTGTATATTTTAAGGAGAGGGGTATAAATTCCCACTTCAGTAGACTCTTACTTCGACGACCTAAAGGTGTCTTAGTCTAGGTAAAAAAATATTTTTTAATTTGCCGAGCAAGCGAGAATCTCGCCAGCGCTACTGCGCCAAGTTGAAATAGCGCCGAAGCGCCTAAGACTCCTCACGACGTGGCCGAAATCACGTCGGGGTCACCACTGTGGAATACCTTGTCGTGAGAGATATTCTCACCAGAAGGAAATTCTACAGAATTTAAGCGTGTTCAGCCACTTCATACGAAAGTATGGGCAAGCCAAAACCAAACCGAACACTGGCGATTTTAGAGCCGGTTCTGTGAGTTTTTATACCCGTTTTGGCTGGTGCACACAAACACACGTACGTAATAAAATACGTACGTTGTTTAAGTACGGCCAGGTCGCATCATCCCCTACTATCGTAGGTGGCGGCTGGCTGGTTCGTGTACGAATCGTGACAGTGATTGATGGATGACGTCACGATTCGTACTCGTATATTATCTTGTACGTATACGTCGATAATTACGATCGAACGTAATATTGTGTGTTGGTTTAACGTCGCAAGGACGATAAGTTGCCTGCCCTATGGGGCGGCGACTGTCGTCGGGGGTCCGAGCCCCTACACCTCATACCGATGAGTCCCCACAATTTCATTGGGTTTTGATAATATTACAATTTTAACAAGAGTACAATAGTTTAGTAAAAAAAATAAAAAACTAACTTAATTGTCCTAAAAAATTAATTTAAGTAAAATTAATTAACAAAATATCATTATATCTTGGTACTATTTGGGATAAGAAAATAAAATTTTTAGTAATAAAATTGAATGTGTGATTTCATAAGTAAATTTTAGTATGATAAATTAACAATTTATCATTAGATTTTGGTAATAATTTTGACAAGAAAGAGTGCAATAGTTTAATAACAAGAATGAAAAGTCTGTCTTGAAAATAAATTTTTTAAGATTGATTAACTATAATTACTATTAAGTTTTAGTAATATTTATGACAAGAAAAAGTAAACTGTTCTAATAAAAATACTGAAAAATTTGTTGTAAAAATAAATTTGGATAAAATTAATTAACAATTTATAATTAGATTTTGGTAATAATTTTCAATAAGAAAAGAAAGAATTTTTCAGCAACAAAATTGAATGATTGATCCCTAAAGTAAATTTGATAGGACTAACCTGTTATGATCAAGTCTTAATACTATTTTTGACAAGAAAGAGTAAATTACTCTAATAAAACGATTGAAAAATGTTTCTTACAAATAAATTTTTTTTAACCTAAAAAAGCTCTGATAAGGAAATGGAATAGAACATCTAAAAATGGATTTTGGTATTTATTATTTTATAAAAAAAAACATACAGTTACTCTAGTCAAAGTAAAAAATAATTACTTTAAAATAAAATAATTTTCACATTCAAAAGTAAAAGAAAACAACAATATAAAAGAATTGTTGTAAAAAGGAATTTTAGCACCATTTTTATCACAAAAAATACTTGTGATTAGGTCAGTTAAGAAAATTCATCATCACTGTCATCTACAGCATAAAAAGTAACCATTTCTATTAGTTCACTTTCGTCAACAAATATTGATATATCTTCTCCACCTTCAGCTTTTCTGGAATACATATCTTTATTATGTAACAAATACATTCTCGAAGTGGGCTCAAATTCATTGCCACAAATATTGCGAACTATTAAAAATAATCTAGTTTGCAGAATACTGGATAGCATTTGAATGCCAATTCTGTTTCTAGTTTTAGTTTTCACTGAGTTCATTACACTAAAAACTCTTTCACATACATCATTATTTATAGGTAATGTTAAACACCATAAAGCAAATTTTGCCAAACCTTCAAATGCTTTTTCACCAAGGGCATTTGTAATTTCCATAATGGCAATCCAAAATTTCACGACATTTATAAATTTTAAATCTCTTTCTTCATTTGGAAATATTTCCTGAAATTTCAAATTATTTAGACGTGATAATTGATTCAAAATATTTTGCTTTGAAGACAAATCTGGGAGTAAATCCCAAGGAAACATATCAGCGTTAATATTTGAAGGTCCCAAACAACGAACAGGTAAAAAATAAGATAATTTTTGAACAACTTCAAAATTCCCAGGTAATCGCCTAACCATTTCTTTCAACAAGCGGGCAAGAAATAAATGACATCTCTTATGAATTTCTGCTAACTGCTGTTGCGAAATATTATGGGTTGTTGATAAATATTCTAAAAATTCACATCCATAATCGATAGCATCATCACGAACAGAATTTCCAATAATGTCTTCGGCTTTTGATACTGTATACTCTACTGTTTGCATCTCAAGTAAATTTGTTTGGATGAGATTAATATTTCTGAAATTGTTTTTTATTCTGAGATAATTAGGTTTAAAAGTACGTCTAGCGAGACTCATTATTAGCAAACGTAAATCATTGTAGGCATCTACAATATTTATTTTGTTGGACTGAAATATTAGATTAATTTTATTAACATCACCCAAAATTGACTTCAAAAATAAAAGGTATGAGTAATTGCCATTATCTTCATACATTTGAGCCAATACTCGAGTTACATAGCAACTATTACTTCTATTATTTTCTTTAGAAATTGAAACAAAATGTGTTTACAAATCATTCCACTGGTTTGTATTCTGAACTACAGCATTGTTGTAAGCTAGCCAGTGTGTAGTAGACAACTGACTTAACTTTGATGGTTTCTTACCAAAATTTAGATTTTTGAACAGCTCTTCATACAATTGAATTCTGAAAGGGCTGTGGGAAAACCAATTTCTTGTTTCTCTCAGAAGAAATTCCAATGTACTTGGTAGTTCTTCTCAAGCTTTTTGTGCACAAATAGCAAGAGAGTGGCATATGCATTTTAATAACTGTAACTTTGGAAATTTCTGTTTTAAATTTGTAAATAAGGAATTATTTGTACCACATATTATTAGCACTATCTGTAGCTAGAGCAATAAGATTATTTGGATTCGGACCATAATCAGATAAAAAAGTTTCAAAATTCTCAGTTCAAGTATCAGCAGTTGCTCGGCTTACTACCTGTAGCCTTAAGAAGCCTACAACAGTATTATTCAATTTTTTATTGTAATATTGGATGCTATATGCCATAAATTTGAATTAACTTACATCAGTCGATTCATCCAATATAATAGATAATGGTTCACCATTTATTTCAGTTTTCAATTCTTCTTTAAATGATAGCTCCAATACATTCAATATTATGGATGAATATTTTGTTCGATGTAGATGAAGGTTCTTTTTACCATTTTTGCGATACATGTTTAAAACTTCACCTAAGTGACCAATTGATCTTATTGCTGAATGTGAAGCAATATAAACAGTAAGGACAATGTCAAATTTCTTCTGTTCATTTGAGATATCCACAGGAATACATTCTGATAAAAATAAAATATGGAAATTAGTACCAACTAGAACAAAGAAGTGAAATTTTGATGTCAGCATAAAATAAATAAATTACCAAGTATGGGTTGATGCTTGATGCTTTCTTCTTTTTCTTCATGTTTGACAGTTATTTTATGTCTCAAAAGATCTGCTTTATGTGCCCGTAATTCCTGATGACATAATTTACGGTAAGCATTACCAGCACCAGCAACAGTTAACCACCCTAAAACATTATAGTGTACAAATTACAAATGTTAATTTACATCATACCCATGTAAATATCAAAAGATCAAAAATGTAATTTGTTTATTCCTACCTTTAAATTCTGCTTCTTTTTCCCCATCTTTATTATATTGTTTTTTGTATTTACTGTATTTTCCCATATTCTGAAATAATATTGTATCATACTTTTCAAAAGGTTAAAGTTAAACATAGAATTTTCATGTGTTACATCACCAACTGTCTTATGTCTAAAATGTCAAATGTAGCAAGCAGATGGAAAATGAATCCAAACAAACCTTATCATACAGGTAAATTTTGGTTTTTTTAGTAAAATTTTTGTTTGGATCCTAGATAATGTTAGCCCATGACAAGTCTATTGTCAAACAATTGTGAAAATTATTCAACAAATACATCATGAAAGACTAGATATCTATACAGAGTTTTATGGCAGTATTCATAAATGATTGTAACCCTTAACTAAGAATTAGGAATGTTACTCTACAAAAAAATTAAGCAATAACATTGCTTAGTTTTTCTGAAGTGTGTGACATCGCTAACACTAAGCTGAGTTAGCTGACGGTTAGAAATTTCAAAGGAGGATAGTTGTTAAGGGGAGGTAGATACGGTTTGTTTATTGTGAAGTGCATCAAATCACTTTTTCTCAATTATATTTTTTCATAATAAGCTTCTCCAGAATAACAAGAATACCAGAACACCAAATTAAAATAAACTTTTTTGGGATATACCTTTTGTTGTCCCAAAAATCCTCTTGATTCAGTAAAAAAGTTCGCAAATAACAGCAAGCAGCCACACAAACAGCCATAAATTGAAGAAGAGAGGTATATGATACTTTATACTTACCAAACAAAAAAAATTGCTGTAAAAAGTACGTTTATAATCACGAGGCTAAAATAATTAAAGGTTAGTCAGGTTAATCTCAACTTTACATATGTGAATGACCACTTCACATCAGAGCCAGCCGGATGGGGTGTTCAGGGGTTCAGTGCAATTCATCCATCATCCTCCCCACTGTACTGTACTTGCCATTGCCAAACAAAAATCACAAAATTAACAGCCAGTACGTAGCAAAAAACAAACCCCCATGAGGAAATCCTGTGGCTGGCCCTGCTTTACGTAGACTGTTGAGGTACAAGATATTATTTTTTATACACTTCTATTAGGCATGCGTACTTGAAAAGGAGGATACACACGCACATGAAAGAAGCAATTTGCCGCCAATTGCGTAATACACACAGCTTGCTGTTCATTTATTCACTTGCCAACTGTTAATGGATATTTTTTCTTTTCACTCTACTATATTTTCATCCCCCATTTCTGATTTAAATTTTCACTTGAACAGTGACACAACAATTTGATTCTTTCATTCTGTGTTATGTACTTAAAACTATTCGTATTTAACCTGGTTTAAGGAGATGGAAATGCACAACTTAAAGGAGGAATATACAAACCTTTTTTCGAATGAAATAAATTCTCGACTATGGCCACATATACATAGATGGAAACTCCAACAAATACAACAGAAATCAACAAGTCACTATTTAAATCATAATTATTATATATGGTATCGAGTATCGACATTCAGCATTAGAATTAAGCTGTTAGGATCATCGCAGTATAAGAAACAGCATAGATCCACGTGAATACTTCAGCTGCAGGGAAAATGATCTTCACTTTTCAATCGATGGTTTTAAGTTTAATTGAGAACTGTATCATTTAAAGAAAAATATGGTTTAAAAAATAAGAGACAAAATTCAGTTAGGAAGTGAAAGGAACTTACCATTTATGGAAAAATAAACTCAAAAATGTAATCAATATCGATCCACTGAATATCGAAGAGAAACAGGAAACAACGTGTGATGCATGAATAGTGGGTTTCAATCATTATTCATTTCTTCACATTTTCACAGACCTAATTGAGTGACAGTTCAAAAATTCAGCACATATTTTGGCTGTTAATCAGACAAAAATAATGTACTTTTTCAAAACCGAGCATTATTTGAATTCGTAATTGCATTGCAAATTTCCTTCGCAAAACATTTAAACAGATTAATTCAAAAGGTACGTTTTGAATTTTGAAATTTTTGGTTGAATTGAAACTTGAATATTAATGCTGAGTCCAGAACTCACAGAAGAATACGTGACGAGTGAGGTGACGTGTGAGACGACTGGCGAGGAGACAACAGCAACAGATAGTTGAAACTGGAAAATTGAAATTGATTGAAACAAAACGTGAAAATTTGAAATAATGAAATTTGAAATTGAACAAAACTAAACAGAACTGATCCGGCCAAAAAAAAACCAATTTATGTGGTGGCGGCATCGTAGCGCCACTTGAATCTTTAAAAATCGCCCAATTGGCGCCTACGCGCGAGTCCTTTTTTTTTAACGCGAGTAAGGTTCCGAAAATCGCTTAAGTGGCGATTAATTGCCCAATCTGGCAACACTGAGCGTCACACTAATCTTGAAAATGACTAATGTATGCACAACGCATCAATCTGCTAACTCTTTTGTCGCCTTCCAACACCTCATTGTGGTTAAACCCTACAATCATTAGCGTGCGCAGACCTACAAAGTCATAGGTGCCTGAGAAAGTGGTGAAAAAATTTTTTTCCCCTACAATTTTGTCCCTTTGGCATTTTCCCGATTTTCAAGCCCCTTAATATTTGCTCTGATATAATTATTGTTTTTTTGTCTTATTTTTTTGTCCTCTTTATGTCATGAAGCATATTATACATGGGTAATTATTATAGAACTCTCTTTCAATCTATGTGACTATGTATCTACTCCTTTCTACACGTTACTCACCAATCCTTATTACTCATTTCTCCTTTAAATAACTTCTCCCAACGGACGCTAAGTTGAATTGCAAATATTTTATTGATGCCAATGCCGAACAACGAGTAAACTTACAATTTAAAATATTCCAGTATTGTCGATAGTTGAATCATGAAATAATAAAGAAAATTTTTAATTACATGCAGTTTTCTATTCACTTATTTTGAGGTGGCGCATTCATAGGACTAGAAGTTTTGAGGAAACCTGGAATAAATGCTTTTAAAAAATTAAATAAATGAATGCATAATTTCTTAAACGTTTTGGGAGTATTTGCATTCCCTATTGTTTTGTCGCACGAAAGAAGGATCTGCACTAATAAACTGAAAGAAAATATTTTAAAGAAGTGGAGTTAGGTCAGTTAGGAAGGAGCTGATTCACGATATCAACTTCATTTTTACCGCAGATAACTGTGTGACTGAGGACCCAAACAAGATATTTGCGTGGACTGCAGCGGATATACTTAAAGGGTGAAAAATTCTTAGAGCGATTGGATTTTAGGATTAGGTATTTAGAAGCCGTCTTGATTTGAAAATGCGCCAGTAGTTTTTTTGTGGTTTTTTGTGGGGAGGAGGGGGAGTTGAGCCATTAGTGTAATGGTAGATTAGTGAAGAAAACTTGGATATTAGAGGAGAAGACTGTGGATGTTTGAAATTTTTGAAAGGAACGCGATAAATATGAGTTAGGCACCCATGCAGTTTTAATTCCATCAGTGAATGAAACGGAAATTTATCTCTTTTTTGCAGAGTTCACGATGGTTATTTTATGGTGGTTATCCCCCTATCATGCGAAACTAAGTAATTAAAAAACACGATGAAAACAAACTATATTAGAGTAGCCTACGTGGAAAAAGAAATTGAACCAGTACGGGGGTAGAATTGATGTACTTATGTAATTCTAGAAAAATAAATAAAAATCAGAAAAAAAAAGATGAAAAATTAAAAAAATTATGGAGATAAATAGAAGAATGCTAGTGTTTTATTCCTGAGCATTTTTAAAAGGAAAAAAATCCGAAGTCAAAAATAAAACACTGTTTTACTCAAAATCAGAGGCGATTTTAGGTCCATCAAGCTCAGGCGACTGTCTGAGGCTTCGCGCTGCTTTGCGAATCCTCGCACTTGGAGTAAGTGTGAGAGGGAAAAAGCCTTACAAAAAAAAAAAAAAATCCAATGAAAGAAATCTAATGAAAAATATAAATCGGAAGGATAAATGTCCTGGTCTCTCGTTCTATGAATTATTATTATTGTCTGCAGCCTCGCGACACCTAACACCGCCACTGCTCAAAATTTAGAAGCGATCGCAAGTGTGTGCGGTGTTCGTGTGATCCCACAAGATGCCAAAAAAACAAAATCGATAAATTCTTTGAATAAGTGGAAGATTCCATAAAAATTTTATCCAAAAAAATGTTGAGAAAAACCAGAATATCGACTATAAATTATCGAAGTAGTCATTGTAAACTTTATAGATATCGCTATTATTTCTGTCTTGATAAAGAAATTGACACCTACACATTCAGTGGCTAGCACTTCTTTTCGTGTTTGATACGGCAGATTTTCATTTTCAGACCAATTTTAGTCGTACTTTGTCCTTTTGGCTATTGCAAATAACATCAGTAATGTAACTGCAAAAGCATAATTAATGTTCATATTTAAATGCTGAGTATAGGTAACTGAATTAATTTAACCAAAACTTAACGATATACACTCATTATTGCCTTTCGTTCGCTTCTGGCCAAAATTCCAACGTAGGTACCTTTTGCTGTTTAGCAATAGAAATGAAAAGATTTTAATTTTATAATTTTATTCAATCGGCGGTCTTTGACTGTATGTAACTATACGGACTGAGCTTACTACCGGTGGCGGTACAGTGCGGGTTTAAAACAACATAATAAGTACCATTGATGGAAAGTGATTTTTGTCTATTAAATTCGTTAACTTCACCATTAATTGAATACTGAAAATTTTTCATTTTGGTTAAAATTACTTTATTTCACACTTGTTATCGATCATTCAAGAATGAAGAATGTAAAAAATCGTCAATTAGAAGCAATACCGGAAGGACCTTATTCCTCCAATGATACTTATTTATAAAATATATATTGCCTTCACGTTCTTATCGCTATGCTTAGTTCATTCCTATTGTCGAAGCGGTACTGTCTGAAAAGCAAGAATGTAACCAGCAGCTGATTTCAAAATTTAAAAAATTTTTGTCTTTCACATTTGAAGGATTTTCTACGTACGTATTTATTCTCAGATTTTGCGTTTGGTCTTGGTCTTGCACTTAATGCGGATTTCGCAAGATCAAGATCAATTTTGCTCATCGCTAGTTTTTTGGGGTCTTCTCTTGTACATGATTATGTTTCCGATTTGATTCCAGTGGCATCTCCGTCGAAGTGTGGAACTAGAAAATTTTTGCTAATTCTCGCCTGTGCAGTCGTGGTTGTTTTTCACTTATTGTGAGGCCTATACTTAATTATTATCCGCGAATTTATCGCAAATTTTCAGGCGTCTTCTCCGAATTCGTGCACTGAAATTTTCATTCGAACTTTTCACGTCATTTTCTTCCGCCCCTTTCCGACCTTGGGTAAGCGCATTTCTCATAAATAAATTTACACGTAGATACGCGTTTTAAAGTTGTAAGTTTTGTACCATGAAAAACGGTGCTTCCAATGTTAATGTAAAAAGTTTTTCTTTCTTTATTTTTTCGTCTGTTCGGCCGCATTTCTGGCTTCGAATTTATAATACTCGCGATATTTCTGAATTAAGTTATTCACCCCAAACGTTCGGACATGTTACGCGAGAATATGAATATTTATTGAGAAACTTTCGTCATTCTTTGTTTTTTTTCTTTACCATAACCTCGTTTTGAAAGGTCGTAATTTGCTTTTCAGGTGTGGGTGCTCTAGATTCTACTCGTCGTATGTATTAACAAATTAACAGTAATGAAAGGAATGATGTCAAAGGTTCCCTACCCATAACACCGGCTACCTTTTTTTTCCCCTATTCGTTTGCCCTTAATTTGATCAGGGTGCATTGAGGGTGCATCTGCCGGACGACTAGTGATTTATTCTTGTTTTAGGCCAAAATGAGTTAATTAAATAAGTTTTCTTTTTATTTGAAAATCCACTTACTAATGTCAATCCAGTATTAGCCCGTAAGAGTGGGGGTTGGCACATTTTTGGTTTCATTACGAGGAAATTTCGGCACTAATAAGTCAAATTCATACATTGTTTACGTTCAGATGTCGCAGTCAATTAAGGGAATCAGATTTTTACGAAAATTCCGAGGAAAAAGGGAAAAAGCTGGCAAGAAAACGGGATGTCCTCCAATTATACGAATTTTATGTGAATGCCTAGGCAAAATCAGTCAAAAATGTAAATGTTATTGAGAGTCAAAGAATTATGGAATTAACTTTTTTGACTAGTTTTAGTTTATTTATTTGTATAATGAATCAATCATCTCGAAGTCAATAGTATTTCAGTCGTTAGAAAAATAAATAAATTTGCCAGTAATGGGGATAAACCACTCACTTCATGCATGACAGCCCTACCTCTTAACGGCTTCGCCACAAACACAGCTGACAGAGGGCAGTATGCGTTGAGAGGGTTTTTGGAGTCAAAACACCCTTCCGACGCCTTGAAAAAAAAACGAAGCCTAACATGAATATTCTAGAACCCAAAAAATCTTCCATCTTTGAAAATAAACGACATGCTATTTATGAAGTTGTCATTCAAAAAATGAAACAAATCAACATAACTGAACTCAAAATTGGCTCAAAAATATAAATTTTCGTGTGTTCTAAATTTAAAACTCTAAAAATACATACTGAATTGGCAAAGTTTAGGCACCGAATTGACGTACCAAAACTCAATATTTAATTGTCAAAATACCTAATTTGAATTTAAAAAAAAAAAAAAAAAATATTTCGAGAATTGATTTAACCCAGAGAAATTGGATAGTAGGCCGTGGACCAGATAAATTCTTGAAATTTTCTGATTTTTTCTAAATAAAAATTTAGTATTGTGACAATTAAATATTATGTTTTGGTTCGTCAGTTCAGTGCCTATACTTTGCTAATTAAGTACATAAATATGTATTTTTGTATTTTTAGAACACACGAAAATGTACATGTTTTAGTAAATTTTTTGCTCATTTATTTATTCTTATCGTTTTTAATTTAAAAAAATGATCAATCGCTGCCTTTCACATTTAAATAGGCAGTTAAAAAAAAAGAATGCATACCTATTTATATTCATTCGGAATTTTTTCTAACATTCATGCAGCAAAATCTAATTGAATTTCCTTTGTCAACATACTCGTAAGCAATTACACAAACGTATTATTTAATTTTCTCACTCACTCACTCTTTTTTTTCTCTCTTTCTTCTCGCTATTCTTCCTTTTTCGTTTTCGTCCCCGTGAAGGAATGGGAAAATTTTTCTATAAACTAACAATCGTCAAGGTATCGATATAATTTATCAATATTTTTATGTATAAATGTATCGATATAAATTGCAAATATCCATGGATATGTTGGAAAAAAGTTTCAGTGAGTTAAGACAAATGTAGGTACACCTCAAATTTCAAATCGATCCATCTGACCATACGCGATATATTGGGGAAACATGCAAATTAATTTTGAAACCTTTGCTGTGTATGCACAGTTTATTGTATGTTCACATAAAATAGTAATTTACTACTCGTGAGTCTAGATGAATACATTCCTCAAATTTCATATCAATCGGTTAAGCCATTCCTGAGATATTGTCGGGACATACGTACATCTCACACACACACACACACACACACACATATACCTATACAGAATGTGAGCTAAGTTGAAAGAAAATTTATTATAAAAAAGAAGAAAAGAAAAAAAGTAGTGCCATAAACAAATTAATTTGTAGTTATTTAAAGAAATAAATAAATAAAAATTACGATAAGTGAACCCAGATTTTGACGTTAAGTTTCTAGACAAATTACTCGAAATTAGTTTTCAAGTTCGTTAGACACCACTTCGGAAACATTAATGTTTTCAGTTTTATTTTTATGACTCACAGATAAACAATCTTCTCAGGTTGAATGAGGAAAAACATTTTGTTTTTTTAGAAAATATACGAAGGCTAATGTTTTGCGAACTAAATAGTGTGGAATCGTTTTCAGCAAGTTTTTTTTAGGTTTAAAAAAAGAAACTTGCTATTATATTTGCCCTTATGACGGAATTTTTAGTCTTCTATTAGAGTTATTGACCCATCTATTGGGAAAGTTATGTTACTCTCGTGTTATTATAAGACAAGTACTTTTTACGAATGCTCTGTTAGTAAACGACTAAATTTTATCTATTTATGGAGATAAACGTGGCCTGTAGAAATTTTAAATAGAAACGTAGAATAGTCGATCAGACATGTAAACCTTTTATTCGACAAAACTGGCATCTAATTTTTCTTTTCATGAATGGTTGGGGTGAACTTTCGAAACCTTTTCAATTGTTGCTAAGGCGAATGTAAAAAATGTGCTTTTGCAAATGCACGTGTATTTTTTACATAAGTTTTCTGTAAGGTTGGACTCGCAGCTTCTTGTATGGAAGCCCTAATTCAAATTGATTATTGATGTGTTTGAAATGCCAAAATCAGACTAGATTAGGCTGTTGTGTGAAACAATATCCTCACCCTCAATACACAGTTGTTGTGTACTAATGCATACATTCTCTAGTAGGTACGTAGACGTACGTAGTACAGCGATAAACGCATTCGATGCGTTCTGAATGATGACATAACGCCCCATTCAGACTGTAATATTTTTTGTACTTGGTAGCACACTGATACGCGGTACCACCTGGTTAATTCGACACTCTTCTGCTTCAGCAGTGCGTTGTATTGCCGAAAATGTGGTATACAAGTGCAGTTAGATGGTTTAAAAGGTGCTTTATGATAGAAAGTCCGAAATACGATGAGTACAGAGCACGTCAAGGCTTTGTCCAGGAGTTTCAAAATGTTGGACTTCTGGATAATTATGTTGGATTATGGAACGTAGGATTGGAGGGCGGGTATTGTTTGCTATCTTAATTTTCTGAGATTAAATTGGTGAAGAAGATGACATGTCCATGATCCAACTCATTTTATTCACTTGCATTCAGACATCATCCCAGCCTCATATCTATTACAAAGCTTGGCGTTTTTCATACGAGTGACTTCCTACAGAATAATGTAGATAAGGAGGTCGTGGCGAGTCTTGACTCACCTGACATCTAAAATCATTTTTATGATAAGAATAACTTGGCCATTCAGTAATCGATTTTTACAGATATAAAAAAATAAAAAAAATAAAAAAAATATTGTGAAAATAAGTTAGGATAAGCCAGAAATTTCGTACGAAATAAGTACTCGAAATAGAAGGACACATCACCGTTCTTTTTACGACTAGGTACAGTAAAATTTGACTCTCTCCTATTCTGTTATCCACATACTTGTTACCAAGACCCCCCTCTCCTTAGCATTAACCTTTATATAAACATTTTTAATTCATATTATAAATTTTCAAACAAAACCATGAAAATAATGAAGGTAATTTTTTAAATTATAATCGCAATAAAAGGACAGTATACTTAAGAACTCCAATTCTACAAATAAGAAAATCTTCATTGTTACTTCGCCATTCACCTTTACCAGTTCAACAAGACTGTCGGGTTTATGATCAACTGAAATTCGATTTATAGAGATTTTCGTAGCAGACTTGGACTTTGTTGACCATTTGGCACAATTGAACTTCGAATAACCTCGTTCATAATTTTGTAGACCAGAAAAATTATACTTCTGATTGCCTTTTTACCACATCCTTCTGCAAGCTATGGCGTCCACTGATTTAAAACAATGCCAAAGAGGAAAACTATTATGCAGCAATACTTCTCTAGAAAATCTAGTTCGCCAATTTTCATCTTGTATATGATCTAAATTAATGAAATGCATAAAAGACATTATTTCCAATTCTAATTTTGACTGGTCAGTACGAGAAGAGTCAAACGTCATTTTCCACTTCTGGTTTGTTCTAGTCAAATCTAGAGATGACCGAATTCTAGTTTTGACGGTAACATATGTACATACCTATATTTCTCCTTTTTCTTATTTTGGAATTTTTATGAGTCTATGAAGCTTCCGCTGTTTGACCTATGGCAATGAAACTTTGGGTAGCCTTAGAAGCTTTTATGGGCTATACATCAGTAATTTTCGAGGGAGGGGTTCACACAGTTTTACGAACCCACCATGTTGTCATCTAAATTAAAAGATTTTGGCTTGAAATTTTCATGGTAGTTGGAGAGTATTAAGGACTAGTTTGGTGTTGAATTTGAGCAAAGTCGGTCGACTAGTTTTTGCATGTCAGACATTAGAAAATTTGACTCTTTTGGAAAATACACACTTACCGCAGTTGATGCCCGGAAGAGATATTTCTGACTGGCGCCATTCGGTTGGGGGCTCACAGTCGTAAGTTGAGAAACTCAATAAATAAAAATCGAGAAACGATGAGGTACACCTTGTTTTAACGTTTCTGTTTTCTTTGTTACACCTCTTCCATGGTGATAAACTTAATTTAATTGAACTCTTTTAATGTGTACCTTGGCTGATGAAGATACTCGTAATTCCAAGGATTCCGTTGATTTGTGGAATTGTACATTTTGAGAAAAAAAAAGTATCTCGTAAATTTTACTGTTCTATTCGTTATCGTTATTTTTTATGGTTTTTACCCCTTTTACTAATTGTTCTATGGAAGGCCGGTGGAAAGCGGAAATGAAATTATTTGTGGAATGTGGGAAATATAACTGAACACAAAAGAGTAAATGATGAAAGGGAAATGCTTTTAAAAATCGATGCACCATCGTTGAAATATTGTTTTCCGACCGGTTAACTGAAACGCTCATCAAATAATATTCTTCTACCTGGGCTATTCGTATTTCAAGATCTTATGAAAAACATAAAAAATGTATTTTTGACGATTATAAAAACTGCATTGGCTCGGTATACTGTATTTAAACCGTATCCTCCGGAGTAAGAATAAAAAAAAAGTATTTATTTTTATTTCGTGGAACTATGGTAGGTATATGACGTAAGGTTGACGAAAGAAATAAAAAATACTGCAATAATTAACGAATAAAAACACGAACCAGTTTTGAGGTTACCGAATACGGATGGACAAAAGAATTCTTTCTTTTTCGTGACAGTTTACCATCACGTCATCTATTAGGAATGATGATAATGCAATGTACCTATTGTACATGTAAGCCTAAAATGATGCGATATCAAAGAGTAGGGAGGAAATACAATGAAAAAGAGGGAATGGCTCCTGGAACCGTGTCTAGAAGTAGGGATTTCGGCTGTGATTGTTCGTTATTTTCTTGTTTTTTCGTCTTTCCTCACTTTCAGTTGATGGTGTGAGTTTTTCAGTGCCATCAACTTGTTTACTGGTGAAGAAATATTCTGCCGTCTCTCTATTAAATTGCGCTGCTGTGAAAGGAAATACGCTAATTTCTTCACTTTGTTAGTGATTTTTCAGAATTGCGAAAATAATATGAATGGAAAACCATTATCATATTATTATCTTTGATGAGTGAATGCGATAATTATTGTCAAAATTGTTGTTGGATATACTGTTGTAAAAGGTAGTGATAATAATCACCTCGTCCTAACGATGGTTTTTTCATTTTATTTCAGAATAAGAACAATATGGCAGAGGCGATTTCTCTGGGTGTGCGGGTTGTGCGCGGCACACCTAAACATTTTCCCAGGTTTACTAATATTCATAATCATTATAGAATCTTACCCAACTGAATCAAGTTTCCAGTCCTGTACTATGACTATGACTGCACGTGAACGAATTTCCAAATTACAAATGTAGAGAGTCTCAGTCCTCCTTTTAAAAAAATTTGTGCCACACTCACACTCATTTCAATGAAGATACGCAGCTACAATAGGTTTGAAATCTTCTCCAGCCATTAATGGAGAGGAAGACTAACTAGTGTTGCAGGTTTTTGGTAAGAGTATCCTAAAGCATTGGGAGGAGATGTTTGTGGATTTCGTAAGTGATGAGGTTAGATCCTGGAGATGTGTTGGATTTGGAAAAAATGGTGGCACTGACTTCTTGCTAATGGTCTGATTAACACGAAGTCGCTCAGGTCCAGTCGGTGGCTGGGAACAGGGAGAGTTTTGACACCAATCACCCCCCTAAAACTTTTTGATTACCCCACTTGCACACAAAACATAATCGTCAATTAGGCTATTGCTTGAAAAAATTTTGTCAAAAACCCTGTGCCCTGGCTACACCACTGACTTCAGTATGTAACATCTAAGCAATTAGCTAGACAGTTGGATACTCATTTGACATCATAGCAATTTTATTCAGTTATGTTCTCTCAGTAATGGTAGCTTTGCTACAAAAATAATTATAAACTTCCCATAAGTACTTCTAATAAAGATCACCAAATTTTGGTTTGTTTTGTACTATTCTCTCACATTTTGATTTCAGTGTTGACATCATGTCCACTCGCAAGTCTGTATCCACAAATGCAAGTGAATGCGCAGCTAACCCTTTGGTGGTGAACCCAGGTTCCTAGCAACTAATATTGTGTCCCCATGGTCATCGAGGATACCTGTGTTGTTGTCAAACCAGTTTTAACAGTTTGAAGGGAATATTGGTTTTTGTTGGTGTGGAAGAAGGCTAGTTTGAAGAGCTGCAGGTGCTGAACTGATGATCTGTACATGTGCATTACTGTGTGACATCTGATAACCCACAGTCTTCCCTTCACGTCACCACCAATCTTGAAAATTCGTATATACTTTTACTGTACGGAACGGTTCACAAATTTTAAGATTATACTATGATAAGTTCGCAGACGTATACATCGAGTTTGACATGAAATAACTTCCCGTTCTACTAAATATTGACAACGCGCTAACTGATTACTTTTATATACTTTTTTGGTGACGTGTATCTTATAACTTGATAATTTAGGAACCAACACCTTATCTTTCCCAACTGTTCACAAATTTGGTTACACAGTGAACAATCAGTCTTATTTTATACATTTATGTTTTCTGTTTGTTGTGAATACTTAACAATATTCACGACATACTACAGATTTTGTTTTGGACCTTCAAGTCACCCATTTA
Source organism: Ericerus pela (assembly GCA_011428145.1). Lineage (NCBI taxonomy): Eukaryota > Metazoa > Arthropoda > Insecta > Hemiptera > Coccidae > Ericerus > Ericerus pela. The sequence continues at coordinate 443,866 of WOFM01000191.1, read as the reverse complement.
AACTTTTTTTGCTGAAATTACTTAAAAAGTGAACGCTGTTAGCAGAACCATTACCAGTCAAACTTTAAACTGATTTTGATTCCAACAACGAATATACCTATTTGAAATCTTTTGGTTCACCAGACATCGAGAAACCATGTGGCAATACAATTTTTAACAACAGCATGACCAGATATACTTATATTTGATTGTAAGTAACTTTTACTGTAATAAAACGTGAATTATACTGATGGGTCAGTCAACTTATTTAACTCATCTACCTGAAATTGCCTGACATACTACTTAGGCCTTCGGAGCTTTTGCTGGTAGGCTGATGGTCTAACTGTTTGAGCTGACTTGTGGTTTCGACTCTACGATTTCTCGAAACTTCTTGATATACATTGTCTTGTGATTTCAAACCCCTATACTTGGGATGTAGGTCGTTTTTGGACGTCACAACTGAAACAATAAGATAAAATCTTTCATTATGCTAGCTGAAATCGCTTTGCTCAGCTTATCTGTTTTCTGAAAGTTGCAATCATTATATGGGAAAATGAAATTCTGCTGAATGTATGTTTCAACCTTGCGCTGTGTAAAGACGAAATTAAAACTCACCTGTTACTGTTAGCTAATGTTATCTGCTGTAGGAACGATACACCGCGTTCTCGCTGTATCACTCGAATTTTTTAACACATGATATAGTGACTCAGAGCTGTGGTTGACATAATTGGTTCGAAATAAAAAACTGAGCTCTGTATTATCATTATTCTTATTGATTCAGACCTTCCTTTTTTGCTGGGAAAAATTTAATTTGGAAGATTTTCGTCCACTATAGGTACTTACTTACCCACTTTTTTATGATCCTACGCTTCCCAGTGTAGATTATGCTAGGCCCTTGTTTTTTTTGGTCAAGTTGTAAAAATTTTCTATAACCTCTTCGAAACTTCACAATGCATACTTTTGAGGGGAAAATAAACGGGGTAGGACGAATGAGTGCAGTTTAAGTGAAGAAAAAAAATCCGACATCTGTTCTGTGGGAGCTCCTATAAGATGTTAACAAAATCTTATTGTAACCATGCATATAAAATTAAAAACCGTAAACCTGAGGTTTTGACTGACACGAGTCGCGAGTATCGCAATGTTGCGTATATTGAAGTTGGTAGGTTGTTTGATTAACTGACTAATTTGAATCTCACTAAGGTATGGTTTGTACTTTCGCTCAACGTTTCCCATTCATAAAAGGTAACTGTATGTAGTCTTTTCCCTCAATGAACGCTGCAACGTACGTACATTGTTCCCACCTATTCGTGTGGCCATTTACGCAAATCCGACTCGTTTCTGGAACCAAGCTCATTATCTGTTTGTGTAAAGGTAAACTTTGTATGCCCGTTTGACGTATACTACACCGAAACTGGTTTTTCAAAATCGTAAAACAGTGATTTTTGAAGCGTGGGCCGCTCGAAATCACGCGTTAGATAAAGATGCGAACATGCCATCAACACCTACTAGAAAATGGTGGCTGCTCTCTAGAATGAGAAAATTACACCATTTCAAAAATAAGTAAGTATACGATTTTGATTATTCGCCGCGTAACCAAGGTAGGCTTTTAAAAAAAAATGAAGTCAAATACCCATTTGTTTTTGTCCTGAATTCCGATTTAATATGATTTTTTTTTTCTTGGAAATGATAAAATAATCATTGAAGCGAGCGAGGCGAATTCGAGCGAAGCTTCCTTATCCTCTCACAGAAGAACTTCTTGATGACGCCATTTTTCACAGATGGCCGAACCAAAAATTACCAAAATTTTCAAATAACATTTTCAAGTTGAACCCGATGTAGTGATGAAGCCCGATTTTTTAAATTCGATCTGTGAAGAAAAAAGATGTTAGGTAGGTACTCCAAAGAGATTTGAACTGGCATCTCTCGGTGTGTTTAATTTGGAATATTAGGCCTGTTTCGATTTCGATGAAAATGTCAAAAGTCAATAATGCTAGGTATTAGTGATGATAAATATTGTTAGGTATATGTATCATTTTTGATTATGCGCTTACATAATTTATTATGAAGATGGTTAGAATAGGAGGATATGCCCACAATTCGAAATACTTTCCAAAATAAATTTTCCGATTTTCATCTCTTTTTTTAAAATGTTACCTGAAATTTACAAACATAAGACAATAACTTAAACAGTGAAAATTCCTTTAATAGATACCTCTCAATAGCGGACACTTCCCCTCAAGGAGAGAATGAGTTTGGTCTGGCAAAAACGTAAGTAAGGCAGTATAGATGCCGCCCAGTAGCGGATCCTCCCTTAATGGACAACAGACAGGGTAAAATGATCCGGTGAGCCAGATTTCACCTCTGAATAGCAGACAGGAGTCTTATCTTGAAGAATTAATTCCCCTGAAAGTCCTGAGTTAGTGCCAGAAATTCAGTGCAGTACACAAAAAATTATTGTTAAATCCAAAAAGCAATTTTTAATGATCCAATTTTTTTGTAAAAAGCAACTATACTGTATTTGTATTTGTCTATTATATCTCTAAATAAAATTATATAAGTACCTATATTCAATTTTTTTTTCTGAATTTTACATATTTCCTTCCAACAATGGACAAGTCTCTCAGTAGCTGACAAAATGCTTGGTCTCATTCGTGTCCAGTATTTGAAGATTGAAATAAAAACAATTCAGTATGGAATTCTATGTGGAATCTTTTAGAGAATTATAAAACTAATTGTGCAGAATTTAATTGCAACGCGTGAAAAATGGACAGCTTACCTTACGATTATTGTTGCACCTTTTCGTCCAGCTTAATATTATGTTTTTGAGCATAATTTTTAATCAGGTTCATAGTAACAGCTATAACTTGGCTTACCCTGTGTCACAGTTTGACCAGGATTGTCCCAGTTTGAGACACTAGTCCCGGTGTCCCAAGTAGTTCAATTACTTTCACATGAAAAATGAATTGGCAATATTTTATTCATAATCAAAATCAATAAAAAATAAGCACTCCTGTATGTAATATTAATTCGCAGACGTTTTTATCAATAAATCTTCGATATAAATTCAAAATCAAATCTCACCAAGTCAAATTCAGAAATATAGTTCCATAGTTCGTAGCAGTAGACAAACTTAATCAACTTCTCCGAATTGTAGCCATATATGTCTCCAAACAATAAATGAGACATCAAAAAGCTGAAGTTGAATGCTTCAGGAACTATTCGAGTTTCATTTTAGCCCACTTGAAGTGCCCTATCCCTGGGGGATACGTGAGACTTGTATAAACGTCATATAAGTCTATAGTTTATATGAATTCGTGTGTGACTGTGTGGGTAGTGTTGTTGAACTGCCCACTCAGCGTGAGAAATGTACGTATTTCCTTTACTTGTGTGAATCATTTGGTTTACTCACGGAACTCAAGTATTGCTCCCACTCGCCATTTTTTCTTATCGGTCGGTATAAAAATGAAAAATGTAAAACACCGGAGCTGAAGAATTGTCTTTTACATTTCAGAGAGATGAAAAACCAGAGCCAACCAATAAATTCGCCACAAAATTTTTCTTAATATATTGGCGTTCTGATGTAGAAACATCCAATTACATGTAATGCTTAAAGAGACTAAAATAAAGTTTTTCATCTGACATCGTCGTATTTAAAATGAATTATGTTTCGTTCTGTCACTATTTAATTTGTGTTTAAATGGCTATCGGGATGTTTGTCAAGAAGATACCAGAGCTACTGGTCACTCACCATTCAGAACTCCCACTGTTTTTCATGTTTTCGTTTGCTCTTTACAGAATGTCAAACGAAGGAAAACACCGAAAAACAGTCGTAAAAAATTCAGCCAAATCTTCGAAATAGTAAACACTCGTTAATTCGAGTGACCACCCTTTTGATTTATCCTTCTAAATTCGAAATAAAAAATTCCAGATAACACCTGCAAATGCTCTTACTCCTGGTTTTTTGGAATTTTTGCCATTAAATCAACCTAAACTTGACAGCCTCGCTTACTCCCCTAGAAGGCTCCGTCAACTCGCATGTCAAGTGCCCCATTTTCACGTTTCCGTGGTCCATCTATTCTAACCTCGCAATCATTTTTGTCTTGTGGTTTATCTATCAAAGAAGCAACATCTTTTAGAAATTCAGGATTGAAATTGCTCGAGTAGAAGTCTTCGTTTACATAATTTTTTTCTCGATAGGATACATTAAAATTGAGTTCAGTAGCTCTTTCTATGACATCTTTATTTTCTTTTTCTCTTGCTTTTCGTTTTTGTCATTTAATTACCAACACAATAATGCTAAATTTAAAAACATACCTTTAATGTTCTATTTATTTCATTCTTTTTTAAGCCCTCTTAATGTAGGTTTGTGCTGTTAGAATTCCAGTATACCAAAAGTTTATGAAAAATGTATTCTTTTATTCTTCTTTAATTTTGAATCAAAAATAACGTTAGGAGTGATTTTTTCTTTGTTATAATGGTAGGGAAGTATGGTTGGTCCACTTCTTAACTTATTTATATCGTGTTACGATTTTTTTCAGTAACTATTGGTCCAACATTTCGAAAATTAAGTATTTCGTACATTCGTTGTCTGTGATAAGTTCGTTGTACGAAAATTCTGGGTAGATAAATATAAATAGTTATATACATTATTTAAAAGAACTTAACAGACTGACGATAAATTTTTATTGTGGAATTGATATTTCGCTACAAGACTACGATCAAATGTAAAACATGAAAAGAAAAAAAAAAAGGTTAACTAGTTGTAAAAAATCATCTCAGTCTTGTTAATAAAATACGAGTAATTTGTAGTATTTTTGCTTTTTTTTTTCCTTATTTTCCGTAGTTACCGGCAGTGATGATGTGCCGGCGTTTTTGGAAGTTAAGATTCTTGTATATTTTGAAAAAGTCTGAACGGTAATTTATTTCAAATTATCTATGTATGTATAATAGTAAATATATTGCAAGCTAGACGTAGACCTAGATTTGACTTTGCATGACCAAGACCAAGACTACCATGGTTTCGGTATTAGTTCTTGCCTTTGGTCAAAACTAATTTTAGAGCATTGCGATAATATTATGTAAAGAAAATTGTTTGCAAAGTTTATACCTATATCCCTATGCCATTATTTGGTGTTACAGCAGCCTTTGGCTGGTTAGCTCGTGAGTAGTTGTTTACAAGTCTTGGAGTTTCCAATATTTTTCTGTCAAGTAGAAACCAATTACCTACCATGCACGATTTTGTTTTGGATTAGTTTTTCACTTTTTCTTCCGGAAACTGCGTGTACACATTACAAAACATCTCCGAGAAAGTACGTCGCAGAATTAATTTTCGAAAACTGTTTTTCATTGAAATCACGGACATCTTTGGCCGCCGCTCGCTGGATAGCTCGCATACCCCCTACCTTTCGATTGTAATTGAATACGCGCTAGAAGTTTGACCCCGATAAAAATTCTGGAATTATATGCATTTTCTGCCATAAATAAATGTGGATTCGAATGAAAATGGATCGTCTTCCTCTATGCAAATGCGAACGTAGGTATGTAAATTTATTCACGAAATTAGTATTGCGATTACAATCTGCGAAAATTCGTTAGATCGTCTTAAATTGCAAAGGGAAATTTACTGTCGCCATTTCAAACGATAAAATCGTCGTAGGGTCTCGAGGTTATCACCATTTTTAAAGCTCGAAAAACGAGCGATTGAATTGAATTTTCGGAGGAAATGAGGAAGAAAAACCGGCTATGAAAAAAAAACAAAAACAAAAAAAAAATCATACTCGACCGTCGATGATTAAGAATACTCGGACATAAGACAGACAGTATAACCGGTAGTCTTTAATAAACGCCCACAAAGTAGCGGTTAGGGGATAGCAGAGGGATTCGCCGACAAAATAACGCACTTGTACGCAAAATCTACCTTGTACTTTTTTTTTTCACCTTTTTTTTTGAGTGTTTTATTTATTTTTACGCTTATTACACAGATACTCCTTTTTTTATCTCTTTTTTTTTTCCTCCTCTTTAATCAGGCGTCATCGTTCATCGTTATCAATTTTTCAGTGTTGAACTTGGGCAAGGATGCAGCCTGAACAAATGGTGGTCGGTGGGGTGAATGCGGAAGAAATATAAATTCATTTTTTTATGCTTTTTTTTGGGCCTTTTTCCTTGTTTTGTTTTAAAGACGTAACTACGTTAAAAATATACCTACTCGTATTACGTTTGAAATATGAAGCAAGGCCTTGAAACGTGGCTTGTCACTGGTTGTTGATTTACTAATTTGGTAGCATCGTTGACTATTTAGGTAGGTACTAAGTAGCTGGAACATGAGTATTTGTGTTTTATTTCATAGGGTTACGCACTGTACTGTCCTCACCTAATTCTGTCGAGATCATCTACATTGCCGCAATGTGTTACAGTACGTAGATTTTGAGTATAGAATAACATAAAGCCTAGTGAAGATGGTATTCCTCCGATACTCCTCTTTGTAACATCACTTGGTTGAACAATTTACCGAAATTTGTTTGTATCATGAAATTCTGGACCATTTAGAAAGACTTTTAATAGTCCGGGCGAATTAGGTATAAAAACGATGGTGAAAGGGAAACAAATTAGATGCTAAGGGTTTATTGCTAGAATATGTTTCGGTTAGTCTCGCAAGTATGTGGTGAACTACCGCCCTCACCGCTCTTTCTTCCCTTTGTGAGGGAAGGGTGAAATGAACATTTTTCAATTTTCAAAAAAATATGAGATATGTAAAAAATAGCTCATTACAAAAATTTTTTCTAAAAAATTTTCTATAAAACATTTTTTTATAACCTCAAGCATGAAATTTGATCAATAGGATGCTATTGGCCTTCAAAAGTTGCGCATTTTATATCGTACCTTAGCACAATATATTTACGAGTCGTATAAAACCTACATATTATGGAAGCTGTAATTCAGAAACTAATCGGCGGATTTGTCCCGTATCTGAACTTCACTGAGATACAGATCCAAAGTGTGCACATACCAAATTTTGTCCCGATTCATAAAGAATTCCGCCCTGCTCATATTGTCGACAAATTTCAAATTCAAATATCCGCCATTTGAAAATTAATGGACGGATTCGGCCTATCTTCGAACTTGATCGAAATATGAACTATAAGTACACAAATACTAAATTTCGCCCCAATCCTTAAATAAATATACCCTCCAGTTTCTTGACAAATTTCTTTTTACAGTACAAAAAAGAGTAACTTTTACTGGCTTGTAAAATTTTAACTATTGGATTTTATGCTTAGTTGATTACCATTTACCCCAATGAGGAAGCAAAAGGAGTGGGAGCGGTAACATGTCAACCCATACTTGCGGGACCAACCCTAATATATTCAAGGAATGAAACCTCGGCATCTAATTTTTTCTCTGTCAAAATACATTTCTAAACCAAGGTTTATTCACCTTAATATCTTTTTACAACGCATGCACAAAAGAACAAGTTTTACATGCACGTTTAAAAAATGTAAAAGAACGAATTTTTGGACTGTGAAGTAAAAGACAATTTTAGTCTCTTGCGCATCCTAATCCTGCGCAATGGGGTGTAAAATCCTTCACTATAGTACGAGCAATAGTTGTATGTATGTATGTAGATAAATGTGTTCTAAGGAACTAGATGGACGGTGTTGTTGAAAATCTCAATCTATCCATAACCATAAGCAGCAAGTGATAAAAAAACAACGAACAATGAAAAATTGTGAGTGACCCTAAAAATAACGAATAAGAACAGTTTTATTTGTGAATTTTGCCAGGCCTAAATTGCATATGTTATTATGATTTATGACTAATGAAGTAATGAGTGTAAATATTGCGATCTTAATTCTCGAGATATATACGATAATACCGATGGAGGCGATGAATAGACTCGGATATACCTAATTAACAAATTAATATATTGCAGAAATTCTCCAGCTTGATATAACTTAACAAAATGTTTTCTATTTTTCACATCCAAGCAACACTCAGTGAACCAGGTTGTATTTGATAATATAAGCATTTTGATATTCTTATTAACTTAATTTCATAAAAAACTATTCGTCAAGTTGCCACTTCAGCGGAACACAACATTTCAATTTTGAAAAGAACGTTTCAAATGATTCCTCAGCTGCTAATGAGCTGGAGAGCTGGTGTCTGTAATGGTCGAAAGTGGATAAAATTTTCAAAATTTTTCACATAATTTTCTAATTATCTTCAACTATTTGACAACAAATAAATGAAAAAAACAAAAATTAATGGGAAATTTGCCTTTTTTGTTGGAACTTAGAAACTTCTCTTTCCCTCTATAATTCTTCAGTTGTTATTTAAACTAAACAGCTGAAAATGGTACCTTCAAAAAGAATTTACTTTTTATTTAATTTTTTTATCATCTTCAACTTTTTGAAAATAAAAAAAACAAAAAAAATGCAAATTAATGAAAAAAAATTTTTTTTTGAAATCTAGAAACCTCTCTTCTTTTACTCAATGATTCCTCAGCCGCTGTTGAAGCCAGAAAGCTGGGATTATAGTACTGTTGGAAAGAAAAAAATTTACTTGAAACTTTTCTTATAATTCATTAATCGTTCTTAGCTGTTTGAAAATAAACGAACAAAAAAAACGCAAAATAATGGAAAACTTGCTATTTTTGTGTTTTTTCAAATATAATTTCCAAAATTTATTTCCTTTGTGAATTGTTTTTTTTTTGGGAGGGAGAGTTGTTGCTTTACTGTTTTGTGTGCATTAGTTGCAAAAATTAAGGTGTGCGACAAGTGCTTGTAGGCTATTTTAACTCGTGTCAAGTTTACAGCACTCATCTTCAGCATTCTTCACACTCGGTAAAAAAATAGTCATATTACACACTTGTCACACAATATACTATTTACTCAAAATTTTGGATGAAGGTGCTCATTTATGATAGCTTGTGCAGCTTTATAGAGTTTGGTGTATGGTAACAATGAGGTTTTGTGTCATCCAAAACGGAGCACATAAGACTTACTTGAGATATGAAATAAAGTCGGAATTTATGTAAAAAAATAACCACTAGAGTAACCCTGAACAGGGCTCAGTACGTGATGAATGATTGAGAATAACGTCATTTTCAGAAATTCGCGTAGTCCCTCCCTTCTCCCCGACCACAAAACATGCAACTTCCCTAAAAAAACCCATAGGTACCTAACGTAAAAGGATGTAGCAACGAAACCTGTTTGCTATATAGGTATTAAGATTGATGAATATGACACTATGTTTGGTTTTAATTTAGCTATATAATGAGCCCAACATCAACAGGACTCCTATTGGCGATGAGTGGACTCGTGAGGCGACTTTGGTAACTGTGTTGATCTTAGATGATCCAAAAGGACGATACGCCTTGTTCCTAATACTCGGTGACGAAATTCCCGGGGTTTCTTTTCTTTGCAAGTTCAGCTATAAATTCTGATCGATTCTCAATGGTAATCCAAAAGGGGGCGGTGGAGGCGGTCCGCCTCGAGCCGCTTCAATTCCGCAGCCCCATATGGGATCCAGTGAAATTTAACTAGAGAACAAGTGTGTATAATTAACATTATGTCAAGTGGAAAAAGAGTCTCGTTTATAGGTTCCAAAAAATTTAATTAGAAAACCGATGATTCGAGCTCAAAACGAGAATCCTCGGTCCTCTGTTAGCTTTCGTCCACCACTGTTGATTCTGCATTCTACTTCGAATACATACATACGTACATAATTCTGTAAGACTGAATTTAAACTAGAGCTGCTTCAGTTTATTTTCCAACAATGCACTAATCTTGATATCCTTGAGAATCTGGTAAGTTATTCCCCAATATCTTCTGCTGGGTAACAAATCCATTTAGCATTATTTGTATTTTGTGTAGGTTTGACGTTTGTTTTTTGTGTGTAAGTTAACTATATCTAACGTTTTCAACAAAGATTTTCGAAACTAATCAAGCTAGATGTGTTAGCTCCTCACACCCTGTCTATCTTCATGGTTTATCATTTCAATTAAAGGTTAGTAAGTATGGTTAGAAAGAGGAAAAAATTACATAATTTTGCTCGTAACGCCCTACATTTTGTCTTTCTTCGCCTTTCTGGAAAATCGATTTGAAAACCACCTTTTTTTAAAGACATTTTTTCTCACATTGAAATTCGATTATCTGGAAAACAAAAATTTCAAAAAAATTTTCCATTTTACTCTCTAGGTTATTTTTAACTTTAGGTTCAGATATTCATATGAACTGTAGAGGGAGATGAAAATGTAGTGTACGCCCCCTTAAATCTCTTTAGATCTGCCTAAAATTTATCAAATAAGTACCGATATCGATGCCCTGATAAATCCATTTACATCCAGTGTTGAAGTTGAACAGTCTCATAATTCGGATTTAACCCCCCTTCCCACGAAACAGCTTCTAGTCTTAACCCAGTATTTATTATTTTGAATTTGATATGGTTAGTACCGTGACAAACTTTTCAGCATAATCTCTCCAAACTACATGATTATTATCATTTCCCCAGGATTTCCTTGAAAACTGTCAAAAACGAGAAGCATTCTGGCTAGATCTTTCTTTACTTACATACATGTATCCAATCTCTGGCTAGAACTTCTCATTTTGGAGCGGTCTTTTTGGCGAGTATTCCTGATTCCTGTAAAAGTTACAAATGGTTAGGAAGGGTGCTCTTCTTGTTTATTTTTATTCAATCATTAAACCACCACTGGAGATACATGTGATGATTTAAAAAATTTTACTCATACATATAGTACCAATCACCATATACATATGTCTACAAAGTTTATTAGAAACTATCGAAACTTGATAAATCCCAAGTAGACCAACTTAATTAACACAAATTTGCAATTTCAAGTTGACTCGACTATGAATATTCTTGAAAGTTAATTTTTGTTGTTGTCCTATTTCACAGTTATCCACTTTGAAACTTTTCAAAAAAAGGGCCAAGTACGCCTGAACAATTATTGGTGGTCTACCAACATTATCTAACATTTCTTATTCCACTTCCCTCCTGTTTTTATTATAAGCCTCAAGTTTCAAACATAATTTTGATGTTATAGTTACTAGGTCAACCAGGTCAACTTGGAATTAAAAATTCTTGGAATTTGGTTTCTAATTAAGTTTGCAGACAGTGATTGGTCCTAAATATCTACAAATAACATTTTTCAAGATACACTGTGGAATACCTTGTTGTGAGAGCTATTCAACGCAGAAGGTAATCTACAGCTTTGCGTGTTCTACCCCTTCATACACTAAGATATGGGAGAGCCAAATGAAGGTAAACACTGGTGATTTTGGAGCCAATTTTGAGAGTTCATATACAGGATTTGACACACGCACATAGATACATATATGTACATATATATATAGTAATATGTCGTACATTACATAATTTCCTGTCTCTGTAAGGTGATATGAAACAACGCAGCGCATATGGTACCAGACAGTGTATATCACTGAGATCCTTATTAGGTAATTTGTCAAAGCCTGTATAGTGTATCTTACCTATACATACATACAGGTATGAACATACAAACATACATGCATATATTTGGTTTAACATCATAGAGACGAAATATGCCAGCCTTTTGGTGGCGACTGTCATTGAGGGGTGCAAGCCTCTATACCTCATATGAGTATTGTCCCCACATAGACTGTGGATCTCGGAAAGTATTTTAAAGGTTAATGTGAGGTATTATTGAAAAAAGCTACCATATGGTGAACTATGTATGTCAGTAACCTCAATTTTAGGTGTTGACGAGGAGCCTATTTGCTCATTTCAACCAATAATGCTGATATTATTCATGGAATTTGTTTTGCGAGGAGGTGGGTTGAAAATTAAAATTTTATGTGCATAGGGTTTTTTCGAAGTTTCTTTATTGCTACGTTTATTCGTTTGTGAAAATCTTTTTACTAAATTAGGTACTTTATTTTCATGATAATATTTAATTTTTTTGTCATTTTATGTTTTCAGAGATGCTGACGACGATGATTTCGACGCGACAAATTTGCCACGGTCTGCCTCCATCGACAGCATTGTTGAGACGAAGCACTGCGTTAGTTTGGTGCGGAAACTGCCTTCTCCCCTACTCCATAGATCTCCAGCTTCACCACCGCCGCGGCCGTGCTCGCCCAATACGACCAGAAGGATGAAAACTCGCCGAGCTGTGTCATGTAAGTGCATTGTGTTTTGTTTTCCGCCTAAATTGCATTGGTACCTTGAAGGAGAAAAAAATCCGATGATTTTACTTGAATTTCTGTCATTTGCTACAATTATAAATTTGTTTCTGATGAATTTATCAAAATAATACTAATGGATCTGGCGTATCGTAAAATCTGGTTCTCTTCTCCTATTGCTGAGAGCTTACCTACGTTTGTAGTTAGTGTCACTTAAGGGAAAATCGTGTTTTTTTTGTTTTTTTTTGTTTTTTTTGTTTTTCTGGTTTGTTTGCTTTTCTTTTCCGTTATCATCACTAAAATATTAAATAGTTAGGTGGTTAACTGCTTCAATTCTATGAGAAAACTTGACTCAGAATTCTACAATTTGTTTGTTTTTACCCGCAAGTTGGGTTGATTTGACATCAAACGAGACAGTAATGAATAGCTGTTAACGACTTTTTTTTTTTCCTGTGCTATTATAAAAATTAATAACGAAATTTATTTTTAGAAGTGCCTATTGTACCTCTTTTTTGCGTCTACAAAATAACTTTGATTAATTGCGTATACTGTGAGCGTGGAGGGTGTCTCTTACTCATTGCAAAGCAATGAAAATAGTGAAACCAGTAATAAGCAACATACATGTGCTGTTATTGAATATGTATATTTGTGGTCCCCCCTTTCCAACTAAATAGGCTTCGATTTTTGACATCAATGATGTTTTTGGATAGGTGGTGTTAAGATTGACTAACAGATGTTATTAATATACTCTGGAGAATACTCGCGGAATGGTGTTAACAAAATATTTGCTATAAAAGTAACTTTTATGGAAAATTGAAAAAGGAACATTTTTTGTATGAAATCAATAGTAAGCCCAATAGTTATAACTATAAAATAATGTCTATTTTGCTGACTATCAACCTTTGGTTCTTTAACCATAAAATTTTATCTTGAAAATTTTCCACGCAACTATTTATTTTAGCCCTGCTGTATCTTCTGTAGCAGTTTCATCAAAGTAGAATAAAAAGGCATGACGTTGCAAATGAAAGGTGGGTGAGTGAAACACCTATCAAATAGATAAGAGATTGAATTCATTGTTGCGAATAGAATTTAGGTGATTCCCTGGTTTACCAAAAGATAAGATCGAATGGTTTAGAAATATGTTAATAATGAACTTTTTTTCGCATATTTCTTTCTACAGAGGAACACTTTTTACCCCGGTTTGCTTGCAAACGGGGTATTAAAATTGACTACACTAGAAGGTTAGGGATAGGGATGATGAAAATTATCCGTTTCATGAAAAAAAGAAAACGATTGGTATCATTCTTTTATTTTTGCCTAATTTTGTGTGTGTGTGTGTGTGTGCGTGCGTGTGTGTGTGTATGCGCGCGTGTATGTTTGTCTGTCTATCTGTCTAAAATTTTGTGTTCACAGTTTTGAGAAAACTACTGGGTTGATAAGGCTGAAATTTTTACGAGAGATCGTTCTCATACTGGAGCAAGTCTGAAAGAAGTATTTTGCCTATTGGTTTGCTAGTTTCTGTGAAAACTGGAAAACAAAAAATTCATGGAAAAGTTTCTTTTCCGGGACTTTGAGAAAAAGACGAAAAGGATCGGGCTGAAATTTTTAAGATAGACTTTCCTAATGTTGGTGCAAGTTTTACAGAAGTTTGGTGCCGGTTAGTTCATTAGTTTCCAAGAAAACTGGAGAAGAAAAATTTCTGGAAAAAATTTTACGTTCACTGTTTTGAGAAAACTACCAAACAGATAGGACTGAAATTTTACGAAAAAGCTATTATATGGGAGCAGGTTTGAAAGGAGTTTTGTGCTCATCGGCTTAGTAGTTTTCGAGAAAACTGGAAACAAAAATCTCTGTAAAACCGGTTTTTAGTGATTTTTTAGAGATATGGATAACTGTCCATATTTTTTTGTAATTTCTCAACATGAAACTAGCAATGAAATATTGATACATCGATATAAATACAGATTACTATCGATATTTTTTGAAATTTTTTCAAGTAAGCTCTCTCTCTCTCTCTCATCTCTATCCTATTTCTATCTTTATATTCATCCCCATCTCTATCTCGTTTTGTATCGAAGCATTAGTGCGCTAGAATTTTTTTTTCTTAAATGTCTCAAAACCAGCATTCCCTACCCTTGTTACAAAAAATATAGTACGCTACAAGTGCTAGTGGACTATTTAATTGGTTTGAAGTTTGCAGAACTTACTTTCAGTTTGTTTGCAAACTCTCCATACTTGGTAAAATAAATTGCTTACTTTGGGCACTTGTAACACAATATACTATAATGTTTTTGTTCAGTATTATCTGTAAGGTCTAAATCGTTGTAATCTGCCAAAAAGCCAAAAGCTCGCGAAAGTAATCTCAGTCTTGTCCTCTTTGTTATAGTTGTAATTATTCATTCTCTCAGAAGATGCCCGAGGTTTGTTAGTACGCTAGGTGCAACTAACTAATCAAGGACTGTTTCTTTCCAACGAAACAACTAACTTGGTTAGTTTCAACGAAATAACATGGAACCTCATCGATATATGTTTTGATATCAAATTAATTCATCGAATTCGAGGCAATTTATCGGTCAGTAACCTAGACAAATGTGATGGGAAGAAAAAAAAACCAGCATACCTGGTACCCGATTTAAAATGACCAAATGGAACCAACTTCGTATTTTATTTATTTATACATTTAATTACAATCAAACTTCTGTGTCTCATCTCGTTCATATGTCTCAAAAGTATATTTAAAAAACGCCTACAAGCGTCCGTTATTTTTTTCCCCTAATATGCTGGAATTAAATTCGATTAAACTTTTTGTTTCTCATTTTTCACATTTAATATAATACTTCTGCATACAAATTCGAAAAATTTACCTTGTCATACAAAGAAGACGAAAACGACAAGTTTTATTTATTTATTTATTTTTATTTTTATTTTTTTCGTAAGTTCTATATTTATTTTTTATTTTTCGTGGAACTTTCTGTGACCATCAAAGTCAGGTCACGTAACGAAGAATTGTTAATTTGGGCAAAAAATCGTTTGACACTTACAAAGTACTCTGGCTAAAAATACTTAATATAAGTTGACCTGAAATCGAATTTAGGTTACTCATATACTGAAATACCGAACGGGCAAATTTGAGTTGTGTCACGTTATTTGTAACGTTTACTATATTTTAGTTGGTTTGAGAACGGGCATAAGAACTGAAACGATTATTTTATTGTAGGTAGGTATCCTACCTACTTTTATAATCATGTATATTATACCTACGTATTGTAAATTTTGTCAGATCTTGTTCGTTTGCTCGGTGGGCTGCTAAAATAATACATATTATTTTTTGGGAAATATATGTGTTGAAATTATGTAAGTTGATAAAACAAAACTGACAATCCTTCGTAAGAAGATCGAGAAATCGTTTTTGGAACGCGAAAACGTGTTTACTCAGCCTATACATCGTTTTTAATTGTTTCAAAAACATTAACCTACTATTTTGATAAGCTTGAGTCTTCGGGGTTATGTCGTCGGTGGATTTCGACTTAGACCGAACGATACGATCTGTCTGGTATTCAAAGGACTTGTTAATTACTGGTACTTTGTCAATGTCGTTACCTGGTAATGGAGTCTGGTGGCTCCAATGTTTGGAGAAAATCTAAAATAATCTAACTTTAAAACGTTGATCGATGACCCCTTGGTCGCTACATTTTCACGACCTAGATATTTATTTCAAGTTTCCTTATGTCTTGTGATGCATTCTTTTAATACATATTTTACTCAATTTGTTTTTATGTTCATTATTTCTCGTAAAATTCTGTTGTACCTCCTATAGGTATATGCTTACTGTGTTTAATTTGGTCGTTTTGTTTATTTCATTCAATTACGAGTTTATCGTATTGAACATTAATCTTTATACCTACCTTGATGACAGGCTACAAAAATACGAAATTAGTGGCCGAAGGAACCCAGTAAGGAGATTAGAATATTGTTTCAGCTTCTTTTCACTTGAATAATTAAGAAAAGTTCCATTACTCTTTTCAAACACTATACAGTGTTAAATAAAGCTTGTGAATTTCAAAGGATAGAAATTTAAATTTGCGCTTAAGAAAACAATTCTAATTACTCAATCCTTCCCTCTTTTTATCATTCCTTCGTCTACCTATCATCTCGCGGCATTCTCCTTTTCTCCGCCATGTCATACAATCTCACACTCTATTGCTCTTAGTCCTGAGAAGTTCATCAACCATTCCTCTAAAATCATATTTTTCTCATTTTTCTCACCTATTCAGTAAACATAAAATTTCAAGTGCATACTAATATCATGGAATTTATTTTTTGAGGAAAAATTTTCTAAATGTTTTTGTGGGTGAGGTGGGGTCAAAATCCAAAACTTGGCTCCAAGACGGACTACGGACCTCTAAATTAGCCTGAAACTTTCATTGAAACAACACGAAGAATTTCTAGAAGTTTCAGCTCGATCTGTTAATCAGTTCTGAAGTGATGGACCTATAGATCTAGATATAGGTATTACATTAAATCTGCAGTAAGTATAAATATAAGTATAGGTAGGTATATCGATTTTAAATTTTGTAACATTTTGCAGCCCAATATCTTATGAAATGAGTGATGTAGAGTCACGAAATTTTGAGAACATACTAATATCATTAAGTACAATACGTTTTTTTGAGAGAATATTTTTAACATTTTTTGGGGGTGAGGGTGTGTGTGGAATACCTTGTCGTGAGAGATATTCTCACCAGAAGGAAATTCTACAGAATTTAAGCGTGTTCAACCTCTTTGTACACAAGTACGGGTAAGCCAAAACCAAGGCGAACACTGGCAATTTTAGAGCCAGTTCAGGTGGTTTATATACGGCTTATTTACGCACACACAAACACACGTACATAGGATAATACGTACGTTGGTGAGAATGGCCAGGTCGCATCATCCCCTATTGAGATAAGAGATGGCTGGCCAATTCTTGTACAAATTGTGACATCATCTTATTGTGTCACGATTCGGTATTCGTACATTACCTGCAAGTACATACAGGTGATTACGATCGAACGTATTTTGTGTTGTTTAACGTCGCAAGGACGATTATTTGCCTGTCCTTTGGGGTGGCAACTGTTGTTGAGGGGTCCAAGCCCCTATACCTCATACAGGAGAGTCCCCACAGCTACTCCCCCTAGTTTTTGCGCCGCAAAAATGATCAAATATGCGCAAGGCCTGGGGGGATGTGCAGGTTTAACGCCATTTTTGGTTGGCCTCCCACTTCGCCAGGTCACTGCCTACTGCAACCCCGACACACTCGTAAGATTCCTTACAAGCGTATATTCAGGCCAGGTAGTTTGCCTGGCTGTCCTCTCCCCTACGCCTTGGTGGTCAATTGTTGGTGTAAGCGTAGGGGTGATGGCGGGAGTGAGGGAGCAGCGGATGTCTAAACTGAGGCTGCCTGAGCATTGGGGAGTTTGAATTCCTTGATGTCAAGGCAGCCATCTTCGCCTTTTCATTGGCTGACCTCTCCACCATAAATAGGAACTTCATCTGTTCCCTGGTCTCTGTAGGCTTTGGTTCTGGCTTTGGGGGTTCTGTCATTGGAGTTGGTTCCAGTGAGTCTGGAGAGATGATGGGTGGAAGCGGAGTTGTCATTTCTGCGAGAACACTCTTCACAGCGGGTGCCGTGTCCATCAGGAGTTCCTCCTCAATTCGATCAAGTTACGACTTTTGTTCCGGAATTTGCCCAATGGTCTTAGCGACTTCTGGAACTTTTAGGTTCTTGGTCGTGTTGAGGAAGATTTTAGTTGGTAGCGACATTGGAATAGGTAAGAAGGAAAACGGAGAGCCAAAAATATCGTTCAGAAAACACGTCCAAGTTATTAGACAGTTCTAAAACGGGTGAATTTACTGCTATTTTTTATTTACCATTACACTTTTGTTTTAGCTTTTTCGCATCTTCTTATCAGCATGTAGAGGGGATAGCCCTTAAAATTCTCGGCCGTATGCAAGTTTTCCGGTTAAGTTCTGATAGGTTTGAGCAAAGTTATGCCTGAAATAAACTCAGAGAATATATTTTTCAAATTTTATTACAAAGGAATCTCCACTTGTGACGTCACAACGTTGAGATTATCTTTGTGTTTGACAATAAACGCACGTTGCGATGTTTATTTCCGTATCGCACGTGGATTTGTTTATTCCTGTCATTTTCTTTTTGTTGGCATTCCTCGTTTGCTTATCTCCGGAGTTTGTTTTGTCTCACGGAATTCCGATTTTTGTCGCGTATTTTTAGCGGGTTGAAACTTACACTACGAATATTACTTTTTTGGGAGTAAATTTTATTTTCTTCGCATTAACCTCTCAGACAGGCGTGAAGGATGGGAATTTTTACATTTTTTACTGCCTAGGGGCCTGCCTTTTTTTTGTGGGCATATGGGGGCCTCGGGATCGAATGTTTTGGTAGTAACATCATCCGAAAACTTTACAGACTTTTTTATTTTTGGTGTTTTCTCTAATTGTGAATTTGTTATTTCATATTTTTCGACGGATTCTTCTATGTTTGTTGGTGAATCCGTCTGGATATTTTCTATGTTTTCTCTCTGTAACCTCTTTATTCTTTTATCGTCACTTACCATGTATGCAGGCTTCAATCTGTCGATTGAAATTGTTCGAGGTTCGCCTGCAATGAGTATCACAAAGTTTTTCTCATCTCGTGATACTACTTTGTAAGGACCGGCATATGGTTTCTCCAGCGCAGATCTCATTTTTTTGTCTCTAACAAATACATGTGAGGTATTTGCCAAGTGTTTTGAGATGTAAATCTTGGGCTGGCCATGGCGAGCTGCCTGTTTTAGGAAATTATTGACATCGTTTCTTATATTTTGTACCATGATTTCGGGGCTAACTTCCTTCGATTCTGTGAAGAAGTCCCCTGGGAGGCGTAGCTCTTCTCCGAACGCTAATTGCGCTGCAGAATGACCTGTATCCGTTTGTAGGGCAGATCGAAGGCCTAAGAGGATGGTAGGGAGTACATCTACCCATCTTTTTGTATCATGTGACATGATAGAGGCTTTGCGAGCTCTATGCCATCTCTCGATATTGCCATTGGCTTGAGGATGGTAAGCTGTAGTATGACTGTGTTGAACACCAAGCTTATTTGCTAACTCTTTGAAGAGCAAGCTCTCAAATTGGCTACCTTGGTCCGTAATTATGACTTCTGGTACACCGTACCTCGCAATCCAGGTATAATATAACCTGGCAGCTACATTTGGAGCTGCCATCTCATATAGAGGAATTGCTTCTGGCCATCGTGTTGCCCTGTCTATTATCGTTAACAGGTATCTGTGTCCTTGAGATGGTGGCAATGGGCCTACCAAGTCCATATGTACTGTTTTAAACCGCCCTGTTTGTTAGAAGGATTTGAGGGGCGAGCAAGTGTGTCTTCCTACTTTGGATTCTTCTACAGTTCAGGCAACTGCGAGCCCATTTATTGCAGTCAGACTTCATTCGTGGCCATACAAATCTTGCCAAAATTTAATTAGCACTACATTTTGGCCCAGCATGTGACAGATTATGTACACTGTTGAAAGCCAACCTGCGATATTTTACTGGTAGAAATGGGCTATTCTTACCTGTACTGATGTCACATGTTAATAAAACATCAGTACCGGTAATTTTTTGCTGTCTCAATTTGAGAGTAGTATCATCATTCGATAACAACTCTTGCAATTCTGCATCCTTAAGCTATGCTTTAGCTATTTCAGCATAAGGCAATTGGACAGGAGCCGAGATAGCTTCGATTCTACTCAAGGCATCAGTTGGAGTGTTAAGTTCTCCACTTATATACTGAATGTCGGTAGTCAATTGACCAATATAGACTAATTATCGTGCTCTTCTCGGCAATGCCGGTTCTATTTTTTGTGTGAAGGCATATGTTAGGGGTTTATGGTCAGTATACACAGAAAAACATCTACCCTCTAATTGGTGCCTGAAATGCTTCTACGCAGCAAAAATTCCGAGCAATTCCCTATCGTATATGCTATAGTTCTTTTCTGTTTTTGAGAGCTTCCTGGAGAAGAAAGCTAGCGGTAACTTCTTGTTGTCTTTGTCAAGTTGGGACAAGGTAGCACCAATAGCAAAATCAGAGGCATCGGTACTCACGCATAATGGCAGACTTTCGTCTGGATGAGCCAATAGAGTTGCATTTCCCAGTGTATCTTTGATTTTCTCAAAGGCCTGTTCGGCTTCTATTCCATTCGAGTGGAGTTTTATCTTTCTTTTTGCTTGTCTTAATTAGTGCAAACAGCTTACTTTCTTCGGCTACTGCATTCTTCATGCAACGTCTGTAGAAGTTCACCATCCCCGAGAAACGCCTGAGTTCAGCAACATTTGAAGGTTTCAGGAAGTTCAATATTGGTTCTGCTTTGGTCTTCAAGGGGGAAATGCCTTCGGTCGATACTTTGTAGCCGAGGAAGTCAATTTCAGTCTGTGCATATAAGCTTTTATCTACGTTGATAGTAAGCCCGGCAGCGTGTATACGTTGTATGATGGCTCTTACAGTCTCCTTGTTCTGTTGCTCACCGCCTTCAGAGCAAATGCAGATATCATCCAAGTATGCATATGCAAATGGCAATTCCCTAAACAGTACATTGATTAATCTCTGGAAAGTTTGTGCTGAGTTGCGAAGTCCAAACGGCATTCGAAGGTATTCGAATAGCTCAAAGGGGGTTATAACCTCTGTCTTTGGTACTTCCTGGTCAGCCATAGGAATTTGGTGGAATGCCCAGTTGATGTCAATTTTCGTGAACATCATTTTACCCTTCATATTCGCGTTGAAGTCCATTATATTAGGGACTGTGTAGCGATCAGGAACTGTTTTGGCATTTAAGGCTCTGTAGTCTCCAACAATTTGCCTCTCTCCACTTGCTTTTTTGGTCATGTAGATAGAGGAGCTCCATGAGCTTTTTGAGGGGCAACATACACCCTCCTTGGTGATGCGATAGAAGTACTCCCGTGCCACTTTGAGTTTGTCAGGCAGTAACCTTTGTGCTCTAGCATGGCAAGGCGATCCTTTAGTCTCTATGTAATGAACAGTGTCATGTTTATAGGTAAGATGCCTGCGAATTGATGGTTGAGTGACTCCAGGATAGTCTAACAGGATCCGTAAGAGTTGTCCGTCGACTTTAGTACAGCTGGATATATTTGTGTCCAGTCTGTAAGCATGCGTTTTGCCATCCTCACAATGTTTAGATTCACTATCGATCAATTTTCTGTTTTTGAGGTCAATGATCATGCCAAAATGTGCAAGGAAATCTGCACCCAGGATCGGGTTTGGAACATCAGCAACCGTGAAGGACCACGTCATGATTTTCTTGAGTCCGATGTCAACTCCTGGTTTCAAGTCCTTAAACTGGAAGGTTTTGATCATTCACTGTACGGAGATAGTATTTCGGAGGGAGTACTTTTTGAGTTTTGTTGACTGGCAGTATGCTCAGGTCTGAGCCTGAGTCAATTAAGTATCTTCTCCTATTCGTCCTATCCTTAATGAACAGGCGGGATGAGTATTTTTCCAAGAGGTCTTTGGCCGCATAGATGGCCCCAAATTCTAGTTTCACGCCTCCTTGGTATAGGATTTGCCCCACCATTTGCATCTATTGTTACATTTGGTGGCCTCCGTGCCAAACCTGTTATGGAGAAAACAACATTTATCATCCCAATTTCGAAACTGGTTTTTGGGAGATGATATTCTCGGTGGAGTTGAACTCTGACCCCTATTGTTGGAACTAGATCTGCGGTCTCTGGACCGGGACTGTCGTCCTTTGCTATTGCTACTATTATTGTTGTTGTTTCTACTTTTAGATCTTTGTCGCCAGCTACTATTGGATTTCGTGGAGCTTTGGCCTTTGTTCCTCTTTACTTCGTCGGCCAACTTAGCTATTTGAGCTCAAAGTTGAGCGATCTCTCCAGTCTCTGCAGATACTGCACTTACCACAGGCTTTGACCTGATATATTCTAGCGCATTATCTGCTGATTTCGCAAGGAAGTCCAAGTCTGCGGATGTATTTATCACGGTTGAACCCACGGCGGCTAGGCATTGCACAACACTTTGGGGAAGTTGCTTACAAAATTGGTTGCCTATGGCAGAAGGGGCTACCTTATTATCCACCTTCTGCCTTAATTTCGCCATGAAGATTGAGGGTTTGTTGTCCCCCATCTTCATACCTCCCATCACATCATCAATAATTTAGGTTTTAGTTTTTTCAAATACATTCTTTATCTTCTTGACAAACCAGGCATATTTATCTTCTTCTGTCAAAGGGCATTCCATGATATCCGGAATATGGCGGATTATCTGTGGGAGCATGCCTCCACAGATGTGGAAATACCGCTGGTTCAGTGTAATGTTTTCTGTCTTGAACCTGCCTTCCAATAGTGTCAACCATAAATCTACCTCATTGGGCAGAAATTCCGGGATCTCTATCCTTGGGGTTTTGCCCTGGCTGTAACTGCAAAATCTGCATTATTTGTGCCAGGACTTCAGGCGTCAGCTGTGGCTGAGCACTATCTCCCTGCGATTGTGGTGGGTTTTCATTTCCATTTGGTGGTGGGACCATTGCTGCGTCTTTCTGATGACAAGCGTATTCCACGGAACTACTTCCTTCCTTGCTAGTCGAAAACACTGGCTCCTGTGTTTGTAGGACAGGTGTTTTTGGGTCAGAACTTTAGCTTAAAGTTTGACCACTTTTCAACGTTTTAACTGCTAGTTGCTCTTTATTTATTGCAGTTCCCAGTCGTGTTAATTCTGGGTGTTGAGGGCCTTTTTCCAGATTTGGTAAATTCTTAGTGTCGAGTCGAAGTTGGGGGGGTTGGGGGATGAGTCCAACCTTCTTCCTCCAGGTCTGCTGTCTGGTTTCTCCTTGTTTATATATTTTAAAGAGAGGGGTGTGAATTCCCATTTCAGTAGACTCTACTTCGACAACTTAAAAAATGTCTTAGTCTGCATAAAAAAATATTTTTTTTTTATTTGCTGAGCAAGCGAGTTTCTTGTCAGCGCACTGCGCCAATTTTTGTAAAAGCGCAACGCACCTCAAGACACCTCACGACGTAGCCAAAAATCACGTCGGGGTCACCACTGTGGAATACCTTGTCGTGAGAGATATTCTCACCAGTAGGAAATTCTACAGAATTTAAGCGTGTTCAACCACGGCTTATTTACATGCACACAATCACATGTACATAGTATAATACGTACGTTGGTGAGAACGGCCAGGTTGCATCATCCCCTATCGAGATAAGAGGTGGCTGGCCAGATCATGTACGAATCGTGACATCATCATATTGTGTCACGATTCGGTACTCGTACATTACCTGCAAGTACATACTGGTAATTACGATCGAACGTATTTTGTGTTGTTTAACATCATGTAGACAAATAATTTACCTGCCCTTTGGGGCGGCGACTGTTGTCAAAGGGTCAGAGCCCCTATACCTCATATGGGAGAGTCCCCACAGTGTGAAAATCCACAACTTTACCCAAGAGGAACTACGAATCTCCGAATTAGCTTAAAATCGTCCTTGGAACAACTCAAATCTTGATCTTTTGAGTAGTACTAAAATGATGGTCATACTATATGTTACATGCAAAGAGTGAAATCTCGTATGAATAGGTTCTTATTTTGTAGGAGTTTCATGAAATGCCGAAAAGTTTTTGGCAATTTTATGAAATGTCTAATGGAAGCCAGGCAAAGTGTGAAATGAAACAGGAAAATCGAACAATCTCTTTAAAGAAGTAGTTCTGTACTTTCATTTCTGTATGAAAATACTGAATAAGTGAGTAAATTTTTAGGAATAAAAACATGTCTGTAGCTAGATTCTGAAAATAATGACCAACTATGAACACTTAACTGATAGAGTGATCAAATTCCCAACCTATTTTTCCCAGACAAGATAGTTGAAGAGAATGGCTGGACCAATTTTCATGATTGAGGTGTTCAAAGGAAGGTCTTTCTGTGTAATATGAACCCACTGGGTGAAAAGCTGTGGATTTCAACCTCTCATACCCTCACAAATTTTTTTGGAATTTTATTTCCCGTAAACATATTTCTTTTAGTAATAGTAATGATTAATCTACAAAATTTCATAATTCTGTGTCACCTCCTTCTTAAGGTATGGAGTGCCAGAAAGTTACAAAAATTGAAGGTAGGTATCTATTCTATAGCAACGTACAAAGCATAGACAAAGAAGTAGATTGGAAATGAAATCATGAAAAAGAAGAAAAACAGGGGTGTTGAGTGAGGGAGGGAAAAGAGTAATTTTATGAACAAGAGTTGTTTACTTTTGATAAGTTGAAAGTGGGTTATCCTGAGGAAGATTTTAAGCTTTTGAGGAAGTCTGTAGTCTCCTTGAGGGTAAATTTTTATATTTTGCCTCCAAGTATATACCTCAATTCTTTATTGTTTGTAAACTGAACAACTAAAAGGAAAAAAGAAAAAAAGATCTTAATCTCTCCTTTTCTCTAGAATCTTCCCTTAAAAGGATTATAAGAAGGATAAGCTCACGGGTGACAGTTAGTAATTCCTTCATATAAGAAAGGCACAATGTGATACAAAACCCACTCTCAAGAAGAAAATTCTTCATCTAAATTTATTCACCAACTTGAATCAAGAAATTCGGCACTTGCTGAAAAAAAAAAGTCTTCTCAATTCTACCTTTAGTAAATCAAACATCTTTTTCAGTCATTTTTCCAAATGGAACAGCCAATTTTTTAAAAATGGTAAAAGTCGACTTCCTATTTGCCATATTAAACAGACCTAGAAGTAAATGAAAACTATCCATAATTTTTATGTAATTAGGTACCCGTTCACTTCTTCCATGTTCATTTTTTATGTTCGAGATAAATTACTGTGTTACCGATAGGTATTTATTCAACAATTGATGTCAACCACACTTTTTTCCACATTAATTCCTTTTTTCTAACATTTTAAGTTTGAAGGCAAATTTCTGAATTTTGATGCAGAAACTATCGATTTTATATTTTATATCTTATACGTTTTCACTTTATACTTCATTTTACGCTGACTAAATAGGCTAACTCCAGAATACAAATTTATACAGGCGGATAGTGCGCTATATTATTTATTTCACATAATACCCATCAATGAAATTATTTATTGAATTATTTGAAATTAAATTATTAAAAATTATTCGCAGTTGTTATGAGATGCATTTGTTTGAAAGAGTGTTTATAATGTCATTACTCTTAAAATGTGTAAAAACTCATCCCTTTCTCCTTTCACGGAAAATTATGAGAAAATTCAAAAATGAAAAGTATGTTAAAAATAGGGTAAATCTTCAAAAATGACAAATTTTCTGATAGAAATCAAAGAGTAGAGGCTCCTATATTATAGATTATATTTTGTCTTCTTTTTACATTTCTGGCTCTGCTACCCTGATAATTAATGCTGCACCAGGCAAGAATTGCTCACTTTTATCCAAAAACTAATACGTAGCAATTACGAATACTTTGCAGTTTGCAAAGGAACGTAGTGAAGTTTGCGAAATTGTTTTCACACATCAACTCATAATTTACTCTCCATGTTTTTACACAATTTTTTTTAAAGAGTGCTAATGAGAAGCAAACTTTTTTCCCCTCACTGTCATATTGTGCTGGCAAACTCTTTCTGGGCCATGCTGGGCTTAATCTGTAAACCATGAAAATGGGGCTATAAAAATCAACAAATCGGCCCAAGTTTTTTCGTTTATTTGTTATTGGTGTTTTTTTGTTTTTTTTTGTTTCTCTGAAATTCAAAATCTTTGGGATATTAACGTTTTATTAAAAAAATAATTTGATCATAAAAATTTAGAATTTTCATAGCAGTTTATTATCACAAAACAGCTGGTACCTAAGTATTATTTATACATACGTAAAGAACTGAACACCAATCAACGGTGTAATTTAAAAGTTTGGAAAGATCAGTCATGAACAAATACAGTTTTCTCATGGTTTCGTTCTTTTTCATGGTTCCGTGATGTGATTGATGGGAAGCAGTGATGAGTTCATGAAAAATTTTGAGAGTATGCTTTCAAAAAACACTCAATAGGCAATGGGACATAAGAAAAAAATAGATTTATTTCGAGAGAACGAACAAAAACAAGAAATGGCCTACACAATTGAAAGTTGTCAAACAAAAAGTGTTTTGAAGAACTAGTTGAGAGTACGCGGCGTATACTCGTGAAATTTTCAATTTTTTCTACACGTATGCAATGAGTATATCGCTGATGTCAAGATATTGAAATTAAACCTAATAAAAAGGTGATGATTATGATGAACAATGTACCACAAACTGCTGTTTTCGTAATTTCGTGGAACTGAATTTATAGATATCTTACATTGGAACCTTTTTATGAGACTTTCTACATGGGAAAAGGTATGCAGAAGCATGTTTAAGTAGTTTTGGAATGGGATCGCTTATGTTTTGAGTATTTAATTGTTTTTCAAAAACAAAGGTGAGTACAGTTTTTCCAACCAATGAACCTATGAAGTAATCTTTCAATTTTTGGGTTTGATTCAAACTTTTTCCCCTTTGCTACAGTCCATGCTGCTTTTACCTTGATAAAATTTTTTTGAAAAACATGAAGGCTAGATTATCTTATTTCTGTAGGAATGACAGATTTTGTTTTCCATACGAAAAGAATCTATGGTTTCTATAGCCACTGGCACAATTATAAAACTCTAAGCTTCAGAAGTTATGAATTTTTTTTTCTCGTACGAACTGCAATACAAAAATTACCTACTCTATGAATAGTAAACCAAGTCGAACCTTCATTTCCAATTAGAAAGAAGTACGAATTCAATTGGTTTTTCAGTGTAGAAAGCACATTCCATCCATTCACTTTACCACCCTCAAAAAAAAATCGACTTATTTTGTCGAAAGAGAAATCTCTAAAATTTCGAATTTTTTGTTCTTTTGAAAAATTTATATTTCTTTGGTAGATAAAGAGGTGGAGTTCTGAATTCACATATTTGATTTAGAATAAAAAAAAAGAAAAAAAAAGTCGAATGAAAACTTCAAACATACTTAAATTTCTTAGTACCGCACTAATTTCATTCCCAAGTGTTTCTACAAAATTTCAGCTTCAGAATTTGGATTTTGGTTAAAGCTCAAATGTTTATGCTAAAAATAAAGTAATTGTCATCACGATACGTAAATTTCGTTTTTGACAATGAACGTTTTTTATTATGAATCAAAGGAGGGGGAAATACTTGAAATTTTAAAACGCTCTTTGTTTTGTTTTTTTCACTCTCCCATAACCATCAAAATCGAATTACGACCTTTAAAATATCAATCTTCGAAAAGTTTTCGAATTCATTCCCCTCATTTGAACTGAGATCCTGAATAAAAAAAACATCCTCTTCTTTTCACTCCATTAGCGTTGTAATGACTCTCTATTATGTACTCTTCTGACTCCTCGATTCCAACAATCGAAGTTCGATTTCGACCTTTTTTTTTGCCTTTGAAAAGCGAATACGAATATTTATTTTTTAACAACCAAAGTTTCTTCGGATGAAACAAAACGCCTTCAGAAGCCGAATAAACTTTCGTTCGTTCTCTGGCGGTGTAGATTTGAAAATTTCATTAATTTGGTCGGCGGATTGTCTTTTCAAATTAGAAAATTTACTTTTTACGTCATTTGCTTTTTTCTATTTTCGTGAAATGGAAATTTTTTGATGTGCCATAGCCAAGAACACGTACCCTGAATATGTAGTTAGACAACACAAAAGTGTAAGAACTATGTGGTGCACCGTTCATTTGACAAAATAACGTACGTCACTTACTTCTAACATTTGATAATAAAGTTAATTCTGTATGTGTGATTAAGAGATTCTTTTTTATAAGCTTTTATTCAACTCACTACTTCGATTTTAAAATATGCCAATATTGCAGCCAACTTTCTGCAACAAAATAATGTTCGTATTGCATGAAGAAGCTAAAGTCAAAAAATAAATAAAAGCTTATATTTTAAAAATTCGTTTTTAACCGACTTTAAGTAAAAAAAAAAGTTTTTTGTGTGCAACTTCTGACTTTGGATACCAATTCGTACAAATTGTTCCTTAAATGATAGATAGTGATCCCATGATTACATTTTTTTATTTTTTCAAGAATCGATGGGATCGGTTTTGAGTGTTATCTTGAGAAAACTTCGTTCCGAAGCAAAAATTATGCTAATGAATGCAAATGAAATATAAAAAAAAGTATTGAAAATAAAATATTTTGTTGAAAACTGAGATCAACTTGAAATAAAATGAAATACAATTGCGTTAAAAAGAGAATAAAATTTC
Organism: Ericerus pela; assembly: GCA_011428145.1. Classification (NCBI taxonomy): domain Eukaryota; kingdom Metazoa; phylum Arthropoda; class Insecta; order Hemiptera; family Coccidae; genus Ericerus; species Ericerus pela. The sequence continues at coordinate 415,387 of WOFM01000191.1, read as the reverse complement.
TTTAGTACCACACACTGAAATTATTATGGAATTGATGGCAAATTAAAAACTTCTATAATAAGATTCTTCATGAGAAAAGAAAAAGGGCACTGACTTCAGTAATTCCAAAACATCGAGTTGGAAAATTTTTGAAGAGTTATTCTTCTTGTTATAGCGTTTTTTTTTGTCATTTTGAAATCGAGACATAGTGGTGACCATCAATCGTTGACTTTCTGTTTTCCCCTATTTAGGGTAGGGGAAGAAATTTCATTTGAAAAAATTGAAATTGCGTTAACGAATAGGAATGTAGACTCTTCGATAGTTGAACTGCGGAAAAATATTCCGGTGTTTATCATTGAAAATGATTTTACTGACTGAAGGTTTTGAAATTTTTGATATATTTTTTTATTGAGAGAAATGATATTGACTTTTGATGTACCTATAGACTACACTTCAAAAATATTACCTACGTTTTATAGCCCATAAAGTAAACCAAATTTCTGTTTCTGGAATTCACATCAGTAGAAATAGCTTGCATTGTAGCCTATGCGCCGTAAATACACACCGAATAATATTTCCCGTCATACTGAGTAGTGGAGGGCACCTCTGCGCCGCAAGTATGTGGAGAAATACTTCCCGCATTACATGGCGAACGGAAATTGGTAGAGCCACGGGTGGTTTTGGTACCCCCTGCATGATGCGACGGTGCCATGTTGCGTGTTGTAAAAGGCACCTATTCAGTGTTCCTCGATCTCTTAGAATCTCATTTAAATAATCTGGAAAGAATTTTCGAGCTCAAAATTTCATTTATTTTTAGTTATCAACAGCTCAAACCTAATGAACTTTACGGAGTTGAAACCTTTTTGATCCGACAGAGTACTTTTTCCTGAAATAGACTTGTAGTTTTTATTAACTAAATTTTTGTAATTTGTCTTTATGACTCTGATCATTACGTCCTTGCGATATCTGTAAATTTTTTTTGTCGAAGGACGAATAAAAAATATGTTTTTATAGTAAGTACGCTAAAAATGAAGTGACGAATGCCGAGATTGAAAATAAAAGGTCTGGCAAATACACCTTATGATGTTTATTATGTCTATCTGTGTTTGAATCTTTTAGTCTCTAGCGTATGATACCTTCATTTTAGGCTTTTATTCTATTCACTACTGCGAATACTGCGATTTTAAAATTATACCAATACTGCAGCCAACTATCTGCAACGAAACAATGTTTATTTCGCATGAAGCTAAAGCCAATAAAAAAAAATAAATAAAAGCTCATTTTTTAAAAACTCGTTCTTAACCTAATCTTATTTGTACGATACTTGTCACCATTACGCATCTGTAGCATCTTCAGTAGTTAGAGACATTAGACGTGTAGTTAATAAATTTACACTGCCTACTTTTTACTTGACCACTGACACCACACTTTGAGTATCTCAATAAAAGAGGTCCACTCTATAGGTTATCCACATAAATTTTCTAGGTGCTTTTTTTTTCTCTACCAATCAACCTAACGGTTTCGTGTACCCTCTGAAAATGCCTACTCCGTCAACCGATGTTCAAGTGTAGGATAATAATATGAGAAAATTATACGTATGTGTACAGGCTTTGTACACACTGCACATTATAGGAACTGTATGTTTAGCGACGACTACAAAAAAAAAAAAAAGGAAAAAAGAAAAAGATAGGCTACGATGATTTGCATCGTCGTTGTTTTAGCATGTTTTTTTTTTTTTTCCTTTTTCTTAGCGATTATCATGGCGATTGTGTAAAGATTTTCATTTCCATATCACTGTACGGCTGTAAAGTCGTTTGTCTTACTTTACGTTAACACGTCTTAATGTAAAGAAAAAATAAAAAATGAAATAAAAAAACGATCGAAAACCATGATTAATAATATAACCAACGATGGTTAAGATAGGTACGCCAATGTGTATATAATATGCCTATACCGGTACCTGGTTCTTCTTCTTCTTTTTCCTTCTTTATAATAATAACGTGTAATCAAGGAATAGTCGCACGACCATTACTCCTCTGATCGTAGGATACATTTTTTCTATCTTCTGTCTCGCTCTTTCACTCTGTCTTCTGTTTGTAACTCTGATCGTGTTTCTCTTACTCCTACGTGTCTTGCCAAGAGAAAGATCAGCTGTTATCCGTTCTTATGGAGAGGAGAAGCGAACGTGGGAAATAAACAAGTTTTTTTTCTGTCTCTTTTTTCTTTTTTTCTTTTTTTTTTTTATTATTATTCCTCCACAAAACAATTGCATTGGTAGACTGTACCTATTTTCTCAACGTTCGTTCGTTAGTAACGATGTGTACGCGTTCGTTTGTGCTCAAGACGTGATTAAAAATTTATTATTTTTGGTCCATCGAATATTGTGATCCAACACACAATCGTTTGTGTTTTTTTGGTAATTTTTTCAACCTCCGATTTTGTTGGCTGTCTTCGTTTCGTTTTTTGTTTTTTTTTTTTTTGTTTTTTTATTTTTTTTTTTTTGTCAAGAGAAAAATTGGCCCGATTTAATGTAATAATTTTCATTTTCATTTTTAATCGAGTGCCTTTTCAACCTTCATGACCGTCCCACTCGGTGTGCTGTGGAAGTGTTGTGATTCTGCGGTACCTTCACCACCTAAATAGTAACGCGATTGATTCTTGTATCGCTTTTCTCCGAGAAAAGTTTTTCAGATTTCGTTATGAGGGGTGCCATCTCCCTTTCATCCGCCTTATTCACGTGCTCTTAAGAACGGTGGTTGTATATTTGGTGGGGTGTGACGCACGTATGGAATTAGGGAGGCGGAAACGTGTGCGCACGTGCATCTAACCTGTTCGCATGGTTTTTTAGAAAAAAAGAAAATTGTAAGTATTAAAATGAAAGTCATGTATTTGTTTTGATCGTATAATTTGTCGCTGTTTTTACGGCCTTTTGACTCGAATCGAGAAGGTGAGTAGCAGTCGGCTGTTCGCGTGGAAATAATAGATTTTTGAAAAAATTGAACGTTGAATTTATGTCTTGTCGTATTGAACGTGTATTTCCATTTTGCTCTTTTGACAAAAGTATTTTTATATAATAAATACGTGATTAAAAAGGCAGTGTTGACGCTGGTATTTTTCGAGTGAAAAGTAGCTCATATTATTGACGAATATAATCTCGATGTAAAGTGAACGCACCTCCATGTAAAAACGTGAAGCATCTTTTTACATGGAAGCATGTTCAGTTTACAACGAGGTTGCGATTACATTGTCTGAATAAATGAAACGTTAAATTTGATACAATGAGGAGGTTGATATTTTATTACGTTTTTTATAATTTTCAAGAAAGACTCGTCACTATGATAGAATTTTAACGTTTGGTTGCTTTCTGGTCATTATAATTATATAAATAATATCTTCCTCAACAAGATTCAAAAGTGAGTTTACATGAGTCTGGAATTACTCACTCACATGTAATCGCTCACATTTGAACCTTGGTGTGTAATATACATCATATTATATTCATTCATAAGTTATCTGTTTGTCTCCGAACAAATTGTTACTTCGTTGTAAACACTTACGACGCTACTTTCTCAATTTGAAACGTATTAAACGCATGCACTTTCTGTCTCCTAAACCCTCTATCGTTCCGAATTATTTTTACCGTTGCCTTTTGAGCTCCTTTCATGCAAAAAACCATTTACTTGACGTAGGACCTGTTTTATTGATTTTTTTACTGAAAAGGGAAGGAGGATAAACGCATCGCATTAGAAACACTATTACGTCGATCGGAGGGGCTTTGTCAATGGGCCTAAAGTCCTCTAACCCAGAAGACCGCTGTGTACAGTTTCGATGACAGAATATTTGGCATTATTATCTATTAGCATATCTTATTTGAAAATAATAACTTACAAATCGAAAAACATTCATTAATCGAACATGTTTTCAACTTTAGATTTTGGAAGGGAGAAAACGAAATTGAGCCACACTATGGCTTCCGAAATTTTCTGTTCTCGGTATGTAATCAAACAATTATTTACCTGCAAAAAGAAATACTTTTAAATAGAACTTCGCTTTTTTCACCCGTACGCCACTAACGCTAATTGAACTTGGAAATTTTGGCGTTGTGTTTACTTGAGTGATGAAAAAAATATGTTTTACCTACTGCAAGTGCAGGACCAAAATCGAGATTCGACCGTGCATAACCGAGGTTAAACATAAAACTTGAGAGAAAATGCGAACGTAAATGGTTAAAATGTACCTTCCATGTAGGTACGTGTTTCTTATGTGGTGAATTTTTTTAGTTTTGGACTTTAATTTGATTTGGGGTTGATGCCCTGATGGTATACCGTAAGAAATAACGAGACCCAGAATAATTATTGAAAGTTACTGGATGAAAGGTGCGAAGACCTTCATCGGGATAAGAACAAGGAAGAATCAAGAACATAATTGGGGATCAGTTATGTTTAAAACCGATGAATTTGATTATAGCCCATTGAAATTAAGGTTTGAGATGGTATTAATATTCAAAAAAGGAGTGATGCTTGAAACATGGTTGGCGTAGGTTCCTGACCGAACCCTGTAAAAGCTAGACAGCAGACTATCCCTTGTCTTGAAAAATTTTTGATGTATATGAGCAGTCAGTTTCATCGGATAAATTTAAATAATTTTTTTTTTCAATTCACCAGCAGAATTATATTTTTTTTTTACGAAGTTGACTGAACTAATTGACCAAACTATGTTTGTGCGCAATTTTTTCACAAAATCTTAATGAATTGATAAAAAATTTTTGAAACATATTTTATATTATGTAAATACGTATTACATTAATCAATTTCTTCAGCTAGTTTATAAATAGTAGCTTACTTCCATTAACTAAAATTTATTTTCCTCTTCATTGGGTGAGTCATAGAGAAACATAAGAAATAACACTCCCTAATTTCATTCAAACTGGGATATCTTTAGACTTAATTGACATACATCATGGCGCTTGGCAAAACAGTACGAATTACCCAATAAACTCTAGTTTTTATGATTTAGTCCATTGCACCTTTGAATCCTGATCATCTGTCATTCCGAACAAAATTGTTTTTACTGTAATCTTTTGACCATCTTTTATCTGAAAAACTATTTGATTGATTAGTTGGTGCTGTTTCCTTCAATTGTTCGTTGAACAGTGGAAGAGAGGATGGATACATCGAACTGGAAACACTGAACTGGAATACATTAAATCTTTATTAAAATTTTTCGATCAGTAATTTCTTGATTCTTGATTACAGAAAAAAAAAGGAAAAATATATGTAGGTAGGTATATCTAATTTGTACCATTTTGAGATATTTTTTACTTTTGGTTTTTCGACAGGTGGAGTATTCGTAGAATTTTGCTATTGCTTACTCAAATCCATTTTCCCCTGAAAGAGATTGATCCTTTTTTTGGTTCCTACAGTTGTTTATGGTTCGATAGGTCTGCTTAATGCTGCCTGAAGGGTAGCGTGTAAAAGCGAAACAATTACGTTGGTACCTAACTATATTTTGTGTTTTCGATTGTTTCATGGAGGATGTATAAAAACTTGTTGACATTTCTTCCCTTCCTCAATAACCACGTCTGTTTCTTAGAACCTAGAAGAAACTTGAACGATAAAAAACAATTTTGTCAGTTACTAAAAGTGGAAATAGCTGAATTCTTGCAGTTTTCTGTTTTTGCCGCACTATTTTATATTGGAACCGAGTAACGTGTCAATAAAAACCAATTTCATTAACTTACAAAACCATAGATACGTGTGTTGTTATTAGTTTAATAGTCAAATGAGCGCACTTGTGTTTCATTAATACCATATATAGGAACTCCTGAACGAGCTAGAACTTGCTAAAAGGACAGATGCCTCTTTTAAAAATTAAGTAAAATATCATTCCAAATGTCGTACTTTTCATTTTATATCACGTTCTTATATTTCTGCGGGATGATTACTTGAGTGATGAGCGAAATTGATTTTACTTAAAGTGCGAGACCAAAACTAATACGATGCAACTGTCAAATTTTTCGTAATCCATCTGTTCGAATAGGTTACAATATTTAGTATTATTCAATCGTCAATAATAGTAAAAGTATTGTATATGTAAGACCCAGACTAACGAAGATCAAGAGTCTGTACTCTACTGGACCAAGATTGAGAATATTGATGCAAGACCAAGACCAATATTGTCGTGGTCTTGATTTTAGTATTACTATTGCTCGTCTTTAATGTAGGTAGGTACTACAATAAATTTCAATTAAAAAGTGAAACACTGACCAGATTCAAATAACGAATCTTCCTCCAATGTTAACGTTGATGTGGATCAGTAGGTTTGGTAGCTAACAGATCATCTCAATGCGTGAGCAAGCGAACAACAAATTGTTTCTCTTTCTATATCACATGTCGAGATCGCATTCGCCGAACTTCTAATGTACTGAATAGCCTACGACCTGAAAAGTTTTACATACCTATGCGTTTAACCGATAATTAACCTAATTGCGTCCAGCTTCGTACCGCATACCTACATTCGATGTACCCATAATATTATGTTTACCGGAAATATTATCGCCTCGTAGGTAATTTATGTACGTTTTTCCACTTCTTCCGTAGTTGGTAATGGGTGCCATTGTGCACACCGACGCCGAACACTCTACGCATATTATAATCTGTATCATCTACGCCAGAATTTCGGTCAAACTAACTTAACTACCTAATTCTAATTCCAAGTTCATGGCTGCAGGACGCGTCAAAATTACGAATTAGGCCTGTAATCAAATCGATGCTCAAATTACATATTTCAAATCCTGGTTTCTGATTCCTAATTCTTGACATTGAATTTCGCTTAATCCTACAATGTGTAAAGATGTTACGTCCACAGATGCCTTTTTTTTTTTCATTGTCACCTTCGTTTCACTGAGATTTTGTCATTGTTGGGATCTTATGGCGTCTCATTGATGGCCATCGAGCTTTGACAGAAACAATGGTACAAGTCTATAAAGAGCGACCATGAAAATTATAACAACGGAAAAACTTTAACTGAGTTTAGTGGCTGGGTAGGTAAATTGTGAGTAAGGTCCGGTGTGAAACAGTGCAGGAAATACGTCGTAGAATACCAAGTAAGTTTGTATCACCTTCATGGATTTTGTTGATTACAAATATTTGTTTTATTCTACCTTCAAATATGGTAGCGTATGTTTTTGTGGCGTGTTTAAATTCTGTTTGAATTTTTTTCAAATTGGCGTGATAATTCGTGGTAAATAATTTCATTTTTTAATGATATAGTACATATACCTATTGCTTATTAAATAGGTAGCCTATATTGATTATTTGTTATTCGACGTGCGTACATTCATCTACAGTTACGACTCATCGATTTGAATTGGTGTTTTTTTCTCGTAATTAATGCAAATGAAGATGAATAATGAAAAATTTTTCTGCAAGACTCGTGTATAAAATTTGAAGGGAGTTTATAGGACGGTTTTCCCAACCTCCTGAGTTTGACCCAACCTCCCTACCCGCACATAAGTTGCTCTATACGATGAAACTTTATCAGTCGAAACCTTTTCCTTTTTTAGTTTTTCGAAATACATCTGTTCTTTCAAAAATATTAGGCTACAACTTTTATGCCGAAGACATTGTTAATTTTGATCGATAATTCGTAAATTGATGAAAGAAAAAAATTTTCTTGCCTCAGAATAACATCGCTTGATCCACATTTTCAGTACAAATTATTTTCTCTCGCACTTCAGCTCGTTTCTTAATCATTTCATATAATCTCGAGTTGCAGTTTTGTAAAAATAACTCCCATATATCCTCCTACTTGACTTGAACACAAAGTTCAGTCCTCATTGAAAAATAGTTCTTCCTTTGGACAAATTTTTCGCTTTATTGATAGTTTTTAACCAAAGATTTTTCTTTGCTCGTATTCTTTTAGGTCAAGTTATTTACAATTTCAACGATCAAAAATCAGATTTCTGGGCTGTGGTTGATTTTTGTCTGACGTTTTTGATGAAATTATGCTGTTCTAGTGGTCGAGGTACTGTTATTAGAAAACGGAAAGAATTAATGAACACCTACGAATTTACTGCGCTTTTTAACAATTCAAATTCATATTAATTTTTATGCTTCGTAGACGAAAAATTTTGTTATAAATTGTATTCCGAGATGAATTCCTTTTGCAGTACATAATGCAGTCTTGTAAGTGACAAATTAATTATTTCAAAATTTGTAATTCCCAAGAAAATTTCTCAGTTCACTTAAGGGAGTGGCACTATTTTGAAAATTACCCCTGAACAAATGCATTTTTGGAATTTAGTTTATTTTTAGCCTTTCATTTTGATGCACTCCTATTTGTGGTGTTCAAATTTATTTTCAATTTCCTAATTTCCCTTTTTCTTTTTTCTTATTTCATTTTTCACTTCCTCGTGCTTGCTGGAAGTCCGATTATTTTCCTGTATTATTCGTCTTACTTTTAATGTAGTATAATTATATCGTTAAATTGGCTTTTCAGAGTCTTATCAATTTGAGTTTTTTATTAGTTTCTGTTTTGGCTCCTTACAAATTTCTTGAATAAGAAAATTTTTCAATTTTTTTGCAATTTCAAGCTAGTATTTTACTTTACATCAGTCGAATGTCGTAGAAATATAAAAATATGTCTCCGTTTTTTGGGGAGTTTTTTCTTGTGGGAGGAGGGGGAATGAGTGGTATTAGTACCCATTCCATTAATTTATCCGAACAAAGTTTTTAAGAAGTGAAAACTAAAACGTGTATTGTGCAATTCAGTGACGTCAACTTAGTGAAATTATTTGGAGAGATTAGTAAAGATGAAATGGGAAAATCTTTTGGTTCACACTCCATCTAGACATAGAATTATTAATTATTTAATACAAAAAAAAAGTACCTTTATTTATTGGCACATAAATTAGGTAGGTACTTATATTTAAATTTACAAAATTCACAAAATTATTGTGAGGGGACCGCCTAGAAAAAGTATTGGGGAACCGGGCCCCTCCAAAAAACCACAAGTCGGTGCCTATTGTGCAATACATACAAAATTCTGTTACCGTAACCCAAATTAAATCTTTGATAGGAAAATTGTTCGATTGACTGTTACCGGAAAATAATAACCCAGCCACTTTCATTGAAAATTTTATGTTATTTACAGGCGTCACGATACTAAAATTTGGACATTATTCTATTCACTGTTGACCAGAGAGCATAGGCGCCGGCTTTAGTTTTTTGCAATATTGCAAAATTTTTTAATTGTAATTTGTAAATGTGTGAAAATCTGTCAATAAGAATGGAAACGATAATTTTAGCTTTAAAATATTGAATTTTCAGCGTTGCCTTTTGTCTGGAAGTCGGCGCATATGCGGTCGAGAGGCAACTGTGAAGAGTTTACGAAGATGAAATGCCGACAATTGAAGCTTTTCAGATCTCTATATATTTCGGTTTAAAATTCTAAATTGATCCATCAATTACATTTCAGTATATGTACGCATCTATACCTAGGTATTCTATTCCGAAGTAGGTAACTACTTTTTTCCACGATTTTCGATTCATCACCAATCGATGCTGGATTGTTAACGATTTTAGAAATAATTAAAATGTCTCATTTTCAAGGTAAATAGTGCAAATAATGTTGTAAAATTTCCAGAAATCGAAATGAAAAACAAAAAAAAAAAAACAAAAAAAACGCGATTCCTCTCCATTTTTATCCCAAACAAACGTCTCCAGCTTTCGATAACTTGGTAAATCTAAATCGAATATTCCGTTTGCACGTGTAGGCATACAATATAGTTATTTTTTATATTGATATACATATATGATGTGGTGGTCATTTTATACGTGTTTGACTGTTTGTTGCGTGCATAATGCAATTGGTTGTAACCTTCCGTCGATGTCTACCATTTTACTTTACACGGCCGGATTTCATAGTAGGTATATAGAAACTGCTGTGCATCTACAGACTGAAGTGTGTACCTAACCATCAAATAACCGGTTTGGTGCGTGCTGAAGTAGTACTATAAGTAGTAAGTCTCATGTCTCTTTGTTTAGAAAATCGTCTGCGGTTGTCAACCCTTCCGCAACAGTTTTAAAATCTGATTGCTTTGATTCTGTACCTCGGTAATTTTGACGGCTAGGTAACCTTTAGTTGGTAATCAGTCATAGTCGTCACAGATCAGCGTGTAACTTTCGTTTCCGAACTTCATTTCTATTTAATATATACCTAGTCTGCGTTAGATAGGTATGTATATATAGGTACCTACTTTTTGAATTGCATATCGTCTGGGCCCTTTCAAAGTTCACCAAAAATAAACGCTTAACTGTACTGAAGGGTGAGTTTCACCCTCAAGCTCTATACTTACGAAAATTTTCCAAAATTCTTAAATTAAAAATAGATTGTCGAAACTACAGTAATTGTAATCCCATATATTTTCCCTTTCAAATACAGTTTACTGTGCATGTTCATTGTTTTGTGTCGATCTGTAAAAAAAAGTTTTCAATGCTAGAAAAGAAATTATTCCATATATGGACGTTACCAAAACTTCGCTGCTTAGAAAGACACTGATAAAAATATCCGACAAAAGATAAGAACGCTTGTAAATGACAAGTTTTCTTAGTTTGGTTGGTCACTTTGTTTTTCATTGCTTAGTAATTTGAATTGGTTATAATGATCTCGTGAGGTACTTCGAAATTCTTTCTAAAAGTTTGTCTTATCCTACGTTTGCAGGCCATGCATATACTGCTTTCCTATAAATGGGGCAGTGTTGATTATCTCCAATTCAATTCAAGCTATGTAACTTTTACCCAGAAAAATAATAGCCTCTGTGAGTGCATCGTGCTACCCGAGGGCTAAATGGTGATAGGTTTCGTGTTGGACACTGGTAAAGATTTTGAGCTCATCCAGATGCAGTTTGGTTTGGACACTTATTGAAGGTACTGAAAGCTTTCTTTTTCGATGATATTCACTTTTGGTTCCCACTAATGAAAATCCATTAGCATAAGTTTTATTATCACTTTCGATAAATATGCATGTTCTAAAATATTGCTTTGAAATACGAATCTGTAGTTTGCTGCTGCATATAAGCGAATAAATTCAGACAGGCTTTACCTGAGATGGTAGGGTGGAGCCATTGGTAGTAGTACTCTGAAAAATCATATTAATTTTAATAAAGTTAGATCTCTTAACGATAAAATCAGTAACTTCTTTTTGGTAACCTAATAACCGATAATATTCTATGAGAATTGCCAATTACCTTCATCTTTATGTAGGTTTTCAAAGAAAATCTACGGTTGGGATAGGTACGTTACGTTTTTCGTTTCATGATCGCGGGAAAATTTCAACATTCAAAGCTCAAGTTCCTATTATATAGACACATATATGGCTATATACGGTTACATGTATAATTACCCAGGTAAATATATTTGTATGCATAGGTACATTTCTATGTAACACGGTACTAGTCGCAATTTTTATCCAGTGGTTACGAATGATATATGTAGAACGTATTCGTGTTCGGACAAGGTCTAAAATTTTTGGTGCGAATCCACTGCAAAGTGCACAAATCTGATTATGTTGCATTTTTGGAGATTTAACGACTCTAAAATGCGTAATTTTCGATCAATAATTAGGACACTTGGTACTGACATTGACTCTGATATTCTAACATGATGTCACATTATGTTTCAATCGGCTTCCGGTTCATGCGGAGAGATGATTGGAGGAAATGTTAAATATTGAACTTTTGCTAATGAGAGAAGATAAATTCCAGCTGAACCAAAAAGGCTGTTCGGAAAGCTTGCTTGCTGTTATTTTATGTGTCAAGCAATCCCTTGTTAACCTTCGTGTATTTCACTGTATACAAGTCGTCTCGTACTTTATAAATAAGCAATAAGTATAATTCATTACATTATGGTATGAATCTTCTCAAGTGTTCATTTTTTATCTACTTTGTTTTAAACGTAATTTTTGTTAAATTTTTTCAACTTATAATTTTTTCGTGTGGATTTTCTTCTGGTTTTGCGGTTATTTTTGAATAGAAAATCTGCTGCGGTAGGTTTTTATTTTTATTTTTTTCCTTTACAAATTTATGTAAAATGCATTATTTTGTTTTACCCAGAGTCGAACCGTACTCTCTACATCATCAGCTCAAGCTGCTTCCTTTTCTTATCGGTGTTTCTCATGTAACTGGACTGCCATAAAATTTTACCTTCGAAAGGTTTCAGTCGAATGGTAAATGGTCAACAAATTGAAAAGCAGATTTACCTTCGAGCAAATCTATTTCTTATTTTTCTGTCCGATTCTTCAGTATTACACTCCAGTTCTAAACCAATACCTCTCATAATTATTGAGAGTTAATTGTACTATTATAGTCCAGTCAAATGAGAACAAAAAAAAACCCATTTATTTGTACGAATTAGAATAGTTTTGATTTCTTTACAAATCGGTCTGTTTAGGCGTCCAGAATTATATATTAACAGTAACATTCCCCCCACCGCGAGCTTCCTCAGATATGGAGGTGAATATGCCACCAAAACAGTTTTTCACGCTTATTTCAACAAATAATGATTTTTTCAGAAAAATAGTGTAGTAAAAAAAATGTTCCATCACTTAATTTTCTCAAAATAACAAAGTCATATTTATTTTTATCATTTAATGCGCTTTCTCCAGTAAAATGACGCAGAAGAAGGTACCTTTTTGCTAAGCATAGAAAGTTTGGGTACACTTGTTATAATAATGCAACAACTTAAACTTATAAGGACACAATTCTCACGATACATTCGTGTTTGTGTGGGTGTCAAAATGAGGGGCAAGGAGCTTCAATGTTACCACTTTTCATTTTTTTGATATGCTCCGCTCACTTGGCAATTGAGCTATTTCTGGCTGGAAGATCTTACCTCCATACTGTAGTGTCCAAAAACAAACACACATCTCGAGTATAGGGTTTGAAATCACAAAATAAAAGATATCTAAAAGTTTTGAAAAACTATAAGGTTGAGAAGTCACAAGTCAGCCCAAACAGTCAAGCTACCAGCCTACCAGAAAAAGCTCCCGAGGCCTATGTAACATATCGGGTAGTTTTGAGTATGTGAATATTATAAGTAGGTCGACCCATCAGTACAATTCATGTTTAATATAGAGGAAGTAACTTACAGTTAAACAGAACATAATTCATTGGTTGTGCAATTCTTTATTTTTGTAACAGCCTCGTGGTTTCTAAATGTCTGGTGAACCAACAGATTCTGATTAAGTATACCACAGTTGAAACCAAAATTGGTTACAAGCAAAACAGGAAGTGATTTTGCTATCAATGTTTATTTTTCAAATAAGTTTTGATAAAAAATGTCTACAAAATGGAGAACAAAAGAACTTAAAATGTCGAACAAAAACTGTCGTATGTCGTGAACATATAAAACATTTACAAGGAATGGAAAGCCTTCGTGTCAAAAATGAGACTAATTGTTTAGAGTAATATCGAAGTCATGAACAGTTAGGGAAGATAAGAATCGTTGATTCACCAGTGATTGTATTTAAAATCTGCACATCACCACAATGTATAAAAGTCGACGATTAAAACCTATTAATATATTTTGTAGAAAGGGAATTTGTCTGTGTCAATTACTGAGGTTGTTTGTCTGTGGTGTGATGAAAATACAAACTTAAGGTTCGTGAGCCATTCTCTGATTAAATATATGTACAGATTCGAATTTGTGTAGTGATGTGGGGGAAAACTGTGGAATTTCGGATGTCTCAACACATACATACAGTGTTTATCACTGGAAGACAGTAGTGGGCAACTTTTGAATGGTGGCAAATGTGTGTTAGATACTTGCCAATCAACTGTGGCCTTACATCGTATATGTATATGATGACGAACTTCTTTTTATGTCCACTGTTAACCCTACATTTTGATAGTTAATTTATTACCCTTGGCGCACGCGCGCATGCACGAGTTCACACACACAAAAAAATAGTAGATGAATACACATCCGCACTCTGTGTATACTTTGGCTGAACAATACATATATGTATATCATTATTAGTAGTAAATTCAATAGTTAGTATGTTACTAAATATTTCTCTCCAAGTACGTCATTATCATGGACTTCAGCCCTAATGCAAGAAATTAATTGCATAGAAATGTCTAAATACTACGCTTCCGTCTTTATTTGTTTCTTATAACAGAAAATGAATATACCAATATAAATCCATTCTCCTGGTGGTATTGAATCAGGTTTTACACTCAAGAAGCAAGTCTGAAAATAAAACTACCTTGAGACGTGAATAGTTGAGTACGTACTACATTGAAACGAATATTCCCTTAGTAGTTACCATTGTTCTTACACTTCGAATGAAATGAAGATGATTAATCACATTCGTATCTTGTTTACAAGGTGACGTGACTACATTTCAAATATAGCGACAAATTGAGGTGGTGATAAAGAAAACGAGGTTAGAGGTGGTATAATAAATCTTGACATTTTACACAAATTAAGAAAAAAAGGGAACAGAGTGAACGTAATTGATAATATTTCCATTCAACTTCTTTTAATTTGGTTCTTGGTAAGAAGCCTCCGAATTTATTTCTGATAAATTAAAAATTAAATTATATTTTTATGCAGATTTTTCAATGGCTACTTTTTGTGATATAAATTCTATCAAAGCTTTTTTACAGACTATACGACGAACCCTGAATTTAAATTTAAACTTTACTCGTAATACTTTTGAAAATTTATACCAAAATTTTGGTTCCAAAATTACGTAGTCCTATTTTTATAAGTCAATAAAAAATACAAATTTTAAGTTTAATACACTTCTCATCCCATAGTACAAATATGACACAGATTAATATAATTCTAAAAAAAAAAAAAAAAATTTACCACCCCGTATTTCAGCCACGTATGATGATTGCGATTTTATGAACTTTATGATTTTTTATACTGAAAATACGGGGTTAATCAATAACAATTTTAACAGAAATTTTTAAGAATTTAGAAAAACACTTTTATTGTACTAAATAGAGACCAAATTTATGTTCAAATTTTCCCTCACTCGGTTTTCAAACAGTACTCTGCTCCTGCTTTTTATGAGATGTTTTTCATCACCTTATTTGAGGTAAATATTGTCCTTAGTTTTTTCAGTAACTCAAGATTATTCATGTAAGTGCGGTCCTTGCTATAGTTCCGTAAAAAAATTGTTGAGGGGTCTCAGATTCTGAGCTCGAGGTGGCCATAAGCTTTTTAAAATTAGCCAGTCTTCAAACATATTTCAGCATAAAAATTTTCTGATTTTAATGAAAACACATGCATTAACTTAATAAATGTGAGCAGTAATTAAATTCACAAAACTATAGTCACGACGAAACCAATATATACCTACCGACGATTAATTGCTAACTACCTGCATTAGGTACATGTCTGCACCCAGAGCCTTGCACTTTTTTTTAACGATTCCCAAAATTAGGGTTATGTTTTGGTTAGATAATTCTGTATTTTATTTTGTATTTCGCTTAGTTAAAAAGGAAAATTTTAATACCTAAATCTAGTCACATATTTGAGCCCTCCTGATGAAAACTCGAGATTTAGTGGTTGACCGTTTTTATCATTCATTCAGAAGCCTCCCCTGCTCATTTTGAATGAGCAAAACCGTTTGTATAATATATTAGGTGTTAATTATTCCCTTCAATCGCAATTTTAACGTGAGGTATTTCACTGGGTGAGAATGTTCAAATTGTCTTTATGTTTTTACGTTAGCGCTGTTAAAATGATTCAATTAATTTGCGGATATTACACTTAGAACATCAAAGACTGGTCTGAAAACCAATGAAATAATCAAAGTGCAGTAAATTAGTAATTACTACTTTGGTATTGATACCTGTGTAGATTTGAATAGATATGAATCCTTTAAAGAATTTACCCTAAAAATATTTCTGGAGTAGGAGCGCAAAAATTTTCGGATGCATATAATCTAACCAAAAATAATAATATTAATAATAATAATAATAATAATAATAATAATAACGATAACGATAACGATGACGATGACGATGACGACGACGATGACGATAATAATAACAACAATGACAATGACAATAACAATAACAATAACAATAACAATAACAATAATAACAATAATAACAATAATAACAATAATAACAATAATAATAACAATAATAATAATAATAATAATAATAATAATAATAATAATAATAATAATAATAATAATAATAACAATAATAATAATAATAACAATAACAATAATTTCAAAAATTTCAAAAACGTTTATCTAAAGAATCAGCTCAAATTAGGTACTTATGGTTTTCCGAAGTGCCGCTTGAATGTGTGCAACATTGATTACTGCCACGATTATTTAAATATAATGTCATGGTGATAGAATAAAAAGTTACTTGAGTCAAAATAAAAACCGATGAAAACGAAAACAGACTAAAAATGAAAGTTTTGTCACAAAGAAATTGAAACTTAAGCTGGTACTAATTTCGAAATAGTTAAATGAATATTATAAAACGAAAACCCATCAGTAAAATAAGCGAAATACGTTTACATAAAAAATAAATAACTAACCTAAGTGAATAAAAAATCAATTCTTACTTATAAAAGGAAAACGAACTCATTAATGTGACAAAAATACATACCTAATGACTGGAAACTAAACAGATCTGCTACTACAGAAAATAAAAGACGCAAGTCACTACTAAATAAATAAATTAAAAATAGACCAAGGGAAAATTATACATAAAACATTTAGAAAAATGTAGTTCGACAACCTTTCTCTCAGAAAAACAAAGAAAAAAACTCTAGCGCAGCAAGCCTCGCTGGAAAAAGTACGTTTTCGAGAAAAAGAATTATGAATTTTGATGTTCACATTAAGTTTTGTAAGTTTATATGCGTTAATGGTACGTTATGAGTGTATGAAATTTGTTAGCTGCTGACAAAATATTAGACAATGTAAAATTTGAAAGCATTATTTCTTGAAATGAAAAATTAATTATGATGATAAAGTATGGTAAATGATCATATAATTTCTAATAAAACCAAAGAAATATAATTAAGTTATGAAATAAAAAACCGAAAACATGAACATTTAGTTAATTTTTGTGAAAAGAAAAGTTTATGCAAAAGAGGAAAAAAAAGATGAAAAAAAACCTTTGCCGGAAGCAGGGGCGTGCTCAGGGTTTTGGGGGCCTACGAAATTCCAAAATTGTAGGCCTTGAGTCTCTATGGGGCCCTTTTTTGCCACTACACCCAGTGATTTTCTAATCAAATATTATGAGGTTAGGTTATGTACTTATATGGTTTTATCATGAATGGAAAAAAAATTATTTGGGAAAGGACTAAAATTTTCATTTGTTTGGGTGAAAATAAGCATCCAAAAACTTGACTTCATAGGTACATAGAAAATGGAAATTTATCAATGTTCACCGGATATCTGGTCTGAAGTAGCATACCTATCGAGTCATTCAAGGTTTCAACTACAAGATATGAAAAATCAACTAACTTGTAATTTATTATAGTATTTATTTTGTTACTTAAAAATTTTTTTTGAGAATAAGTGGTACATCAGTTTACTCAAATTTCATTTTCTGTTCAGAACACCACTTATTATCATACCCCTCTTCATTATTTTGTTGAAATTGACAATACTCTATGAAAATTGAAGTTTCATACTACAAAGACAAATTTATTTTAATTTATATTTCTTAACTTAAATTTATGAATAACCTAATTTAGATTGAAAGGTAGAACTAGTGGCAGCCAACTCATCAACTGCCTTCTCCAGTGTTTCTGCATCCAGCACTACATTGCCTTTGCACCTGATGAGCATCAAATGCTTCAAACAACCTTCTCCCATTGTCAAACAAATCCACGTTTTGATAAGTTTAACTGTAGAGAAGGTTCGTTCAGCAGATGCAGAGGATACTGGCAGTGTACAGACCACCTTGTAGATTGTATAAACCTTTGGGAAGCTTGATCAAAGATCATACTTTTACAAAAGTTTATACAGTTCCAGCAGTGATGAGTGACAACCTCCAACATCTAACCTTTCCTTGCCATCTTCCTCATTTTCTTCACTTTCTTCATCATCTGTATTTGTTTTCTTCTTCTGTATGAACTGAAAATTGAAAATACATAACATTACCAAAAAAGATGTACTATTGCTGAGTGCTCTAACTTGTTTTACAAATATACTCACATTGCACTTGTCATTTATCAGTTTAACTGGGCCTTTTTTATTTATGGTTTTTATTTACCTGCCAGTAACCTGGAGTAAACTGAGGAAGTGCATTTTTTGTAATCTTGGGAGGTGAGCAGCAAAATTCCAAAATTCCAAAATTCATTTTCAAGCTCGGAAGGAGTAACTGATAAATTAAGCCATTCTCTGAGTGACACAAATACTGCTGATCTGTGAGTTTCCATATTGTCATCTGTAAATCACAATTTGGTCAATGTACAACAGTGCTGTTTTGTACTCAGTAATAATTAAATCAGAGATTTGATTTACAAATAATGAAAGTAAGACACTAGAAAATGAACTGTTATACACAAACCTTTGAACAAATTCAAAAGCCGATCTTCTTTTATCATACCTATTTCTTGAAATATAGTTTCATTATTCGATGAAAAGTGTTCTTCATTTACCAAAGTAACTGTATCCAGCAGAGTGTAATACGATTCAATTCGGTAATAATCTACTTAATTTTGTTCTTTTTTAATTTTCTCTTCTCAGGAAACATCGTTTCAGCACCATATCTTTCACCAAATTCTCTGGCTTTTTTAACAAAATCAGTGAAAACTGTGTCATTTCTTAGAGCTTGCAATTTTTCCTTAACTGTGTGTACATATCCAAACACTTGTACGAAATCAATATTTTTTAATTGCAAATAGTCAGAAAGTGGCTTCGTGATTTCAAAAACGGCATTCATTATTAGGAGAGTGAGGATAAACTGAAAGGATTTCAAATATTTCAGATATAAACCAGCTTCAAATGATGAACCACGATCTGTTTCTGTTTCCTGAATTTTTTCCATTGCTTGAATCAGCTGTTCATATTGACTGAGTATACATGAGACTGATCTATGATGAGAGGCCCATCTAGTGTCTGAAAAAGATTGTAAACGGCGAATCCAATTGTCTTCTTTTGATAATTTTCCATTTGCTTTGTCCTCTTTTTGGATTGTTTCAAAAATCTGAATAGTTCAAACAAAAATGATTATCAATTTATTATGAAAGAATACAATTCAAATTGTATAATCTATCATTTTTTAGAGGGTTCTTATATTCAAATTTATGGGTGGGGTTTTTAAATTTTTCACAAAGCTTTCCTTTCATGATTTTATTATTTGAAGAAAACTATAAAAAATTTTTAGAACTAATTTTCCTACTCCTCAAAATTCTTTCTTGAATCTATTATCTTTCTCTTTTGCGCATGACTTCTATAACTTTTTTCTTTTTTCATTGTTATTCATTATATACTGCATAATATATTGCATAATTGGCCCTATTGGGAGTTACCATAGCTGCTAGGAGCACTTTAGTTGACTAAAATAGAGGTCTTGCTGTAGCAATTATTGACTAATAATACTGATAAGAAGTACTGGGTACCTACTTTAACAAATTTTCAAACTATTCTTGATATTTTATTGTATTAAATTGTTTCTGAGCCCCTAAAAGGATGTTATTCTGTTTCTACATCAATATATGATACAATTGTAGATAAATAAGTTATAACACCCATTCATTGAAGAAAGATTCAGGAAAAATTTACAGAAAAAATGAAACTGTCATAAGATTCCCATTTATGATAACATACATGATCACCTCTATCTTAGTTTGACAAAAAACCACTAGATGTCAGCCACTTTTATGAAAACTCCCAATAATTGAATATAGTTAGAAATTAGGAAACTAGTCAACTATTCTGATATGTGTTTTACTTTTATTTTGAAAACTGAATGGAATGAGCAATGAACACTTACCTGTACTCATTTATAGGCAGATTTTATAAATGTTGTCAGTTTTTGCACCGAGCCTAAAAAATTTTGGATATCCTAAAAATAAAGGACATTATGTAACTTAAATATAGTCTGTTTCTCTCTAGCACGAAGTAATTTCAGCTTTATTAATATTTGCAATCTCAAGTTTTGTTAGTAGTCAGTAGGCCTAATATTATCTCTGCACTGTTACATATGTCTACAATGACCAGATTTAGAATATGGGCATAGCACTATACATATAATGTCATTCGAGCTTTGTTATGGATAAGGGATTGCAGACCATTATACTGACCACACTTCGACGTAGCACCATCATAACCCTGGCTTATAAGAAAATTCAAAAATTTTAATTTTAAATCAGTTCTACTTTCTTTGGAACTAAAATACAATTGCTTATTGAAACTTTATCCAATCACAAATGCAATTATAAAATTTGAAGAAAAATAAAAAACTTTTTTTACCTATAAGATTATTTCACCAGTCGATGCTATATTTATCGCAGAGTTGTGTAAATAGAGTGAACATTCCCAAACTCGTTGAATTTTCACAGATGTCAAGTGCTAATAGCCTTTCTACAATTTCAGCTTCTTTAGTATCTGGATTGGTCTGAGTGTACCGTACAACAAATAAGAATTGGTCCTTCTTACTGACAACTGTTGTCGTGTCAATGATGATGTTCAGTATTTTACTTCTTTCATTTCTTTGGGGATATTAAGACGAATCTGTTCAGCCAAAATACTCAACATAATGTTCTGAGTTTTATTCGAAAGAAAATTTGTTTTTCTTTTTTCTTGATTGGAAGCATTAACTAAAACATTTGCAAGCGAGGGGTGGTATTGTGAGACAACATGGACTAAATCCAAAAAATTTCCAAGGTTTGACTTACCTGCCAGTTTCAAATTTTCTACCTTTCCTCGGAAAGCCAGATTATACCTAGCTAAATAATATACTAAATTCAGCAAAATTCGAACTACTTCATTTTATGGGCATAATAAAAATAAAATCAAAAAAACGTACCACAAGAACCATCCAGCCGATCCATCCAAAAAACAATAGGGCTTTTCCTTGAATTAGTACTAATATTTGTACCAAATTTTGTAACTATCAAAAGAAAATTTCAACCTGAACCTAACTGTCCCCAGAAAAAAATTTAATTCATATCTATATATATATATGAAGTACCATTTGGCCAATTCTTATCAAACTCAATAAGTCCAGTCCAGAAATTATTATTAATGTTCTTTGCAAATTTTGTAATAATCCGACCAAAATTACAACCTCTACTGAGGTAATAAGAAAATGTCACATGTGCGCATGTACAGGAAGAACTATACAGTCTATCTGCACCAAATTTGAAATAATGTTGAAATAGCTCATAGTAAATAAGTGTTTTAAATTTTGTAGCGATTTATTCAAAATATTAAGAATTTTAGAACCAAAATAAAAATGAAAAATAGCCTATCCAATAATAGTGGTAGGTACCTTAAGCAACATTTTGCTAATCCGCACCAAAATAGGATGTTCTAATCCTTGACTTAGAATTAATGTTTGTACTAAATTTCATGACTATCAGACCAAAGTTGTAACCTGTACTTTAAGTGAAAGAAATGGAATATGTCTTTATATCAGTTCACTGCTTTATATATGTTTGAATTTGATTTATTGGCGCCAAAATTTCCCTGAGGTTATGAAACAAAAAACATACTTACCCCCAACCCTAAGGGCAATTGGAAAATGTATCAAACCAAATGTAATAAATTGATTTTGTGAAGAAAACCTACTTAAAAAAATGGTACATTTTCACAGCTCAGACATAAAAAAGTACTAACAGAAGCAAGTTAAATAAAAACTTCTTAATTAATAAATTCACTTAACTTCTTTTTTTTAAAAGAATGAGTCTAATTTTTTTGATGATGAAGATGCAAACGCTAGCTTCTCTTCTCTGATTTTTTTCTGTTTTCGTTTCTCTGCTCCACTTTCAAAAGTTTGTTTGCTCATTTTTGATTTTTCAAATTAAAATGTCAAAATAAACCACAAAAAACGGAATAACAACTTATGTAAGTGGGTAGGTAATGATTTAATTAATTATACCAATATACTGTGACAATGAGTTGACAATAGAACTACAGAAGTTATCACTTTGATCAGAATGTCAAAAAATTAACTCAAACACCTGGTAACCAGCCTCTCACGGTGTTGCTGTGCATGTGTGTGCGTAGGTTGTTTGTGTGTGTGTGTGTGAGTGTGTGCGCTCCCATTTCCGTTTCATGTCGATTGTGTTTACCCTTCCTAAAGAAGTTTCACTTCAAAAATGGTGGTACCCGAAGTACCTTCCAGCCGATTGCACAAAGATCAATAAGTTTGATCCTTTGATCCTTGGCTTAGTGCTAATGTTTGTACCAAATTTTGGGATTATCGGACAAAAATTGCAACCTGTACAGTAAGTACAAGAAATTGAAATTGACTTATATATATATATATATATATATATATATATATGTATGAATTTGAGTTATTGGTGCCAAAATTTTCCTAAGGTCATGAAACGAAAAACGTACCCACCTCTTGCCCTGGGGCTGATACCGCACCAAGCGTAATAAATAGATTTTCTACAGAAAACCTACTTAAAAGGGAAATTAAATATTTCCAAGAAAAACTGTTGATGAACAACTTTTTGTTGCAGTAAAAACGACATCGAGAACACATAAATTAAACAACGAAATGGACCAAAACATGACTATTGGTTTAGAAATAATAGAAAAATAACAAAACTAAAAAGAAAAATAGAAACTAATCTTAATAAGTAATGTTTTGGATCCCATTTAAAGTTTTTTATAGCAGCAGTTTGTTTGAGGACCTTTAGGTAAACCTTCTTATGGAACAAGTGGGCGCTATACAAACTCTGTAACTTGGTATGGGTTTTCTTCCAACCAGGTAAAAGAGACTCGATGTTCGCCAATCTAAGGCTAATCCTTGGTCGGAGATGAATAATTATGATACCAGTTGATGGTAATTATGGAATGAAATGAAAGCTTCTGTCTATAAGTAAAAAGATCTGTTTGCCGGGTACGCGTTGAGGAGTGAAGGAGACCAGATTTATTTCGATTTGAATAAATAAAACACTCGTTCTCATTTGAACGTTATAAATTAAGTACCTATTCATTTCTTCGTTACTTTGCCACCAGTAGCGTAGCCAGAGCACAATTTTTGGGGGTTTTGAGAAAAATTTCTTAAGCAACAGCCTAATTGACGACTGTTGTTTGAAAGGCTGTGAGGTAATCAAAAAATTTCGAAGGGGTTAACCCCAATCGCCCCCATTCCTGTGCCACTGTTTGCCTCTAATAATGCACAATATCTGCGAGAGAAAATCCTGCTCAGTTGTTGGTAGACTGCAAGTCTTATTATCTTCGACCAGCACAACCCGAAGCTAATGCCCTAATTCTGTAGGAAATAGTGTTCGTACACGAAGATGTTTATTTGCTCAGTCTGCACGAATATAAATGTCTGTTCGAGAAAGAAAACCGGTTAGCGCTCAATCCAAATAATCCTTTCGAACGCCTTCGACATTTCTTCTCTGCTGTTTGATTTTCGTCGCTCTATACACTTCCTGCGCTGTCGCCGGATTACAATTTTTTTTTCTTCTTATATATTTTCTCTCTCTTTCTTGTTTCTTGTCTTCCAAAAATTCACGTGGGAGAAACCATAAAACTCTTAATACCTGTCAATAAAATATTTTCCGTCTTTATTGCCGTTCGAATTCGTCAAACCTTGAACACGTTGTAATGCATACAAATATACACATATATCTTTTTTCTTTCTTTCTTTCACCTTTATCTATTTTTTACGTATCTGCTTTTGGATACAGGATTTGTAGCAAGTTCAATTTTGATTCTTATTTTTTGTTTGGATGTAAAATTAAATTATTTTTTAATGTAACACTGTTGGGTACCGATGAGTGTTTTAATTCGAAAACGTTGTTCGAAATAGCAGTTTTCGCGCGCTACTGTATAAATTCATCGTCTAAATTTGGCGCCTGTAAATGAAATATTTGATAAAACTTCAGGCCAGAGGGGGTATGAAGCGATTGGAAGAATATCACGAGAAAAAAGTCAAGTTTATGGGTTTCGATTCCGTTTATATTTACGAAAGACCGATGTCTATTGGCGAATGGAATTACATTAAACATGGTTTTATTTACAACGATGGTCGAGCGAATCGTTAATAGCGCGGATCGTGGGACCCTCTCCCCACCTCTCCTATAAATATTGATGAGAGGAATGAATCCAAATAAAAGAAGTTTTGTTTTCAATAATGGTACAAATTAATCATGTCTGAAAATGTGCGTCAATGTATACGTTCGATTTTCGTTTTTGAACGCAAGCAGCGATTTTCAATTTTTGCATTATTCTATTCCAAATTTTTGGTTATTCGTTGTGATCTTATTGAAGTGAAACTGATCAGTTGCGAAGCATAAATAAAAAATCTTTAGTCAGTGAAGATGTGAGGTAAAATAACAATAATATTTTTCAACATCAGGTCCGTTTTCATATGATAATAATTTATAATTATGTTAAGAACGCTAGGAGACGTTGTTCGCAGGTAACTTTATGGCTCCTCGTTGGTTGTGCCCATGCGCTTGAACTTGTCTTCTTTCCATATAGTTTGTTATAAAACGTCAACGAATTAAGGGTGTAAAATGCACACGAATTAATTCCATTAAACGCATATAAATTCCCTTTGATTCATTTCTTTAAGAACATTAATTCGCCGATAAATCGAAGGGTATTCATCACAAATCAGTCATTGAATTACACACAAATCGAAAGGAATCGAATCCGACAAATTAAGGCCGTTAAATACACCAAAATCCCCTTTAATCTGTGTGTGTTTATGGATATTAATTCGTTGACAAATTGAATAGAATTCGTCGTTGAATTCTATTTGATTCCTTTCAATTTGTGTGTAATTCAATGACTGATTTTTCGATGAATTCCCTTCGATTTATCGGAGAATTAATGTTCTTAAAGAAATGAATCAAAGGGAATTATATGCGTTTAATGGCATTAATTTGTGTGCATTTAGCCCTTAATTTGCCAACAAATTAATGTTAATTTGTCAACGTTTTATAACAAACTATATGGAAAGAAAACAAGTTCAGGCGCATGCGCACAACCAACGAGGAGCCATAAAGTTACCTGCAAACAACGTCTCTTAGAACGCGTTTTTAAAGATAGGCTTTTATTTTTTAATTTTTTGGCTTTATCTTCATGCAAAATAACTATTATTTCGTTGCAGAAGGTTGGCTGCAGTATTGATATATTTTAAAATTGCAGTAGTGAGTAGAATAAAAGTTTATAAAAAGGGCGAATTTAAGCTTTGTTTAATGTGAGGCTGTAAGTTCCGATGAAAAAGTCTCTTTTGAACGTGAGATTGTATTTGTATTGAGTCATGCCCTGCCCTGTTTTTCATATCATTATTTCATTCATATAAAAGAAATTCTTGAAACTGTTCTGTTAGAAATATAGTTTTTGATTTACTTATTTCACCCTCGAAAACTGGACCGACGACCTAAAATCGTAGGGTTGAACTAAGAACTAATTTTCAAAAAAAACTTATTCAAAGCAAAATAAGTGACTACAAAAATTGTTTTCATCGTACAAAATATGATAAAATTGAATTTGAAATTGTTTCCACGTGAACATTCTCAATGAGAAATTTGGAATCATATGTTGAGGATTGGAAGTATTTTCCCTCGGAATTGGTCTGACAATTTTCTTGTCTTAATATTAAAGAAATGAATGCGTTTTATTTAGTGGCGAATTCTATTTTTCTTTTTTTTTTTGGTACATCTCAGGGGGACTAAATGATATAGGTAGCTATTTTTAAGAGGGTGGGGGTTGATAAAAATTTAAAAACCAACGTATTTTTCTCATTGTATGAATGTTAATGTGAAGTGAATCTTTTTGAATAAAGATTCTTTCACTGTATTTTGGTTTTATTTTGCCACGAGTGAAAAATTAATTACTTTTTTATGAATTCTGGATAAATGTTCCATTGAAATTTTTAATTAAGTAATTTTTATTTTCTACTTTTTTAGTTGGTATATCTCTGCTTCCGTAGATGTACTGGAGGATTCCCCGCTGCTTTTATTCTCGAAGAGACGGAACAAGTTTCCCATGAATGATGCTTGATAGAAAAAATCGTTGCTTGTAGTATCTCAGTTGAGTAATTCACATCCAACTACTTCTGATTTCCTCAAGTTTGTTTCTAAAATGTTGCATTTAGAAAAATTCATTCACATAATATGCGGGAAAATCAAAATGTAGTAAGAATTTTTAGGATGTATGAGTCTGTTGTGAATGCTGGAGTCAATAGAATAATAATTGGTTTTTTTTTTCTTTTAGAAGCTGATTCATGAGAAAAGGAATTCTCTAGCAACATTAATAAGTTAAACAAAATCAAAAACAAAAAAATAATAAAACCTTGATTAATGCAATGCAGAAAAGACGCTCGTAATCTTTTCCGCCATAAATAAGAATAAAATACTTCAAGTAACAGTAACACAGTCGATTAGATTTTTTCTGTAATTTTTCAGTTTTGTTGTACATTTTTCTCAGAAACTACTAAACCAGTACCAAACTCTACTACATTTGCACTCACATAATGACAATCTGTTGTTAAAATTTCAGCCCGATCTCTTTGGCAGTTTTCTCAAAACAGTGAACCAAAATTCTTTACCAGTTTTCCTGAAAACTGCTGATCAAATAGTCACCAAATTTATATCAAGACTTATACATACGTTGAGAAAATCTATCACGAAAATTTCAATTCAATCCTTTCTGTAATTTCTTTTAAATCCTAGAAAAACCATTTTTCAAGGAATTTTTTGTTTTCCAGTTTTCTCGGAAACTATCAAACCAATAGGCTCCTAACTTCTTTTAGACCTGGTCTCATATAAAAACTACGTATCGCAAAAATTTCAGCTCTATCCCTTTGGTAGTTTTCGTAAAACCGTGAACCAAAAATTATCTCCAGCAATTTTTCTGTTCCAGTTTTCCCAAAAACTACCAAACAAATAACACCAAACTCCTATCAGACTTGGACGAACATAAGGAAAATCTACCCTTTTGATGTTTTTTCAAAATCTTGGAAAAACCACTTTTCAGGAATTTTTTGTTTTCAGTTTTCTCAGAAACTACTGGACCAATAAGCACCAAACTTCTTTCAGACTTAGTCTCATATGAGAACCACTTTTCTTGAAGATTTCAGCTCTGCTTCTTTTGCAGTTTTTTCAAAACTGTGAACCAAAAATTTGGATGATATATTCTACATGCATATATATAAATTAGGTCAAATTGGAAAATGGTGTCTTAGTTTTCTTCCGTCGTAGAACGGAAAATTTTCACCAACCTCAACCCTAACTGCAAGCAGACTGGACAAAAACGGTAGTTATTAGTTGTGAGGTGAGGGATGAAAAAAAACAAGGCGGCAAAAATATTATAGCCCAGGGCAGCAATGTACTTGAAAAAAGCGGCTGTGAAAAGTACAAGCCGGTGACAAGAAGAGGGCAAATTGGGACATGGCCTGGCTAACGTCTTCCCTTGGCCCGGTTAGATGTAAATAATATATTATGTAAGAAGATATGTAAAGAGAGATGATGAATGATTTTCGATGATTTTAGAATATCTGCTTTTTTGGCGAAGCTTTGTGCGCTACAGTTTTTCTTCTACACTTTGGTAAAAAATAATAAAAAAGTCGTATGTGGCATTCGTAGACCTGCACAGTTCTTGCCTGCATTTTTTTCACAGATCAAAAATAGAAAACTGAAGCTCCGATTAGCAATAAATAATTCTAAATAATGTATTGCTTGGAAAAATGAGGCTTGAAGTATTCATCATGTGGTCTATGACTGTGCTCGGACAATACAATTGCTTAAGAGGTGAGTTAAAATCACGGAATGTAATTTTTAACGTTATTATTATTTGTTCGAGCCAGATTTTCTTTCTAGTTTATTAACAATTCAAGGTGAGGTTTGTAATTGAATGTTCTAGGTAAGCTACGAAGCGTGCTGTAAACAGACGTCGTCGGATTTAAAAATTTACTTTCGAAAGTTGTTAAAACATGGTGCCGCCAATGTAAAGGGGGATTTCGAAATTTTAAACGTCAAAACTAATATTAAACTTCCCTTTTCGAAGGAAATTGCGATAAAAATTATGTCTGTGAAAAACTGGTTTTCACTGCAATTTGGGTATTTGTTTAAATTACAACATTTGTATTCCCTTGGATTCAAGGGCGGACTGGCTGGTGAAGAAATTGGGCTGCGTCCGACCGGCCAGCATAAAATGGGTCGGTAAAAATCTGTCAAAAAATAATTTAAGACAACATGTTTTTGATAATAATAAAATTTAAAGATTTCAGGACAGCATTTTTTAGGTAAAGTAGGTTTTCAAAAGCCATGAAAATCTAAAAATTCCAGGGCCACTGGCGGCAACCTAAATAATCTTGGAGTGTCGCAAAGGAGGTTTCAAAAATTTATTTTACCACAGTAATATTAGTACCTAGTTTTTTTTAAGGTTAGGTGGAAAATTTCTAGTGTTGCAAAATATTCTGAGGTGTTACATATGCAACACTTAAAATATGACGGCCACCGCTACTGCCCGGGTACCGAGTTCTGTCAGAAAATTGCTTTCTCTGTCAAAACCAGCTAAAAGTTGATACTGTTTCTTATCAACATTTAAAAAAAAAATGAAAATGTTATTGTAATTATTTTTTTGATGGTGCATCATTGCGTGTTTGGCTGGGAACCAGATCATCTTTATCATTTTGTATCATATGTGTAGTTTGTTTTCAAAAAAAGCAAACTCTTTTACAAAAGAACTCGCCTCCCTAAAATATTGAGATTTTCATGTCTTGAGAAAATTGCTCTTCCGGTAGAATTTACTGCGAGCTTTTCATAACTTTCAAAAGCTTTTTTTTTTTCAAGAAAAGTTTGCTTCGCTTAAATTATGAAATGAGAAAAAATTTTGATACTGACTCACTTATTGTGGAGTATGCTGATTGCTGCTCTTAAATTTTGAGACATGTTCATGACATTTGTTTTTGAAAATATGCTTTTCTATTAGAAGACATTAAATCAATATTTTGATACTAAGTATTTTTTCTTTTTTTTTTTTTTTGTATTAGAGGATGCTGCGAAAACATTTTTCAGTCCAACTTGCTGCACAAGGATTGAGAGATTCTTTTATGATTTTTTTTTACAATTCCTGCTCTTGTAGTGTACCTTACTTGCGGTGCTATTTTTATTATTTTTATTCCTTTTCCAACTAGCACTAGTTACATTTTAGATCATTTAGCGAGGAATATACTGTTCGAAATCATTTATTTTCAAGCATAATATTCTGATAAAATTTCTATTAACATACGGGATGACATCAGGCTATAGTAGAAATAGACAAGATCAATTTTTGCCATTTTTGAAGGTCTTTTTCTTTAGCTGAAAGCAAAAAAATAGTGAATCACGAGGGCAACTTCTACGCTTATAGCTTGTTTTTAGTAGGTATTTTTCAACTTTTTAGTAGCCCTACTAAATGTAATGGAGGAAAAAGTGGAAATTTCCATCGAAAAATTTTTAGTGCTTTGAGATTTTGTTAATACTTTGGCATTTATCGATACAAATTTAAAATACCAGATGCAAAAGATAAAGGAAAAAAGTAGGCTGGCCAAAATTTCTCAACATCGAATCGACTTTCAGCTAAGTATTGTTCGTAACATTTAAACCAGTTTTTGGAGTGGAATTTTAATATTCCAGTTAAAGTCTATATTATTTCAAAGACATAGTCCAAATCTGGTGACCAATCGAAAACTGTTACTCGTATTGCCTCTTGGAAAGAAGAAAAGTAGGTATACCTGAAAAGTGTACTTGTAATTACACTTTTTTTCTCCCAAGAACAAAATAGTCTTCGGCTTTTATCTTGAACCCACTTATTTGTTTCTGAATGAAAAAAACGTATCTGGAGTTTATAATTTGGTACCCTCATGCCCAACTTCAACCCTTTAGCATCATGGATAAGTAGGTGAAAACGGTGGTCACGAGGTTTGGGCGTCTATAAGAATTTTATGTAATAGATTTGAATTTCGGTGTCATTGATTGAGTTTCTTTTAATCTGAAATGAAGAGTATATTTGGGTCCCAGAAGGAAAATTTTTTAATATTTTTATTTTTTGCTAAAAACTTATTAAATTGTAAGAAATGGGGATGGTTGAAGAAAACCTCCCGAGCCGATTCAATTTACATGTCCGCCCCGCTTAGCGTAGTCTTGCGAATATAATCTCAGCATTCTTAGAACATGCAAATGAATTCGTTCGCTGACGAATAAATTGAAAAAAAATTTACGCCATGAAGTTGGCCGCGTGTCAATGAACAAATTATTCTAATTTCACGTGGTATCTGTGTAAAACGAATGAAAAATGTGCAACATAGAGTGAAATCTTGTATGTTGGTACGTAAAAACTGAATGGACGTTACATCGTCTAAACATGGACTACACGACTTTTTCCTTTTATTTCGTCCTTCTTCGTCGTTAATTTAATTAAAGATCAGAAAATTTACTGCATCTTATTTCTTTGTCTAGAAAAAAAAAATTACTTGTATTTTAAATAGATATACCTACCTACCTGGTGTAAGGTTAACAAAACTTTCAGCACGGTCGTTGTATATTTCTTTGGACAGAAGAAACGATTTTATCTTTTTTTATTCTTTTTTTTCTGTGTGTATCAACAAGTGGTTGCAGGTCTAACAGTCACCTACTCGTAACACTATATTCAGACGACGTGATGATTTTCTGAATGGAAATAAAAGATGTGTGGGCCCAATTGTTGACGATTAATAATCGCTGAGACATTCGCAGACATTTTGTTGTTTCATCCATTAATATTTTTATACACATTGCCGGTGCAGAACATAACTAAAGTGAAACTGATGAAACTTCTTAACCTTTATGAGTGACACGTGTCTTAAACCAATAATGGCATAGCGACTGATAGCCTCCCTGTCATTCCTTATCACCAATAAAGGCTGAGAGAGATGTGAACAAATCCTCCTCACTGGGGTGTAATCCACCGCTCCCAGTTTTATTTTTGATTACCAGGTATTTTCCTTCCAAAAAATGTGAATATTATGGAGGTGAAAAAAATATTTTTTATCAAATGCTATTTACTCGCATTAAAGTTTTTTAGGAAACCCTACAGTTGCGCGCAAAGCACCTATTGGGTATGCCAGTTCTGTGCCAACCCCATTTTAAAAACATTATATTTCCGCTCACTTTTTATGAGTCAGTTCCTCACTGCCGTATATGCTCTGAGAATGAAAACAAATGGCGCACAGTAGCGTGGTTCGATTTGGCAGAAAAATGGTGCGACATTTGGAAGTTCTAGTTCTACATCAGTTCCGTTCGGTTATGTGACCAAATGAAAAAACTGGTTTTCTCGACTAGAACAATTTGAAGAACTTTTTTGACAAGAAGGAAAATTGATTGTAAGACGCCCAAGGCATATGATACAAATAGCCTACGATCACATCTTTAAAAGAGAACTTTTTATCAGAACTTCCTGGCGAAGTTGGATGAGAATTAAAATTCGGCCCTTTTAGAGGGAAAAAAGTTACTTTTTTCTTTTTTACCTTGGAAAATCAAATATAGCCTCTTCAAAAAATTATTTTTATACTTTCCTAAATCAATAAATCTATAATTATAAACTTTTTTTTTTGTTTGAAAACCTCCTATTAGTGCTAAATGTTTCTTAGCATTTGTTTCGATACGTAAACCGAGCTGAAATAGCATATTGAAAAAAATGGAACTGGTACCTGCCCATTATTCGCTATACTTGGTCATTACTTCTGATAATTGCTTGCAAGATATCTAAATATGCCACTCATAAAATAATGTAGGTTTGTATTTTTTATGTTTGAGTGTAGTGCACACCAGTGTAATATTTACGTCATAAAACAAATTTATGCCTTATTCCTGGGTTACCTAAAAGGTAATGTGGGATAAGTCAATACGTAACGAGCATTTGGCTTTTCATTTTTTAATTCTGTGTGAGTGAAACTGCATTCGTCTGGCTTCATAACGCCATTAGTTATGTTCAAAATAATTTATATAGATATTTCTAAATGTCAAAGGAGACAAATCAAATTCAGCCTCTGTCGTGAACCAATGTCTCAAGATATGAACACCGAGTTAAGTACTTATTCCGTGGATGGTTTAGTCTATTTTGACTGTAACGTAAGTACGTATTCAACTATTATTCATGACTATCAGATTTTGTCGCGAGTTATATCTATAATGATCAGTGATTTGTGATCACTGAATACGACCTCTGACTTCTTTCGTCAATCGTCAAAACATAACACTGCAGTTAATGGCATCTGCGCTTTACTTCTACCAGGCGCGTATAAAGTGATAAATTTTGGTAGGGATTTTCAAAAATTTTAGAAGGGGATGTAGAAATGCAGAAAGTGTTTTTGAAGAAGGGCTGGAGGGGCGGTTAAAAATTTTATGCGTGAAAAAATTTCCGTGGGTTTTGACTCCTAAAACACTTGCCGTGTTTGCGTCTGACCAATATCAATAAGTATACTGAAGGATTGGATTACTCCGGTTTACTCGTTCAAATATGGTGGAGTGGCATCTCCACTTATTTAAGTTGATTCTTGCAGGAAATTGCTTTATTCCGTTTACCAGTGCGATCTGATGCACGAAGTTATAATAATATGAATGAGGTTTACATTGTCTAGTTTTCAAAATATTTTATAGACAAAATATAATCGACTAGCCATGCGAAAAGAACAGTGTCCGTCTGTTAAAAAACAATTACGATTGTTTACAACCAATGGGTGCCATTCTTACCCATCACCTAAACTTATAACGATACCACATCTGATGACCATTAATTTTAATAACTAGATAGGTACCGTTCTTTTTCGAATTTATTTTCCCTAAATTTAGATTATTTTCATGCAACGCTACCATAGAAGATTAAATATAAATACGTCCAAAATATTTTATGTATGTATTCTGACTCCAATGGCACTTTTTTTCATTTCAAAATTAAAATAAGAGTGGCCTATCGAATTTTCATTTATGACGCCGTTTCCAATATCAAACGACAGATTTATTATTTTCTCTTTTTTTTTTCTCTCCAGATTTGTCGTACTTGACTTCAATTTTTTTTTTCTTTCGGTATGGATATTCGATCTAATCCGAGATCTATTTGATTTTCATTAAAAAAATTTAACGATATCCTTTTAAATGAGGAGATAAAGGGTGCTAAAAATCTTTAAAATAATGTATTAATCGCTAAATAAAGGACCTGCTTTCACCTCGTCCATTGTTCGAGTACGTAGGTACGTCACTATAATTATCGACTCCATACGGAGGAGGTTATATGTTTGGTATGTCCTATCTCTTGAACTAACGGAATTTCGTTCGCTCAGAACAAGTGACTTACATTATAGATTTTAATGAAAGTAGCTTCAAAATGTTGCTGATCATCCGGAGAATGTCCTAAGCTATTCATATTTGAAAATTAAAAAATTAGAACGATGTAATTGAAGAAAATGAGAATTTAAAGATTGAAAAAATTACTGTCATAAATTTGGGCGTATCCACCAGTAAGAGCTGTACTAATTCAGATTAACGCAGTTTTTTTTTTTTTTTTAAATAAAATTTATTTTTAAATGATAATTTATCTTTCCGATATCGATCTACAATGAATGTGAAATTTATGCTTTAAATTTTCCAACAGATCGTTTAAATACAAACAAGCGAATAGGTACACTTCTCCGCCTTTCCACAACCTCATCTAATGTGTAATAATTAGCTGTTGTGGGACCTAAGTTAGGCTTGTAATTTCGTTCCACACAACAACAACGTTTCTATAAACTTGTGCTTAGTTGTGGAGAGAAAATTAATATTTAAAATCGGTACCAAATAATGATCTGACCCGTATCTCAATTTTATTTTTTTATCACGAATAAGTAACGAGTGTAGTTTAAATAAAAAATTACATAAATAAAAACAAAACGAAGTGCCAATACTTCAATTAATGATAATTTTTCTAAAACTGTTTCTTTTCATTCACTCCTACAGAGAAGTTCCAAGGTGTAGAATTAAAGAAAAAAAAAAAAATTATTCGCAACGATCTCTCGCTATGGTCACAATCTAAATCCATGGCCGCCTAGTGGTCTTACAAGCATGTTCCTTTCTCATTCTATAGCCTAAACATGATTCTCTTTATTTTTTCCATGTGTTTAGATTTATAAATTTCCAACTGCGAGAAGATTCAGTTGCTTTTCTCTGTGTTTGAAGATTTTTTTTTTGAAGTGCTTATTGAAATTAATTGAAGCAAGTGTCAAGATTCGAATGAACTATGTTCATATTTCAGACACGCCGTTGATTCGACGAATGTAATTGCTTTTTTTTTCTTTCTTTTTTTTTGTTTTCTTTTTGTTTTTTTGTTTTTTTTGTTTTTTTGTTTTTTACATTCGGTTGGAGTTAAAATAATTCGATATGGATTCGTAGGGTGCACTACTTATCGATTACATCACAAGAACGTCATTCGTGATGTGAGAATTTAAAATTACCTGTCTGTCTGGCTATTGTGAAAATGTTAATGAGATGAGATCAAATGATTATTATCGAAGTAAATTATAAAAAGAACACTACCTGAATGGGTACACATCTTACATCCATTGTGCATTCGTTCTGCGAGGAAAACAGTATCAGAAACTGAATTCATCGAAATACTCGTGGTAAATAAATATGATTATGATGAGTCGAGGATACCATACCACAGTCGTGGTGTTTTTTGATCTGATTGTTATTGTTTGGACGCATTTAAACGTGTAGGTAGACATTCTTTTTTCGGATGTTCTGAACTTTTAAATTGACTCCTGGTGAAAAGAAAATTGAAACGGTGGTTTTATTCTACCCGTATGAAAACACAATCATACCTTTTGTAATTTGATTAGGTGTAGACTACCGAAAGTGTTCGTCACTATTCCTCGAATAATTCGGTTTCTGGTGAATTTCGTTACAAAAACTGGAGAAAAAAAAAATTATTATCAGTTATCCAGAACAATTTTTCAACATTGGTTATTAATTACTAATCACTATCCTGACTTAGGTACGATAGGTGCTCTTAAGCATTTTGCAAATATTTATATCCCTACAAATGTGAACTCGGTAAAGTTTTACTATTTGTCAATGACATACAGCTGGGTTCAGCACTTCGATCACTTGTGATTGAGCGAACAGATTCAAGAAGAACGTCAGCGATGAATTATCGTATCTTATTCTATCGTGTCGTAGTACCTTATCAAAACACATTCTCTTTGTGCTCACTGTACGGATACATTGACATACGCGTTGTTGCAACAAGTCAATTGTAATGAACAACAGAAAACGGATGTCTGTGCTTCTTGATGGATATATCAGAACTTAAAAGTAGTTTACTAGTTCAGTCTCCAATGGTGTCCTTTCTTTTTTTTACCTTTTTCAGACATTTTTGCAGGGTATTGGTATTTTTATGTTCATTTATTTAAAAAAACTCAGTTTACCCTTTTCGATTCTCAAAACAGTGGATGCTTTAATTCCAGACGTCCCAGTCCCTTAAATACATATAACTATGAAAGAAATCATCCATCAAAATTCTATATTGATTGACACGTAAATCGGTTATTGTTAATAAATTAATACTAACATTTGAAGATTGAACTTCAGGCTCTGTATTGGGTAGCGATTGACAGTTCGCGCCCTTGCTATTGAAGGTTGTAGACTCGAGACCAGGTGTGCCTTTATATTCCCAGTCAAAAATGGCTGTGTTTCAGCTACGTTCAGTTGGTGCTTTCACTTGTGCTTGAAAAATTCATGCTGGGACGCCAGTGGCCATCGGATTCAAACCATTCTCTTCTTCCATACCGATATTGTGGTTTCGTATTCGGTATGGTGCAACTCTCTGAACTTTCGTCCGTTCCTCCAATAACACGATAGCTGTATAGTAACATTATCGGTTTTGAAAGTAAGTGAGATTTGAGATTTTCGTGTTTGAATTCCCAAACCAGCCGACTCCCTGTTGGTGACTTACTACGTGATTGAAAGCAGAGGACTGTACTTTTTTTTGACACATTTAGTTACTGCTAGGTTGACTTTGGTCTCTGCCTACGTTTCGTATATAAAGTACTGCAGACTCTGGAGGGAGGAGTAGTGTGGCGGCCTTCATTGAATGGTGAAGCTCTCACCAGTTCTCTCAATGGCGTCTGTAGTCACTAGCCACATAATTATGGTATTGATTTTGAACGCAGTTGAGATGTGACTGTCGCCAGCGTTCAAATCTACAAACCAGCAGACTATCCAGATATCATTCTAAGAGCCTCTAGATGCTAGATACTAGATGAAATGACTACACTGCCAAAGCACATTAGATTTAATTATTCTGTATGGCAAAAAACTGTTACTTGATAATTGAGTTCTGTATCAGGGGATAACTCCCCCTCTATGCTCCAAGTTACAGATAGTTAAAAGAGTGTAAAAGGACTCAAACGTCAGTGAAATAATAGCCTCTCCTCTAAACCAGTTCTGTATTTTTGAGTGCTGCATTTTTTTTACTCACTGAATACACCTAATAAATAAATTGGAAATTGTAAAAAACTACGAGAATACTTTTCATCCAAACTATTATAGTCAAATAAATTTAGACTTGGTTTTTTGTCAAAAATCATCGTATATTTTCCTTAATTACCAGCTCGTTATCTATAGAAATCATTCGTGCAATCGTCCAATCATATTACCGGATTCTCAGCTTTCCCACTAAAATGTTCGGCTTCAGTTTTGTGAACACGCAAACGGTTTCGTTTCAAAGATCAAAGTGCATTCGATTAAATTGCATGTTTTGTTGGAAGTATCCAAGCAACAAATTTTCACGTAAAAGAAGCGACTTTCTTCTCTGTTTTTTCTATCTTTTATGTTTACGTAATTATAGTAATTAAATTAACCGAAAAATTACTCGACCTTAAATATTGACATCGTAATAAATATGCGCTCACTCTGAATACTCTCAACCTTTCGGTACTTATTAATGTTCTTCTTCCTTCACTTCATGGCGTTGATGGCACGCCATCCATCGGCAATAATTTTGTTTTCGGTTCTCCTTCCTCTAAAATTGTTGTGTGAAAAAAATATTAATATTTTAATTCAAATCCGCATTTTTAAGTTGGGAAGAAAATAAATAATGAAAAAATTAAATCGCGAGTTAGTTTTATAAGCGTAGGAAGTTGTAGCAACGACCAGCTTATTTTCTGTATTACCTCTATAGTCCCTCTCCCCTCCCTCTGGCTCCTCTCACTTTTTCTTCTTTTTTCGCTTTCATTGATATTTTTCGAACAGCCTATGTATTTACAATTTCCAAGAAAATATTATCAGAAAATACACCATCTTGTTTGCTTTGGACGTGGTTTTCACTTTGCAAGTGGGTGGGCGATTGAGGGGTTTGCTTCAGGGAGTAAAAAGAAGGGGTATGTGTGGTTTATGAGTGTGTGTTTACGCTGCAAACTTGAAACTTTTTTTTTAGAAGAAAATGTAGTCTAAAAAGAAATTGAAAAATTAGTCCAGGTATCTAAACACTAACTACGTAGGTAATGTATAAGTGGCTGCGACGTGTCTAAGGTAAACTACCTAATTGTAAACGCCCACATAATTTTCCAACAACGACGATTTGAACTTTGAGAGCTAGAAAAATTTATTTTTTTCAGAAGTACACGTGTGCCTAAGTCTGTGTCGACTGATCGCCATTCTTGCTGGTTGATCGAACTCTCTCCGTAGAAATTTGTTATTAATGACTTCGATGTGTGTGATGTGACTCTTTTGCATACTTATACTTCAATTATTATTGGAAATTGGTAAATGTACGTTCACTTGTTACCGTGTTTAACGAATGCACAATATGTGGAGGCCAAAGGTGAGAAACACTGCAGTAAATTGATACTCTAATTTCTCAATTCCAGCGGCATTATGAATGATCCCTAAGTTTCAAAGTAGAGTATAGAAATAAAAACGAATTGGGTAAATGAAATACCATAATTATGAGGTTTGCACGCGTAGACTATTTGTGTTAAAATAGTGTGCCCAGTGGCGTTGCCAGAGTACAATTTTGAGGGGTTTTGAAAAGACGTTTTCAAGTGACAGTCTAATTGACAATCAATTTTTGAGGGCATGCGAAGTAATCGAAAATTTTCGGGGAGGGGTTTGAAGTCAGCGCCACTGAGTGTGTCCAAGAACAGTATACTTCTGGCCGAAAGTGTAAGCTGTAAAGAGGGAAGTATATTATAATTCATCTGTCAACTCTGAGGTCTGAGCGAATTAGAATCTCACGGTTGTATTGAAAAAGTTGGTAATTAAAAATATTTCAGTATCGACTATCCTATCGAACTGTTCGATGTGACGACGTTGCTTTTTTTGAAAAAACTACAATAAAAATGGAGTTGAAATTTGCATGAAAGGTAGTTCTTATATGGGACTAACGAGTTTGGTGCCTATTCGTTCGGTACCTAGCTTCTAAGAAAACTTGAGAACAAACAATTCTTGGAAAAGTGGTTTTTCCAAGATTTTGAGGAAATAATCGACGAGAATCAGACAGAAATTTTAACAATACGTCGTTCGTATGTATGTGCAAGTATGATAGAGGTTTGGTGTTTATTAATTCGGTAGTTTTCGAGAAAACTGAAAAAGTAAAAAGTGCTGGAAAAGTGGTTTTTTTGAGATTTTGAGGAAATTACAAAAAAAATAGTGCTGAAGTTTTTGCAGAATGTAGTTCTTACGTCGGACGAGGTCTATTAATTCGGTAGTTTCCCAGAAAAATATAAAACAAAATAATTTCTGGTGAAAAGCAAGTCTTTTATCTTGCTTGAAATATATTTTCAATATTCACGGCGCAAGGGGTTATTTCACTTATTCTACTTAAAACTGTAACAATAAAATTTCGATGAATCGATATGTTCTTTTAGATATCGATAACTATCGATAAATTTTTGCAATTTTTTTACGTATTTGGAATACAGAATTGTTTATTGAATTGTAGACGTACTTAAATTAGCAATTCGTAAGAATGAACGGTAATCCTCTTATCCGCCCAAAGTTTTATTGCAGAGAACAAAAATAGATAGTACTTTTCGAATTCTTTTGAAATTACTAAATAATGTTTTAAAAATTTCGATTAATTAATGCAAAAGTTTGCGAATGAAATATGGCAGACTTGATTCTAATTTCATTCTTTGGCTGTGGAATTGAATCATTTACTGCGGACCCTTAATTAATTTTGTAGTAGGTGACAGATACGGCCTAATATTAATAATAAACATTTAAAAATTTTTCAAAATAAAAACAATCCGTAATAATAATTTGCCATGAGCACGCCTATGCTAGGCTACCTGTTTAGCTTAAATTCGTTTTTCTATGAAAATTCTCCCTCCATTTAAAATCTCTTTCGATATTTTTTTTTTTTTTACTTTAAAATTAAGTTTCCTTCTACACCGCTGTCTCGATGCTCTCACCATGTTCTCACCGAAAGTGGCTGTACCTTTGTTCAAAATTCTGTATCATCCGATACCTATCACCGATATCTATATATTTTTTCCTCTCTCTTTAGTTTGTAACCTGAGAGCTGCTTTTCATTAGGCTAACTCTATATTACATTCAATCTTTGTAATCATCCAACGTTCTGTTTTCCATGTGTGAACATCTTATTAATTTGTCTTATTTTTTTCGATCAATACACCGTTTTCTTCTTACAAACATGGACTAATTTTTCTACTGGCAATAGGCCAGCTCTTGGTCTATTTTGTGATAAATGTTGGCTAATATTCCTTTTGACAGGATGTTCCTTGGAGCGTATAGGCTAATTCGGTAAACTTTTAATAATTTATGTATGGTTAAAGTTCTGTCAAACAAATACCTGGCTGTCTGTGCAGGTCTGGGCAAGACTTTACATCTCTTTTGGATTTTGCTGACAGATCACATCCTCGGTTTCATATTAATTGAGTATGTTGTGAAATATACGTTGGTTTTGTGATTTGTTTCCCTAGGATTTATCCACCCAGGATTGCATACCACATAGGTACCTTTGTAAACAGGGATGAAACAACGCATAACAACGCTTATAACCATTAACAACCCAATATTTTTCCCTTGTGAGTGCACCACTCCCCGAGTAACCAATCCAATGAACAGTGTTTCTTGAATAGTTAGCCTCTGATATTTGGGTACACAGTTGATTTCCACCATGCCTCGTTGCTTATTGCTAAAAGAATGTATAACTTTAACGTACTTTAGGGTACATAAGTGAACATGGTCAGTTGAACTTTTTCATTTGCTGTGCCCTACGCCCACTGCCCTTATTAAATTACTATGCCTTCTCATTTTAATAATTTAATACACATACCTACTAAAATATCAAAATTACGTATGTGACCAAATAAAAACAAAATAAAAGCAAAATATAACGTAGAAGAAAGCTTGCAACCACATATAGTCAAGCAAATACGCTGTATAAAAGCTACCGAAAGAGTGATATTTACTGAATGAATAGCGGTGGTCTCGAGGTAAAATCATAGGCCAGAAAGTTGAGAATATTTCTCATCCCTTCCTCTGGAACTAGTTTCATTAAACGAAAGGAAAATTCATTCGCAAATAATTACTGAGGAAACTTCATTCCTCTTGAACTCATGAATGGTTTCTTAGTATACAGGAGGTATACCTCAGGAGGCTCAGTTAATGTAGGTATTTGATTTTTTTGTTGAAACTGATCACTATAGTCTTCGTTATCTTTTATGCTTAAATTGGTAAATTGGTACTTAGCTTTTACCAAACTATTTTCATTTTTCGGTTCGATGATAGCAAAGGCAACGTAAATAAAAATTCCGACAGAGCCCAACCACTTACAACCTATGGAGAGATACTTTCTATGCTGTATGAGAGTTCTTTGTCCGCTTTTGACAGTTCTATCATTAGAGCTATAACGCGAAGAACTGAATAGACTTTTCTCTATTTATTTTTCTCCACTTTCGGTAATCAACATTTTGAAAAAGAATATTTTTCTATTCACATTCCAAATTTTCTGCCTCACTCATCAAAGGATCGCAGAAAAGAGAACGAGGGTTGGGGCGATGTGGAAAGGGAAGACTGGAGAATATTATGATTCATACGCTTGGAACTCACTCCATGTGAAAAATTGTTTTTTTTCTCTCTCCTCATTTTTTGTGTACACGAATGCGTTATTCCAATTTTAAATTACTACTAATTCGTTCGAGTCATGCATTCTGTGAATCGGCAGAGACATATTATTTTTGATCTATCAACAACAACGGAGACAGATGGAAAAAATTATTCGATCGTTATAAATTTTCTCGTTTTGTGTTTCAATATTTTTTTGTTTCCTTTTTTTTTATATCTGTACAGTGGATTAGGCTGTTCACGCATCCGTCAAATTGATGATGCAAACTTGTATACCGAACTCCTCCGGATTGATAAAACATGTTGGAGGCAGTATATGATAGGGAACAGACCCTACTGCATTTAATAATAAGGTGTAGGCTAAAAACAGTTTTTTTCTTTCGATTTGACCTAAGTTTTTGAGAAGAATTAGCTGACGAACAAAAATAACATAAACGTGCAGTTCTATCCAGTAGTTAAATATCCTTTC
This sequence comes from Ericerus pela, assembly GCA_011428145.1. Classification (NCBI taxonomy): domain Eukaryota; kingdom Metazoa; phylum Arthropoda; class Insecta; order Hemiptera; family Coccidae; genus Ericerus; species Ericerus pela. The sequence continues at coordinate 373,657 of WOFM01000191.1, read as the reverse complement.
AAACCATAATTATACAAATTTTGACGTCGAAAATTTTTTTAATTGTACGAATACAAAATATTTATCGTGGAATTTTGTAAAATTGTAACTACGTATCTAGGTATTTATCAAATTTGTTCGAATTTTTCTATACACGTCTGGGTTCAGGTCTCTCGCTCGTTTTTCCCAAAAATTTAAATTAAAACGGGAAAAATGAATATTCGCGCAGTTTTCACCTACTCTACATTTTAGATTTTCAGAAGCAACAATCGATATATCTAACCACTTTAAGACCATATTGCACGTGACATTTTTCCATTTAACTCGATGCGCCAATTATTGGTAAAATCCACTGAAACATCCTATAGATGGTGCGATTTCGTTTTGCACGTTGCTGGAGGAAAATCTTTCAAATCGTGTCAAAAACGAAAAGAGAAAATTTTAATATTGCAATTTTAGCAGGTTTTCACATCTGTTATTTTCGGTTTTTGGCTCGTCATTCTCATGTATTTGTAAAAATTGGTAACTTATACTATTTTCTCCAGTGTGACCAATTTTGTTACCGTTTATCTCTTATTTATTACTTTTTTTTCTTAATATCTCGTGGAAACGGAACTGTCAGTAATTTTCTCGAGGAATGCGCTTGCGAAATACTCTAACTTTTTTCTTCAGTGCCAATGTCATATGCTCATTAGCTCAGTCGAATAAGGTTTTTGAAGAAGAATTTATATCTTCGAAAAGATTGACGCTGGAATATACTCAGGGTGAGCTCCTAAATATGTTAAAAAAATGCTCTTCTCCGTACTCTGGGCTTCCACCAAGAGTGGCTCAAACGAGTGATTATACTTTTAGTTTTTGAATTTTCATGATACCCAATTAAGCGATTGTGGTAGATTAGTAAGCAGGTGTAATAAAAATTCCTCAGAATAAAAACTGTACATAAAATTTGAAACAAACAAGTTTCTGCACATTTTTACTTGACTATCATAAGGTTAGAGAATGATACAGCCTACAAGGTGGTGAATAAGGGTATCTGTTTCAGAATCATATAATAATCCATGGTTATTATTTTCTGATTATGGGTGGCTGAAAATGAACCTACACGTAATGTTATTAGCATACGAAGGTTCCAAACAGTATATCGCTAGTCTGTACGCGGCACATCATATTTAATACCTGTACATAAGTGGTGTCCCTAGTATTGGAAATGAAGACAACATTGTGAAGACTGTAAGTGATTGTAATAGAAGTACAGATTTTTTTCATTTTTTTTTACTATTAGTTCATTTCTTTATTATTGATGAAACCAGTTGTGTATAGTCATGAAGTATGATGTAGATTACCGAATACAATCATGTTGTTGGAAAATTTTTGTAGCTAATTTCTTTAGCCGTCTCTATTTTTTGTTTACTTTCAGCTATGCAGTGATCGAAAAATTTTAGGAGTTACGATTTTGAAAAAATATCCTTCTCTTACTTTCTCAATCTCTACCCATGTGGTAGTTCTAAGAGAAAAGCACAGATTTGTTTTTGTTGCAAATTTTGTGTAAGGTATGTTTATGCTGTGTTATTTTTATTGTAAAGGTACTTAGTTATCAAGGAAAATTGAAAAAACGAAGAATTGTAAAATGTTTGAGACCCCTTGGTGGAAGCGCAAGGAACCTATAGAGGTTCAACATTTTCATCACTCATATAGAAGATTACCCCACCACATTCTAGGCGTCAGTGATTCGCCTAGAACATTATATTGCAGTGGATGATGACTACAGTGAAATGAATGAATAAATGATAGCATTATCAAGACACAAAAAGTTACCAATGAGAGAAGAAATGTGAACAGTATTGATCAGAACTTTTTAGATTCTGTATAGATATATTTCTACACATAAACACTCATATTCATACATTGTCACATCAGTCCATTGTCATTCACCCTTAAGACTATATGATGATAGAACGCAATAAACAGAATACAGACGTTACATTTGAATGTTATTGCATCAGCCAATATAGCTCTCTTACCCGCAAATTCATGTCTGTACTTGTCACAACCTTCATTTGTTCGCCAAATAAAAGAGAGAAAGTAATTGTCGCCTAAAAATGTACCTAGACTCTTTTTGAATCTTCTAAAAGACCTATTCTGATCAAGCTGCATAATTAGTGAGAGGATAATCAATCATCTAATTGGTCAATCATGACATCATCCATCTCTTACCACTACTTTGTATTTATTCGCTTGCAAATTTGTCGTTGATCCAATTAATGTAAATGAAAAGTAAAATCAATTCATAAAGAACCTTGAAACAATCATCTTCTTTAATAACCATCTCTGGTAACTATTTTAGTTACACAGTCTCTCGTAACAAATAATTGTTAAGGGGCTCAATAGGCGAGTCTGAAACTGTTTGTATAATCTGTACTTTGTTACATTACAATTTGTTATTAAAGTCATTAAATGTTAATTGGAACTTAGTCTAATTGTTTTGAGTTTATCAATCAATCATAGGCAAATTTGCTATCACAGATTCGTTTATTTTTACAGAAATCGTATAACAATTTTATAAAAGTTCAAGTTTATTATATGTTCGATATAGACCACAAAATGTAGCCGTATTTCAGTTCGAATAAGTCTATCAACTTTAACCATCTTGGTTTACATAGGTGAGGTCCCCTTTAAAATAAGTTAAATAAATAATTTACATTAGAGGAAAAAAAATTTTAATTTCTTTCTGGTATTATTCTCTTGGTGTTGAGAATTCTTATTTACTTTAACTTTTCCATACTTGCTTCTCATCCTCTGCAGTTATACATGATACATTATTATATGGTAACTGTAAGTTGCTGGTTGGGGAATTGGACAAGAAACCTACACGTTTAAAAGCAACGATGCTATACATGCTACTGCATAGCTACGATGCCGCCGCCGATAGCCTCTGAAGATGCAGGCATATAAATATATGTTCACATCTCCACAATCATTCCCCCCAGTGCTGCAGTCGCAGCACAACAGCACACAGAGGGTGGAGCTAAGCTGCTGCTATTTAGGGAAACCAACAAACCTGCAATACAGGCTTATGTCATCATGGCTTGATGCCAGGGGGATGCGTGAACTTGCATAGAGAAGTGTGCTCAATCATGTCGGGGTCACCATTTCTATAGGTTACCGGCGTGGGGAATCAAACCAGCGACCTACAGGTTTGAAAGTGACAACACTACCGCACGGCTACGTTATCGCCGATAGCTTCTGAAGGTGTGGGCATATATAATATGTTCACATCCCCACAGGAACTTATAGCAAATATTGTTTCCTGCTAAATCTCATCTCTTGATTTTTTAATTGTTGTTGCCAAACTATAGAGCAATGGAATTTGATCTCCATTATTCTTTCAATACCACCGTAAGCAATTTTTTTGTAGAAATGCGAACGAAAAAATCGTATTCTTATTCCTTCGGGAAAAAAGAGAGAGAAATTACTGTACGGTATGTACATAATGTTACTGCTTACCTTTAGTCGGTAGACGAGTTTTCGATATGAAAGAAACTAAATTTTATTATTATTCTGTAATCTTGAATCAGGATACGTAATGACGAATGACCCGGGGACTAGTACAAAGTTTTACATTCAAACTTTTTCGTGTCTATTATTCGACAAATTCTTACTTTTCAATAGGAAGCGATTCCGGTTTGCTACTCCCATAAGTTTTTTGCGACCCTCTGAAAATCTCTATGATATAACTTTTGCCTCTACCTTTCCGTCTGAATACATGTACAAAAAAACGTGTTTTTTAGACTTTACTTCATAAGTAATTTTTGTTCTCCGATCAGATGAGATTATTACATGCAATCAAACTCTAGTATTCTTGCTAACCTTATAAGAAAACTGCTGCTTAACAGATCATGAGGAAATTCGCAGGATTTATTTAAAATAAGTTTCGTAAATATGAATTTTAAGGATACGCTTTCATTGGGTGTAAAATGTTCTATGAAAATCGAGCGCACTCACACAGATACACTCTCATAGTATGACAACCACAATGCTCAACAAAACAAATGCAAAACACGTTTCACTTTGGTTCTCGAACAATCTAATTATCTGCACATTAAGTCTTAATTCACGTATACGGAATGAAGTAAAAAAGAACAACTGTTGGGAGTTAAATAAAAGCGTTTAAAAAATTATCATCAAAGTCGAATTCGGCGCTTTAAAAAGATTAAAAACCAATACCAACGATGTATTACACAGTCTGTAGGTATGATAAAATTCAATCCCAGTTTTGGTAGGTATATATTTATCCGTGACTTCTAAAACATTCGCAAAATTTTAATTTTGAAAAAAGTTCTTATTTTTTTCTTCGAGATTCTTTAGCGAAAATTTAAGCTAGAAAGCTGACTTCGATGCGCTACAAAAAATATCAATATTTTATTATTATTATTATTATTATTGTATTTTTTTATTTTTTTATTTTTTTATTTTTTTAAAACTGTCTATTACCTTGCACCTGTAAAGTCGGTATTGAGTGTTGCACGTTGCGAATTTTTCATACAGAAATAAGCACTTTTGACAAATAATGTCATTAATTTGTCGTCGTTTTTCTTTTCTGGCGTCGCGAATAAATTTACTTCTTTCATATTTAATTTCCCTTTTGTCATTTCTGCGTCATTTTTAATTAAAATACCAACACCGCAATACGTTCTGTCTGTCAAAAGGAAGAAAGGAAGAATAAAAAAGTAAAAAATAAATAAAATGAGCCGATATAACTTAGTATTTTCTTCGTATACCAACAAAGGACAATTTACATGCGTCCTCTAAAAAGAATTCTTTAATTTTCACTTTACATAAGATATTTTGTAAGAATATGTACAATAAACGTGGATGGTCGGATACCTGCGAATAATTTTGGTGGAGTTAAAATCTGCTCCCACGAGGTCACAATTTTCGTGAGGGAGTTCTTCATCAACAAGTATGTTACCTTTCTTTGGAACGGTATTACGTCTGAGTAATTTTTCTTTCTGCACAATAGGTGCGTTCCGATATCTAGGAACCTGTGAGTTTTGCCGATCTTTCGCAAGATACCGCCTGTAGTGGCCTTAGCCCTAACTTCGTTTATAATCCGAGAGACTCATAAAATAACGTAGTCACACTCCTCCTCACCGAAGTGCAACTGCTTGGCGACCGCCACAACACCAGTACAGACAGTCAGCGTACTATACGCTGTTGCCAAACCTCTGCGCCCTGTAGGTGCGCAGTGGATCGTGTAACATATCACGATACTGGGGGCGGTGTACACCAATCTGACCTCTATGGTCAGTTTATCAGTTGTTGCTGTTCTGAAAAAAAATTACCTTGTTAGAGGTAATGACATACATATAATATTAAACAAGTTTATTTAATGAAAAAATTCAAACAAAACAAGAAACAATATTATGACTAAGACTAGTTACAAGGAAAGTCATAAAGGAACATAAACGTAAAAAATTATAAAAAACGTGAAAAAGTAAAAAAACTTTAAGAAATTTTTATTTTATAGTTTCTTTTTTGACTGCTTGTCCACAAATTGCCGGACATTGTCTTCGGGTGTAGGATAAGAGTTTTGGCCATATATTAGGAATTCTGTGAAGGAAGAATGGGAAATTAGCAAATTTGTATAAGGTTTATTATATGCATGATTAAAATATAATAAATCTTATTATTGTTAGGTACCTACTGACACTTATCACCCGCTTTCACTTTTAAAAAGGAGCTGGACGGTGTTAATGAGTAATGAATAAAATTCTTAACTCCAAAGTCAGTTAAATAGGAATTGAATGTATGGTGCCAATTTCCATTGTTTCAATTTCTATGTGCTTAGTCGAGTATGTCTAGTTTTCAGAACAATTATAGAGTTTCAACTTGAGGTTGTTGGAATTCTATCATCACTGTTTAATTCTAATGGGGCAAGAAACTTTATTGGTCTACTTATTACATTAGAATTAGGCAGTAATACATCTGCGTGACGAACTTTACCATCACGAGAGGGGTGCAACGTAACAATTTTGGCAATTTTGTATACGCCTGGTTTTGTCATATAGTCCAAGACATGGACTATGTCCCCAATTTTAGGTTCAAAGGGTACGTTTCTGTAAACATTATCGACACCTTTTTGAACTTTATCTCTTAAAAAGGGGAGATATAAATTTTTCCAAGTTGTCCATAACTTGGTTAAATTTATTTGATCTATTTCCCACAATTTTTGTAGGGATTTAGTCGTTGGAGTAGATTCATCCAAGGGCTTGTTTAGATCTAACGTAAACGTTCTAAAGTTTGCGTGCAAGAAATGAGCTGGAGTGAGGGTCCATTGCTCAGCATTATCTACCGCAGGGCATAAGGGTCTCTCATTAAGTACAACTTGAATATTTTTCAAAGCAATTTGAAAATTATGTTGATGATGAGGGTCCGCTCCCATTACGCGATAGAACATAGGTTTAAAAATGCCTATTATCCTCTCGAAAGAGGCTCCATACCATGGGGCTTTAGAAGGTGTAAAGTACCAAGATATACCTTTTTTAAGTAATTGATTGCTAACTTCACTGTTTGTAACAAACGTATCCCAAAACTTAGGGAGAAGTGTTGCAATCAATGCAAATTGGGCTGCATTATCCGAAAGTATAACTTTCGGTGTTCCCCTATCTGCAAAGAAAGTTTGGAACGCTACCCAAATTTCATCTGTCCTAAGTGAGGAAAGAGAGACGAAATAAACAGCCCTTGTAGAAAGGCATGTAAAAATTAGAACCCATTTTTTATATTTTGGTGACGTTGGTGTTGCTTGAACATTCTTTTTCTTTTTCAAGAATTCGTCAAAAATTAAAAATGGTCCAAATACATCCACTCCTGTGTAAGTAAATGGATGTGAAAACGGCATTAACCTGAAATCAGGTAAAGCCGAATGAGTTGGTTGCTCATACGGTTTGTTAGAATGTTTTTTACAGACTAAGCAAGCTTGTTTCAAAATTTTAGGCATGAGTTGCATTGCTTTAGGTGTAAAGTAACTACGTCTGAAGGCAGCCATAGTATATTTTACTCCTGCATGACAGTGCATTTCATGTACATTTAACAAAATTAATTTTGTTAAGTGTGATTTTGGATATAGTAAGACAGGAGATAACACATCTTCTGTAAAAGGTGTTATTGGTAAATAATTTTTGAGTCTGAGAATTCCTGACTCATCTATTACTATATGAAATTTGTTATAACTTATATATTCAGGGGGGTTAGGTCCCAAGAATGTATTATACAATTCAGGGAAGTGTTTTCTCTGATCTGTATATATGAAACATAGCAACCCAAACTGATATGTGTTGGGTAAAATTGCATAAGGTTTCATTGACCTATTACGTTTAAGTCTTTTCTGAGAAAACTTTCTTATTGCATTTAAGCAAGTAAAGAAGGTTTTTTCTAATTTAGTTAAAGAGTTAAACTTTTCTGGGTCAATATTAAAAGGAGATGTCATAGTTCCCTGCATGAAGTATTCATATGGGAAACTATCTTCTTTTTTGGCTGGTGTATTTGAAAGGTCGAGAGGAGTGTCTGTTACTTCCAAATTCTGAGGTTGTTGTGGAATAACATTTTGTGTGGCAAATGATTTCACTTGACACATAAACGTTTCTTTTTCCATAACAAACTGAGGTATTTGCCATTTTTTAGATTTAAGTTTTCTTTTTAACTTAGCCGGTTTGCGGTTGTCAAATACGTCATCCGATGATTTAGGGATTAAACCTGAATATTTATCGGAGACTAGAAATGATTCCCTTAGAGTTTGTGTTACAGGAGAAGATTCTTCTTCTTCTGGTAATGATTGAATAATGTGGAGATCAGTAATAGGCCAGGTGTCTGGGCTATAATTGAGCCAATTTGGTCCTGACCACCACGTTGTCTTAAACAATTCAGTTATTTCTATTCCCCTAGATCCAACATCCGCTGGATTTTCTTGTGTGGGAACGTACCTAAATTCAATGTTGGGAGTGTTTTTTATATCTTCAACGCGATTTTGTACAAATTGCGTTAAGACTTTACGTTCCAACATCCATGTAAGTACACATTTGCTGTCAGACCAAATATATGTTGGATTGTCAGCAATGTTTAATGGTTTCCGAATATTTCGGATTCCTCTTGTCCCAATGAGTGCCGCTAACAATTCCAATTGTGGAATGGTCATAGGTTTCATTGGGGCAATTCTGGATTTTCCCATTACAAAACGAACATTCGCTGTGTCATTTTCTGGATTATGGAAACGTAAAAACGCTACCATACAATATGCTGTTTTAGATGCGTCTACAAACACATGTAATTGGCATTTATTTGGATTGAATGTCCCTGAAAAAATTTGTCGGGGCAAACAATAATTTGTACAGAGGGATAAATCTTTAACCAATTCATTTGCTATTGGTTGAAGAGCCTCTGGAATTGTCTCATCCCATTTATACCCTTCGTTCCACAATTGTTTTATAAATACTCTTGATGGGACGAAAGCTGGTGCAAACCAGCCATGTGGGTCGAAATATTGAGATATAACTTTCAAAAATTTTCTTTTTGACCAGTTATTATATTCGATCTGTTTCTTTGGATCGCTTATAAAGATTATATCCTTATCCATGTCCCAAGTTAGACCTAAAACTTTAATTTGAGGTTTACTTAGTGCATCTATCGGATTAAAGTCCTTTCTCAATGGAATACAATTTGTGCCCCATTGGGAAAGTTCCATGGAAATATCCGTTATCAATTTGTTTGCACGGTCATGAAGATTCTTCATGTCTTGATATGTGGGTAATGAAGTTACTAAATTATCCACGTATAAATGATTAGCAAATTTTTCATAGAATTCAGGGTCAGTCACCTTGAAATGGTGCATCAATATAGCTGCTAATAAAAATGGAGCAGATATTATACCAAAAGGAACCCTTTGAAATCTATATACCACCATATTACTCCTGGTTAACGATTTATGAGGATCTTTTACCCATAAAAACCGTGTAACATCCCTGTCATCAGGGTGGAGTCCTATTTGGTGAAATGCTTTCTTAATATCCGCAATGATAGCAAATTTATCCTTGCGGAAAGTAAGAAGTATTTGTACCAAATCTGGTAAGAGATTTGCGCCTTTAAACATGCAATCGTTAATAGAATGTTTAGAAAGTTTAGTTTTGGCAGAGCCATCAAAAACAACTCGTAATGGGGTGCTTTTAGTTAAATCTAATACGCCTTTGTGTGGCATATAATGAATTAATCCTGGTTTAGCGTTAGGGTCTACATATTCGATCATTTCCAATTCAATTAATAAATCAAAATATTCGGTATATTTTGTAAATAACTCTGGTGATTTCCGTAATTTTGGTAACTGGTTCTCCAGTCTTTTATAACAGAGATTATAATGATCGGATAGAGGTGGTGGATTGTTTCGATAAAGCCATCTAATTTGGTATCTGTTATTAACCATTTTGATGTCTTTATAAAATAATTCAAGAGCTTCGGCATCTGCTTTGGCTTCTTGTAAATTATTCGACTCGATGCCTATAGCGTCGAGTTTCCACAAATTTTCTACTTTGTGCGGGTCAGCAAAAAATGTTGGGGAGAAAGTTTCATTAATTAACTCACTATCTTCTAAAAGACCACCTAACATATAACCAAATTCGGTATTGATAAGTGTCAGCGAGGTAGAAATATGATTTAATTCAGTAACAAAAGACCACATATAGTCATTTCCTAAAAGTAATTGAATCATATGTTTTTCTTCCAAAGATGCAAATTCGATGTTTGCATATTGAGGAAAACTTTCTCGAAATTTTGACAAATCCGGTTGCTTTAGATCACGAGTTATGTGATCTAAAGTTTTTGCCGTGATTGGTACAATATTTCCACTTGGAGTGAAAATATTAAAATCAACTGAGTGAGACTTAGTTGGTTTTGCATTCAAGTATTGTAAACTTCTCAAAGATAACCATTCCTGATCATATCCCTTACATTTTAATTTATTGTAAGCATAATTTTTGGTTATAAAAGTATCTATGCTTCCACAATCGAAAAAACCTTGAATTTTTATAGGCTCTTTTGTGTGTTTGGATGAAGCATATGATTCAAAAACTAAAAAAGTTGAAGATTTTTTAGATTTACTAAGAGATGTAAAACACTTACTATTTACAGGTAACGCCTTTTGTTGATGTGATGTCAACTCCGGTGTTGGTGCAATCGGCTTAGTGCTTTTTGTATCCAACTTGTTCTGTAAATTAGAAGGGTTTTCTTGTAAAGTTTGTATTGACTTTTCATTTTTAAAGTCAATGTTAAACTTACTCAGAAGTTCTCTTCTGTCCTTTAAGGTCGCGATCCAGTTATCGACCTTACCAGCTGTGATCGGGTAATCTGCCTTCGGACAAAGATTGGAATGGTGGTCCTCAGCAAGGCATAACCACCATTTGCAATTCTTTGGGGGTTTCTTCGGGCAGTCCGTTCCGGGATGCGATTCCGCGCAGAGATCGCATAACATGTTTTCGTTGTAAAACTCCATACGCTTTTCAAGCGTATTATAGGCGCGATGCGTACAGAGGAAAGCATGATGCTTTCCTTTGCAAAAAATGCATTGCCTATCCTGCGGGTGCGGTGTGTTGATTACTCCCAGTGGAGTATTCTGCGCTTGGCGCAAACTCGCCCGTTTCTGTTCCTCTGAAACAGAAGAAGATAAAGAATTGTCTTTTTTATTAGATTTTTCTTTATTATTTTGTTTTTTATTTGAAGGATTAGAATTATCTTTTCCTTTCTTTTTGTTTTTATTGTCCGTTTTTTCAAACGTGGCAGCCGCAAAAGCGGGTTTGCCTTTAGGCTTACCTCTATTGCTTTCATTTTTATTTTGAGGGTTATTTTTATTTTTGTTCCCAAAATCCTTTTTCGGAGGAGCATCTCTGTCCTCAATTAATTCGAAAATTTTAATAAATTCGCGAATTGCTGAAAAAAGATGAGAGACGTGTCTCTCGCTACTTTTTAAATTATTAATGTAGGATCGTTGTGGAAATTTTTTGACCGCTACGTTAAATACTTGTTCTTCATCGACAATATTGGAGATTATCCTATATCTGTCAATAAGAACAGCCATTCCATCCATACTATCTTGGATAGAGGAGATGTTGTCTAAAGCTTTAGGAAAAGCTGTGATCTGATACCAGATCTCGGCCTTTACTTTGGACGAATCTCCAAAACGATCGTGTAAGAATTGCAAACGTTGATCGTACCCTACTTTATCTGGTGCAAAATGATTAAATTTTTTGACCAAATCCTTTGGCATTGCGTCTTGCATAATTTTAATTTTGTGGGGTATGCCAATATCTGCACGTAGATGTACGTACATTTTAAAACTTCTTATCCAACCTGGATAAGTTAAAATTTTTCCATCCCATTTATCTAAACAATATTTAGGTGTCTTAATATTAAGTGGGATATCATCCGTGTTATTGGATGGATCCAATTCCCAACATTTAGGAATTGGATCTAAATCCTCAGATAATTGAGAATTTACCGTATTAAATTGGTCACCTATAGTTTTAGGGACTAATGCCGTTAAAGAATTTTGAATGCGTGAAGCATTTTTCGAAAATCTTTCATGATTAAAATTTGTACGAGTTGAATCAGTACGTAATCTCTTATGTACCGGTTCATCTCGTGTTTTTTCATAAGATGGAGTCGATCGTTTTGCGGATGTATCCAAATTATTGTTATTAGTAGAAGTAACTTGCTTACCTCTACGAAGTGGTCGTGATACGTAAGTATTGTGGAAATCGTGGTAGTTTGTGTTGAAGACTTGTTCGGCAGCCTCCTTCATTTCTTGAAGGTGCTCCTTCTGTTTTTGCAAGTCCCGTTCCACATCCTGAATATTGGCCAATTCTTGGGCAATTTCAGTGGCGATGGAACGTTTCTTGTTTTCCAACGCAATTTCCTCTTCCATCCGTATCTGTCGTGCTCGAATTCGTTGTTCGGCCAGTCTATCCAATTCCTCTTCAGTGAAGTTTTGGAGATTGGGGCCGGCGGCTGGCGGGACAACATTTTGTTCGACATGAACAGAGTCCGGTAGCGATTTCCGTGAAGTGGAACCATCGTCAACGTCCATCCTGGGAGCTGTATGTACTGCGGGTTGGAGAATCGGAAAACGTTCTTCAATTTCTCCTTCCAAGCAGAGTAGTTCCCGGATAGCGCTGCGAGATTCTTTTGTCTCCGTTAGTGGAGCCCCGCGTGGAATGTGACGTATTTCTTCAACTTGGAAGCGTATAGCCTTTAGCTGTCGGCGTGCTTGAGTGGAGGAAAGATCCGGAGATTCCAGCATGGCGTTGAGCTCTTTACAGTATTCTCCGGCTGTATATACCGCTTGTGAGAACTGAAAGAGTTCCTGCTGGTCCCAGGAACTGACACTGCCCATGTCCACGTCCGGTGTTTGTGGAATCGTATTGAAGAATCCTGGGGGTGGCCCAATGCTGTCCCTGGAGGTACCAGGTATTGGATGGACTGACCTCCTGGCTTCATCAATTCTCGGTTGGACCGAGAACGCGGGTTTATTTGATTTCACCCGGTTCAACTCGTCCAGTTGCTCTTGGGTATATTCCATAACCCTATTTTCCTCAGCAATTTCCAACAGGGGGAAACCTGGTGGAGGAGGTGGGGTTGGGAGGTTCTCCTCAGCAACGGTTGAGTTTCCGGATATTATCGAATGCCGTGATCGCTCAGAGGTATGAGACATTATACTGTATTTTAGGCAAATCACAACAATAGGGGTTTGTGTAAGATTACAGTAGTACTGATAATTAAAATTCATAAAATTTTAAAAATTTTTTGAAGAAAAAAAATTTTATTTAATATTTATTAATTATTCGGAAAATATTACGTCCAGATTATTTAATTGGGTGTAATGTCTAAGTATAATGAATATTCGTTTCATTATTAAAAAATTAAAAAATAATAAGTATTTAATTATGAGTTGTGTCCAAAGAAAATTTGGGCATGACCCGTAAGCGCAATGATATTTTAATTTCATTACATACGAAAAATTATAATAAAAATAATTATTATTTATTACGAGTCATGTCCAAAGAAAATTTGGGCATGACCCGTAGGCGCAATGAAGTTTTAATTTCATCATTCATAAAAAATTTAATAAAATTAATTATCATTTTGTTACGAGTCATGTCCAAAGAAAATTTGGGCATGACCCGTAGGCGCAATGAAGTTTCAATTACGCGAAATATTTATATTCGTATTTTCAGGACCTAGAAACCTTATGTTTTTACCTTGGGTCACGCAAAAAAAAAATTTTGGCATGACCCAGGGGCGCAATGAGGTTTCCGATGTCGCGAAAATACACAAGTAATAATGCACATAAAAATAACAAAATATAAATTTTGTTATGGGCTTATGTCCATAATACGTAATCTATTAATTTTTCTCAAATTAATAGTTTACGTTATTAGGATGCCATAAATATTATTCAAAAATACATAATATAAGAAATGGCATAATAAAATAATAAAAAGAAATTAATTATTTTAATATTTTTATAAGACTTACGTAGCACGTGAGTATTATTCTTGTTGGATCGACTATTACGAATACGAAGAACGGGTTTTTTCTCGTACGTATTTGGTAAAGGAACGGGTCGCGGTACGAAAAATCGAAGTACTAGTTGCGACCTGTTGATATATAAAGGGTATTAGTAATATGAAAAAACCTTTTATATTATAATTGGCATAATTAATAGTAATAAAATTAATTATTTTTCCTATAAGCTTACGTCTTGACGAAAGTTTATGAATAACCGAACCTAAAAATTCGCACGAAATAATTCGTTTCTCCATTTTTTGTCGAAACACTAAATGGGACAGCGAGTTATATTTCTAACGAAAGGCTAAATAATTTTTATAAAATGTACATAAAATGGCATTTTATTAGGCATAATTAATAAAATTATTAATTATTTAAAAGGCAAAGAGTAAAACTTACTTAAATAGGTAATTCTTATTCTTTGTAAGATCGGAATTTTTGCGTCGCACGTCTTTTTTAATGGCGGAAATCGAACAATAATTGCGATCTATTACGAAGTAATTAAGGGTTTTTTGTTAAAAACTGAAGTCCTTAATTCACGAAAATTGCATAATTAATGATGATAAAATTAATTATTGTATAAACTTACGGAATTGCGTAATTTTATTCTGCTGTTACGTTTTCGAAATTTGAAGATGGAACAGTGTGAACTCCCGATTTTGAAGATCGAAACGCAGGTTGACACTGTAATAAAATGTTGGATTTAAAACACATTTTATAAGAAATAAATTAATTCGAACTTTAATTTATGCATAGTGATTTACCGAAATTTTTGAACACGAAAAAAAAATCACTATTAATGGCGTTACGAGATTCGTACTAATACGAAAATGTTTTGGAACGCTTAATTATTAAGTTTTTATTAAAATTTAACTAAAATTACACAAAAAAATTCACTTTTTTGACAAAAAACAATAAGACGAATGGGAGCACTAATTACGCATGGCATCTTCTACAACCTGATCTCGTAGAAAATGTCTTTGTACGTCTAGGGTAGTTCTTCTGCGCATGCGCGTATAACTACCCAGTTCGTTCACTGCGTTTGTGTGCGTAAGAATTATACTGTCACCTTTATTAAGTGTGATAGTATTGGTATATAATACGATGCGTATTGTATTGTATGATTGCAAGAATCTGCAAGCATGCATCGGCCGTTGAAGTCAATACTTTGACCTTCGACCTATACCATTTTTCGTCTTATCTACATGATCGATGTAGATGAGACGTGAAATCGTATATTTTTCATCATTTATAAGAATTAGTTTAATTTCCTATGAGTGCGAGGGAGAGAGAATATTATTTCTTTCTCTCTTGCTTACGTATATTTTTTATGAGGACAAAAAAATATTTCTCGGCGGAAGGATTTCTTGGAAATCTTCCTTGTATTTGGTCGTCGTTTTAACGGCTAAATTCTTTTTACGTATTTTCGTGTGCGGCGGCCATATTAATTTTAGCAATATTTTTGCCGCCAATTACGAAAATGACTGTAGATGGACACTATATGCTGGGGGCGGCTATAAAAATTTCACATTAGTGGAATTTTTTAGCCATCTTTTTACATAGTCGTGTATGAATAATAATTCCGATTTTCATTATTATGTACGTATTAATTACTGGGGGCGGCAAATTTAATTGGTCGTCCCTAGTTCTTGATGGAAATTATTCTTTCTTAAAAGATAATCTTCACGAAGTATTTATTTGCAAAATAAATTATATATTATGAGGTTTTCACAATATGACAGAGTATATTCAAGTACTTTGTTTCTTGAACGGTGGAAGCGATTTTTTTTTTTTTGTATGAAGAATTATTTCGTATTTTCTTACGAAAGAAGAAGATAGAATATAATTTTTCATTTTATTGGAATTAATATTTCGTGATTAGCGTTAATTAATTTCAATTCTAGTTTTGTATAAGGTTTCTTTTAAGGGAAATCTTATTATAGGGAGGAGGTTTGTTGCTCCTGCTACCATGTAGTGGCCTTAGCCCTAACTTCGTTTATAGTCCGAGAGACTCATAAAATAACGTAGTCACACTCCTCCTCACCGAAGTGCAACTGCTTGGCGACCGCCACAACACCAGTACAGACAGTCAGCGTACTATACGCTGTTGCCAAACCTCTGCGCCCTGTAGGTGTGCAGTGGATCGTGTAACATATCACGATACCGCCTCCTCACCTCGTGAAGCTTGCAAGACTGGTACTTGTACTCGTAGGTAAAGAAGATTTTGCCTAGGGATTTGTCAAGATTGAAATACATGTTGTAAATTAAATGACAACGTTATTGTTTCTTAGGTCACTTTCAATAATTTTCAAAATTATTTTGTTGCATTGGCTCATCGTCTTACGTAAAGAGTGGCAGGGGCGTAGCCAGAATTTCTTCAAGGGAGGATAACAAAAAAAAATTTAATGACTTTTTTTTTGCTTGGTACTTTTGAAAATTTAGAAAATTTGAAAAATTTATCGTCTATGGAATCCGCCGTCTCATATTTATTATATTTTTCCAAATTTAAAAGTGTCAAGCAAAAAAAAAAAACGCGCTCTAGGGTGTCAGCGAACTAGAACATTTAATGTGGTACACATTTCATAAATTCGTTAATGGAAATTGAAGTTTGGAAAAATGATAACACAATATAAATGAAACACATATCGATATCATATCGATATATCGATCAACACCAATTCCTTCATACTCTTATGATAAAACATTACATATCGATATTAATTTAATTGATATTCCCTCATTTCGACTAGTGGGGAAATTGTGATTGGCTGTAGGAATTTGTATTCTTTCTGTGATTGGCTGTAGCACCCTTTTTTAATGAAAATTCAATCAAAATAATTTTTTCCGAATTTACTCTGAATTCAGCGTAGTGAAAGTAGAAATGTGTACCACATTAAAAAAAAAGGTCGTGGATGCAGTCGCTCCCTGTGCCCCCCTTGAAGAAAGCTTATTTATTTTTCTTTTATTGCGCTGATACTCTGATGTTTGGTGTCTCTGCCACTCTTGACATTTTTTCTTGCTTTTTTGGTGCAAGATAGACGATAATGCAATATAATAGTGATTTTTCTCTCAGAAATGAATTATAATAAAAGTTGTTTGATATTCGATGCAATTAGTGCGCCCACTCTTTAACCACGTTTTGTCATTGAGGCTGTAAACTTCCAGCAGTAGGCAAAAATGAGACCAACACCTAACCGTGAATACCATTTGGTCGTATTCTTGGTTTTGGTCAGACATCGTCAAGTCTTGGTCCCAGTCTTGGACTTGTGAGATTTTCGCTATTATTGATGACTTGATTAAACTTGCATTCACGTGTTCAATATGTGACCATCATCAACAACAACAATAAAAAAGAATCTATACAAAAAATCAATTTTCACTTTTTTGATGTTTCATGTCGAGAAAGACGTCTTCTTTTTAACATGCCGTATCCCGCTCAGAGATGTTTATACTACAACTAGATATCGAACTTGGCGAGAAAAGTGTAGCCATCTGCGGCCATTTTTAAATTGGGCATAATCACCGTGTAAACATTTTGGTAGAATCGGATTGTGAAGTCCGATTGTATTTTAAAAGGGGTAAATTTCATTTAGAGTATTTTGGTTTTAGGTTTATTATACATGATACACATTAAAAATAGGTGTAATAAAGTAATAATGTCACTTTTTTTTTAGTATTCATTACATCTGTTTTTAATATATATTATTTTATAATAAACGTACAAGCTATTCATTATTTGCCCGATATTATTTTGCTAATTATCCTCTCGATGCGCATGCGCCACTTCACCCACATAGCCACACATAAACATGAAAAGAAAATGTTTGTTGTCTCCTCCCAAACAACAAATTCTATAGTGGTACCCGAAATTCAAGGATGGTATAAGCCGAAGCGCCGCAAAGCGGCGCCTCAGTGCTTGTAATACAAATAATTTGATCAAAACTTTAATAAATACAATTTACCCCACATAAAATACAATTCAACTTGAAAGTCCTATTCCACCAATATATGTTTTATGCAGAAATTATGCCCAGTTCAGAGATGGTGGCAGTTGCCTTCACTTTTTGTGCAGATGAATGCCGAAAGTGAAACAACTAGTTGTAGAATAAAAATCTCTGATTCCTCTTTCCTTTTATAACCTCCACCTAATTAGCTCACCATTTGCTTTCGGCTTTACCTAACTGTATCTTTTCTCGGTGGAAAATATTTATGTTACCTACTGCCTCTATCCTGTATCCTGCTTTCATTTTCTGATTGATTGAAATACTGCATTAATCACTGTTAAACATTTTGAGTTTTATTCTGAACTCAATCAAAACGATGTAATTTGCGGAAAATATTTCTTTTCTTTAATAGCTTGTCCAGTAAAATTTAGCGACTTCGAAAAAAAAGGAGGGGTTATTAATCGGATTCGTATGTATATATGTTTTTTTAATGTTTGTTCTAGCATAATTTCTCAAACTGGGCACCGATTTTGATGAACTGTTTTTTAAATGATAGAGTATGACCCCATTAGTGGTCCCATTAAATTTTTTTCAGAATCGATGAGGTAGTTTTGGAGTTATCTTTAAATAAAAGTTTATAATAAACAAACTGTTAGTTTTAAAGTAATATTGCCGCTAACGCTAGAAACGAAAAGTTGTTGGAAAAAAATTGTTTTAAAAAAGCAGAATCGACTTCAAAAAAAAAAGCAATAAAAATTTACTAACAAATGAAAATTAATTCTTTTAAAATTTCTTCAGCATAAGATCTGTTTTTTACTTAACCGCATATAACCGTATATCCACGTCAATTCCTTCCAATTTTATGACAAAATTTTTTAATTAGTACGACTGCAATAATTCCAGTCCCTAGTCCTAGATCTTGCTGGAGAAATTTTAAGAGAATTATTTTTCCCTTTTTAGTGCATTTTTTATTGCTTTTTTGTTTAAGTTGGTTCTATTTTTTGAAAAAAATTTTTTTCATCTATGGTCACAATTACTAGAATTTTCGCTCATCGTAGTCCCCTGTGGGGACAGGATCAAATAGGAAAAAATAAAATCAAACTTTAAATATTGCAAATTATTTTTGTATTAATAAACTGGAATGTTTTCCGCATTATTCATATTTTTTCTCAAGTTTTGTGTTCGGTCGTTGTGGAGCTGTGCAAGACCAAGACAAATTTGTGGCCTATAACTAACATCCTTGATAGTGGAAAGTCCATTATTGAATCACTAACTTGAAGTAAAAGCGGATTGTTAAATATGCTGATGCCTGTTAGTGTGTAGTTGTCAGAATTTTTGTATAACTTCGGCAAATAAAGAACAAGAGATTGAGAAATTTTTATACTTCGAAAAAAAAAAAAAAAAACTATTAGTGTCACTAAACGCCATTTACTTAGAAAATTCCTTAATTATCCATTTCACATAAATAGACCGAATTAAATTTATTCAATCATTACTCGTAGGTATGTAAGCTTCAAAACTAAACAACTATATGCCGTGTATGAAAATCATGACGGTTTATTGGGACATTTTTAGTGAAAAAATGACAAATATTTTTGAAAATTGCCAAAAATGCCAAAAAACTAGCAACGACTTAACACTAAAAGAGGAAAACAACGATGAAAGGTTCACGCGATAGGCGAAAGATGGCCCCCTTATCCCTTGTGACGTGAAACATCGATTCAGTCTGACCGTATCGTGCAGCAGTGCTAATCGTTCTAACAACCATTCGGCCTACTGTTTACATCGGTTTCCAAATTGATGCATTTCAGCCTATCCAGTCGCTAAAAGAACGCTTTTCAAAATCTTAACCTTCGACAAAGAAAAAAAAAATTTAAATGGTATTCCCCCAACAATACATCTCCCTTCAGTTTCCTCGTACCCCGTGTCCTCTTCCCTAACTAGATTAAATTAACTGACGTGACTAACCGTACCTATATCGAAAACCCTCTTAACAGTATTTACCTAATGTATCGTTTTTACAACGCAGGCAGCACCTTTACCTTACGCTGGAGCTAATTAACTAGTCTTGAGGAAACCCATGAGCAACGACGACACACAATTCTTCGCCCAAAAGCGCGCCGATTTTCGAAAATCTTAAATCGTTTTTCGAAAATCGTAATCATGAACCATGATATGTCACATGCCGAGGATCCTCGTTGTCGAAAAACTAGGATTGAAATTAGAAGGTAAGTTTTGAAAAACTCGAAATAAAACACAAAAAAAATTAATCGTGGTACGTGGGTTATAATTTTTACTTCCGGTTGCCTTTGACCATCTTTCATTATTTTAAATTGCCTGCTTTCGTTCATTTCATCAACACACCTCTGAGCGAAATTTTTCCTTTCGCAATTATTATTTTCTAAACTTGATTGATTCAACTTTCTGAAAAAGATATATCATATAACTACGTGGTAAGATGGCAAACATTGGTAATAGTTTGGTACGTACTATACCTTTACCATTCTTGTTGAATGATCGAGTTTTTCTTCAGTTACATGAAGTGGGTATTGGCCGAGGTAGTATGTCCAGAACTTGAGATGAAATATGTCGTCCAAATCGTCGCACTCGTGCATCGATTGGGGAGCTTAGCCCTCCAGATTTCCAAAAAACACCAAATTTTTTACAATAAAAAAAGTACCTAATAACAACTTATGTAAGTACATCAGACTGTAACACTTTTTAAGCGTTTTTTGGTAAAAATCACCTTATTAAAATTCATCTAATGAAAACAGCTAGGGCTGGGACCAAGTACTTTTTTCATATCATGACCCACCCATACTTTTAGCGTCTAAAGCTAAAATACATTTGATCTCGATGTGATTTTTGTAAAAAATTGTGGTATCTTTTGTCGCTGTGTGATAGTGAGAAACTCGCCTTCTAATCAAAACAGTAAAAATAAAATTTTACAGTTTTATTTTTATTTCTTTTTTTTTAGATTGAAGACACCTTATTTTCAAAGTTTTGTCTTCTATGTAGGAATTTAAACCCCCTTTCAAATTATATTTGTTGGGAGGAATAAGTGGACACTGGAGAACTTGGGTTGGCCTCATTCTCCAACCCTCCACCTTTGACACACTCGAGGGATTTTAAAGACCTCGATCTCTCAGAAAATAAAAGAGTGATCAGACATCCAGAAGTGGAACATCTTGATACAACAATTGACCCCAACAAACTGTCTAACAAATCTCTGAGGAGTAGAGACATAGTGACTCTTCCAACAGACTTACAAAATAAAGAGTCTGCCTTTACTTTTGGTGAAACATCTAATTCTGCAGAAATACAACCATACCTTTCTGATTCAATGGCGCCGACAAATGAATCTGAAAATCCACCTAAAGTACATTATTTGAAGGAGCTGGTCAACCAAACTTGACCCTCGAGTTCATTTCACAATTGATGCAACTTCTAAATGCTAAAACTGAGCAAAATCCATCATTCTATAGATGGGGATAGATGTACCAGAATTCCTATCAAATGAAGTTGAAATCTGGTTAACTCTCATTAATGGTAGATTCAAAACTAAAAATATACAAGCACACCAACAATACACATATATTTGAGGAGGAATGCCCCCACAAAAAATAAGAGAGATTGCCCTCCTGAAGAAGAGGACAAAATAATATGCTTGGTTTTGTAGACATGTACGAAACATCTTTGAAAAAACAAAAAATGAAATCATTGACAAAATAATGGGTGGAATAAAGATTGAAGATGACAAACCTTTCAGCTACATAGCTAAATTATGGAAGAAAGCTGATCAAATTGTGGCTCCTTCTGTCATAGGCAACCAATTCTGTAAAAAATTTCTCAACATGTGCAGGCATTGGCAGCTATAGGTTCAACTATAATAAACAGCTCAGCTGATTTGGACTACTTAACCAAAAGTACTGATATGGCTCTAAAATATTTGAAGAACTTGCCGTCTATTAGTACAGTTACAGTAAAGAATGGAGAAATTGCACAATTTAGAGCACAAATTGTTCAGTTGACAACTCAAGAGAGGAATATCAACAAAAATAGTCAGAAAAATAATAACAATGGAAATCAGAGGAACAACCGATCTAAAAGCAGATCAAATGAAAATTCTAGAAATAACAGGCAAAACTGATCAAGAGATCGAAGAGTTGATACTTCACACTGGTGTTAGAGTCCACCTTCCCTTAAAAACCAAAGATTTTTGTCCAAATCTCCTTCTCAAAACCAAGATAAGAAGAACTGTTTTTTCCGCAATAGGTTTGACAAGGCAGCCACCAAGTGCAATAATAGATGCCAATGTTGGGGCAAGATTTATAACAAGTCTGATGAGGGCCTGTTTCCAGGAGTTGGTAGGGGGTAATGCCACCCCTGGTGGTGCTCTTTGCCCCCTGGCAAAATTTTCTATTTTTTTCTGAATTTAAAAAAAGGAAAGAAGCCCGTTAACAACTTTTTTCAATTTTTACAAGTAATAAAATTCAAAAAATACACAATTTGAAATTTGCAATGAATTTTATTTTATGTGGACAAGAGTTCTCATTGTTATTTTTCTCTTCTTACCCAAAAAAAACTCATATTTTTTTAATACAGCTAATATAATCAAAAAAAAGTTTTTGCCCTTCCTTGTCTGCAGTTTACCTCCCTTGGAATATTATTGTGGCTGTGGGCCTGGTCTAATTGTGTCAAACTAAAATAAGAAGCCATCCATGCGACCAAAGACCCCTTGGAAACATACTCATACTACATGTTCTTAAATTGCAGGACTAACAGGAGACTGTACCTAATACATTCTAATGCAGACCTGAGTATATTGCCAGCCAACAAAAAACATAAGGTACATCCTCCAAAATAATTCCTCCATGAAGGGTCAAAACCTTCCAGCATATGGACTTGAAACAACCAAAATCAACATCAGTTTGCAAAGAGATATGACTTGGTTCTTTATAAATTTTGGATGTTCCACATCTGATCCTGGGTGCTGACTTCTTAGCACACTACAGTTTATTCATTGACCTCAAAAATGGTAAATGGATAGATAGTGAAACTAAAATTTGTGTGGATAGCAAAACTTTAGAGTATTAACCGGACATAGCAGTCTCCAGTTGTAGCAAAGTCGACAAATGATTCTTACAGATTCTGTTTGACTATCCTGGATTCACTCAACCATCAATTTGTAGGCATCCTAGCTATAAACATGACCCTCATCATTATATAGAAACAAAAGGACAGCTTTGCTATGCTAGAGCCCGAATATTACTTCCAGACAAGCTCAAAGAGGCATAGAAGTATTATAATCGAATAATGAAAGAAGGTATTTTCCAATTTTCCCAAAGTTCTTGGAGTTCCCCAATCCACACGACTAAAAAAACAAAGGGAGAATGGCAAATTGTTGACAGCTATAGGACCTTAAATGGAAAAACAGTTTCTAATAACTATCCAGTTCCAAACATAATTGACTTTAATGCGAATATGAAGGGTAAAATGATGGTCTCTAAAATTGAGATCAACTGAACATTCCACCAATTTCCTGTTGCGAAACAGGATATTCCAAAGACTTCAAATTACGCCGTTCTAATTTTTTAATTTTCAAATATAAATAGCCTAGAACATTCTCCGGATGATCAGCAACATTTTGAGTTTATTTTCATTAAAATCTATAAAGTAAGATACTTACTTGTTCTGAGCAAACGAAATTCCGTTAATTCAAGAGACAGGACATACCAAACATATAACCTCCTCCGTACGCAATCGGTAATAAAAATACAACTTAGTACAAAAAAACTTGTACCAATTCTGGACTTCGTGCAAAATGACTTTACGATCCTAGGATTGCACAATAATGGCTGTGCCATCTTAGGGTGTTTCAATTTCAGACTTGGTACGTAACATATTATCATATTATAATGTAAATATATATATTGAGTGCAGAAGAATTCGAGTGACCTATATATTGGTGATATAGGATTCAAGATCGGTGGATGATTTTCACAAGTCCTACCGCTAGGTCATGCTATTTCACTGAATGCAATAGTTGTATGTTCTTTGGAAAATACACTAAGTGAAAAATAATTTTGTTAGGAATGAGGTTTTCCGAATTTTCTTCACGGGAGTTACCCAATTTAGAAAATTGTTGGGTAACAGCTACGGTTCAAAATTCAAAATTAGCGTCGTAAATATTCTTTCTACGAATCCATTCATCTTATCATTTTGTGTTAATATCAGAGTAGAATATTAAAAAAGAATTACACGCAATTTAAATTTTTACTCAATTATTTTAAATTTCCGAGAAAATGGAGACGTATTCGATGACCCATTCAATGCTTCAAATATGAAGATAGTATAAGTTTGTCCTTGGATATGGTACTTATAATTTACAGAAACTATTCTCTCAATGGGGACCTGAGGTATGCCTACGCCTGAAGGTACGTCAGCTGACGGGAAAAAACAAAAATAAAAATTCCAATGAGAGCGAAAAATACCGATAAAAGCTGAGGTAAAGACTTTCAAAAAAGAGTATATATTTTTGTGATTTCAAAATACTGGTCAGTTTTGTTGCAATTTTATTAAAATTCTGAAAATTTGACGAATTTTTGCGAATAGAGTGACAGCGGAGAAGATTTTACACGTTACGCAAACGGTTGTGTAAGTACTATTTAAACTTATTTTGGAAAAAAAATTTGAGAACTGTTGATCTAATGTAGGTAGTTGAATACTCACTGAATGTTTAATACTTTTTCATCATTTTTGTCAGATGCGCCGGTGAATTATACAACACTGGGCCCTTGAAAAGAGCCAAGCTCGCGATAAATACACGGCCCGTAAAGCCCTTCCTGTTACCCTGGGGAGGAGGTGTGTACATCTTCTCTAATGTCTCTTCTGAACCCTACTCCAACGAAAATGTCGCCACCACCGACAAAGACATGTGTACTATTTTTATGTATTAAGCTTTTTCTTTTTTCCGCCCAAAAGGGGGATCATCTTCGAACACCCAGAAACTGGCATTTTAAGCATTCGGTGGAGTATTAACGTAATCATCAAACCGTAATCGCGTACGTGTCATAGCTTCGGCCCTCCAAAAGGTGATTAGCCTCTTATTTTGTTATACTTGCGGTGAATTACGTAGGTACTGTAAATTTGTAATTATCTTCGTTTTTCTTGCCAAATTTTTCCCTTTTCATCCCGCGGGATCTCTTCTTGACAGTCTTCACGTTACGACACTGCACTTATCCGCCGATCGATGATTTTATCTGTACATTTCGTGTCGTTAATCCGATGATGACTTACATCTCGCGTGGCCGCTTTGTGGCCTACAAAAGGAAGAGGGAACGGGAACAGCGTACAGCAGCCTTAAAACAGATATCCATAAAAATACGTATAGTAGTAGGTATAGTTTATGCGAATAAAATTTACTGTTTAAAGAAAATAACGTTCGCAGACCATTTTACGTTCCCTAAAGCGTGACTCTCGTGTGTGTGGTCGGTTAATGAAATAAACCTAATTTCTTTGTTGAATTTACATCGACTGGATGCTATTGTTGTAACCCCAAAAAAGGTACCGAAAAGAGACGAAATTCGAATTTTTGTCTTTTCGGCTGCGTAATTGAGGTGCAAATATGAGGATCTGTCCGAAATGTATATCAAATTAACAAGGGTTTTTTTTCTCTCTCTCCTTCTCTCTCCTTCCTACTCTATTAGGTATTTGTGCGAACTTCTATCAGCCATCAAATTAGTTAGTTAGCTTTCACTGGGAAAACAGACATCGTTGTTCGCTCTCTTTCCTCCTTTTCATAGCGGTCTACGTTTTTCAACGATATTCCCAACAATTAATTTGGGAATAAAAATATAAGTTTGTATTTTTGCCAATATTTGGTCCTCAATAGCCTACTGTTGGCTGAAAAACACGTTTTTTTTTGGAAAAATTATTCGTTGAAATAATTTTGGTGGAAAGTATTCTTGGAATTGTCGAGGAAATAAAACAAGATAGTCTACGTCGAAAACATCTGCCTGATTTTTCTATTGCTTAGATCGAGTGCAAAATTGTGATTTGAACATGGACATGTTTTTGGGCCGGGGGTCAGTTGAAAATTTGCGTAGGTCGTTTTTATAAATACGCGTATTAGGTAGTTATTGCTCGTTTCGATTATATATTTATTGACAAGTCTATTTTAAGGTTTTATAATTACGACGCGCTCGATTAATATTATTAATATTGGCGAGATAGAACTACTGGGTATCCATACACTTATATGATCGAAGATCCATTTTAAAAAATGCAGAACTTTGGTGCTGATCAACATGAAAAAACGAAAAATGAAAGTAACGTCTTTCCAGAGCCATAGAAAGGAACTCTGGTCGTAGACTCGCTATAGGTATATCCTTCATTTGAAAATTTGTTTATGCAGACCTATGCAAAATTCAGTGCCCAAGTACAGTACCAATGAGACAACCATTTTTCGGTCTCCCCTAAATATTGGTCTGGAGGAAAATCATCCATTTACCCCCTCCCTATCGATAGGCATGAATCCTTACTGCATTTCATAGCCTTGCTTGTCGCAAAAAATCTCACTAAATGAAGAATAACGTGAGAACAAAAGTGGCTGTCAAAACCAAAATCAATTGGGTTCATCTGCGCTATGAAATGCTATCCTATACCAAAGTTGAACTCTATCGAAAAAAAATTGCGATCTGTAGGTAGGTACCATGTTGACGTGAAATTGGTGAAAAAAGGGACAAAATCGGTCCTCACACACGGACTTTGATTTTATACGGGTCATCTGTGGTACGTACGTACGATGAAAACTCGGAAGACTTGAAAATTAATAAATTAATATGCGGTGGCTGGGAGTATGGTTTTTTTTGTGAACTCATGTCGAAATTATCGCATTTTTTCAATTTTATCGTTTCGTTTTACTAAACAAAGGTAATACGGATTGCTGATGTAGGTACTATGTGACCTACAACTCGCGGATGATGTGGTAAATTCGCGTCGAACACTCGTCTCATCAAACAGATACTCAATTTCATGCCATATGCCTGCATCACGAAGCGGCAGTATTCGAGCCATGAGAATTCATAACTTTTGACCATTCACTTCTCCCACCGATGAGAATACACGGCTTTGCAAATGTATTATTTAAAAATTCGACGAAATGTTGCATCGCCTTCCCCTCTTGAGTCTCCCTCCGGCACTGCTTTCGTACTTCGATCATAGCATAGGCCTGTATTAAACTTCTTATTCGTGCACCAATAAAATTATGAATTAAGTATGTACGGTTTGCAGTTCTGTGGGCGTGTCAAGCGTCGACAATTCGTGGGAGCGGCACGTTTAAAGAAAACATAGCAAAAATCGTTTTCAACGTATAATTCTAGAGAATTAACTAAGCCACTGAAACAATTTATGAAATTATGATGGAAAAAAAAAAAAAAAAAATTCCATGCCACTTTAACCTTGCCTTCTGGCACGACCAACCTAGGCAGCAGCCAGTTGTAGCATTCCTAGGCCCCGTTTTTCAAACACGCTCTCGCTTTGAAAATCATTAAAGAGCAGCATATAGGAGAATCCGTTCCATTTCAGCGTGTGGAAAAAATTATAAATTCTTGCCGACGCACGTGGTATCAATTTGTTTATTTATGGATAGCGTGGATGGATTTTGTCTCATGATCTCCATTTCAAGAACAGAAGGAGTGCGAACATCAGTGGCCTCAGTCTTCAAGATTTAGGTTCGACATCATATTCATCAGGCATCAGGGTTGAGCGTCCCTCGAGTATTAATCGTGAGTCGGTAATTATTCGTAAGTAATGATTACCTTCCTAATTCGAATCAATCATTACTCATGAGGAGTGAATAATAATAGCATGAAAGAATCATTGAAAAAAGATTTTTTCGTACCTGTATAAGTCTTTATTAGAGTGAAAGGTTTTGTTGTTGAAGTTATCCAACCAGTGGCGTAATAGTAAATTATGGTGGAGTAAAACCACTTTTTGAATCCCCTTTTTCTTTATACGGATTAAACAATACAAGTGAATATATTAGGAAAATTCTCCCCAAACAAATTTTATGAACTTTTTTTCGGGAAGTAGATCCTTATTCAGGAAACAGTTTTTGTGAAATTTAGACCATTTCATTTGCTAGTTTCTGATTACTACCTTGCTTACCACCTTTCAGATGTTGGGCATTAAAATCCATTAGTCTTACGATTATTCTGTTTCGTCATTTTTCTGTGAATATGTGACTGAAATATTTTCTCCATGGGACACTACGGGCCGGCTTTTCAGGATTTCAGTTTGAGTGACCGTAGTGGAAGGGTGGATGAGACGGGTTGTTTTCAAAAAAAAAAAAAAATTGCTATCGACACCGACGCGCAAGAAAGATTAAAATTAGCTTGATATGATTTTGAAGGCTGTCATGGCGTCCGAAAATACTGCCTAGAGCCGTCCTTGGTCTCCATGGCCCTTTGAACCAGATTTTCCTGCCGATCTATCTATCATACGAAATTGATAAGAGACGTGGTCAGACTCCCTGTTAACCTTGAGATCTTACATCTTGTTAGTTCTTTGATTTTCGTGAGTTCTTTAAATGGTAATTTTATAAAATGTAATTCATCTTGAATGATGGCAAATAATAAGTTTTCTGTGCGAACGAAGAACGCGATCCATTGCGCACGTAGGTTACCTACGTAGATATTATAAATTTTGAAATTTGTAGTGATCCAGGCATGCTAGAAAAGCTGGTCTTCCAGTTCAACCGCACAAGGGTAAATATGAACAAATAAATGAAAAATTTAGTAAAATTTTCTGTGAATTTCACGTTCCCGACGTAAAGTAATGAAAAATCGTATCTGTCCCTTCAAGGCATCGGAAGTCTACTGACATTCCAAGTTCTTCATTTTCGCCTTGAGATTTTCATGTAAATGTGAATTAGTTTTGAATTCACTGCAATCAAATATTTCTAATCAGAGTCTAGTAGGCTACGTTAATATTACCTTAACAAATATTATTTGTGTCAACTTTTCCTATTTAAGTCTTTTTATTGTAAGCTTCTATTCTACTCACTACTGCGATTTTAAAATATACCAATACTGCAGCTAAACTTCCTAAACAAAATAATGTTTATTTCCTATGAAGCTAAACCCAAAAAAAATAAATAAATAAAAGCTTATCACGTAAAAATTCGTTTTTAACCTAATTAATTTTAACCTTCTATTCTACTCACTACTGCGATTTTAAAATATACTAATACTCAGTGGCGCCCACGTATTTTAAACAGAGTGGGGCAAAGCCTCAAACGAATCACCCACCCACCTACTAACCCCCCTGCTTCACATCTTATTAACTATTATTTATGAACGAAAAATTTTTGACTTGAAAATCATACTGAAGTCAACATTGAAATTGAATAAACAGTAAAAAACCAAGTTGTCTATCCCATGATTCATGATATATAATTCTGTTAAACTAAAATAGTTCACAATAAAATAATACAGGTAATTATATTTTTCAAAAAATAAGAAAAAAAAAAGAAACAAACAAAACAAAGCAAAATAAAACAAAAAATCTTTGACTGAATAGGTAAAAACATTTGATAGGTTAGGTAAAATAAAACTTATATACAGTAACTTATTTGTGGTTGAAAATGTTTTTTCAAATTATTAAGTTTCTTCTTAAATTATTGCTGCTGTTGGCAAATGAATTTATAATTTCCTCATAATCCAGTTCAACATCATTTTCAGTAGCAATTACCATCAAATTTTCTAGATGATCTTCGGACATAGTTGTTCTAAGATTATTTTCGATAAGTTTTAGTTTTGAGAAAGATCTTTCAATTGTTGTGCTGGTAACAGGTAAAGTAAGAGCAATTTTAAGAAGAATAAATAAGTTTGGAAATACTGACTGAAGATTGAAGTGGCAAAATAAAGCAAACAATTTTGGAATATTTCCACTATGGATTGAATTTTCTGCAGTTTTTTCTTCATCAGACCCTGAATCCTCACTGAATTCTCGGTCTTCAATTTCTTCATTACTGTTACTTCAATTGTAATCATGCAAGTATTCAGGAAGCTGTTTTGTCTTTTCCAATTGAATAAAGCATGAAGCAAATTGCTGATATTCTGTTTGAATATTGTCTAGGTTCACAAAATTCTCATAAATGCTGAAAAAAACTTTGAAGGCGTCTTTTGGTAATTTGGTAGTATCTTCGCTTATTTCTTCTGTTTGTTTTCGAGATAATAGACTCAAGTCTCATATAAGTCTCATTTTAAGACTGTCTTAACCCACAAATCTTCTCTGAATCTCTCCACTGATAATATCAATTGCTGTTAGGAATGTTTCAACTTTGAATTATTTCAATGGATCAAGATTTTGTTCATCAACAGCCTTTTCTCCACTCATACATTTTCTTTTTCGATATCTTCTGTTTTCAAGTGGTGTAAACTCTGATTCAGCATCTTTTATAAAGACTTTTACTTTCATTTGAAGTTCTTCAAAATTTTCTCGTAAAGTGGAAAGTTTATCCAATTTCTGTTTTAATATTTCGCTGGCAGAAAGTAGATCAAAATCTGGACTCTGAAGAATTTTGGTCATTCCATCAGTTATAGCAAAAATATTCTTAAAGGTGAATGCTGTAAATACAAAACTTTCTTTTGTAAAATAAGAAAGTAAACCACCATCTGTAGCACCTGCTTCCTTGTCTGCAACTCTATCAGTAGCGCAAATTTCTTCCAGTGTATCCAAAAGAGCTTCAAATGTATCTAGAACTGTGTGTAAGGCAAATGATTGCGATATCCATCATGTAGTATTTACTCGTTTTAATCGTCTGACTCTTTGATTTGGATACCTTTCTTTTTATTTTTCTTCGTACAGATGATTTCTTTTTTTACTACATGAAATGAAAGCATATACCTTTTTGATATTTCAAATAAATCAACTGCATTCACTGATGAGCCAACAGCATTAACAATGATTAAGTTCAAACGATGAGCCCAGCACCAAATATAAGTAGCTCTTGGATTTATCTGCTTGACCAAGGCTTGGAGACTTTTGTACTGGCTCCTCATATTAGCTGCTCCATCATATGATTGGCCAACAAGATCTGATTTCCAGTCCAATTCCCATGTTTCACACACTTCTTCAAATAATTTGACCATATCTTCCCCAGTTGATCAAGGAGTTTCTCTGAGGGCTAATAGACATTCATAAACACAACCAGTTTCTGAATGCACATATCTTACAATAAATGACACCTGTTCTCTCTTGGATAAATCAAAGGTACTGTCGATTGAAATGCTGAAAAATTTGTTATGACGAATATCTATGCAAAATTTCTTGCTTATGAAACAGGAAACTGCATCAATCAATTTGTTTTGTCTCCGCCAGGATATGAACAAATATTCTGGCTTCTTATTATTTTCCATGAGGGGTTGGACATATGAGGCCATTTTAGGGCTGTACTTTGAAAGTAAAAGTACAAGGTCTTTGAAATTTCCTCGAACCCGATTAGACCAAATCTCACAATGCCCACAAAATGGTAGACAGTGCTGTGCTAAGAACAACATTATATCTATAAGTTGCCTTACAATTTCTCAATTCTGATTAATTTGCATTCTTCAAGCTGTAATTAAGGCTGGTTGAACAGGCAAGGTAGCTGATAAAATCTTACATAAGAGAGTAGCTTTGATATGGATATCTGATGTCTCATGTTTTACAAAAGAAGCATTGCCATTCTTCCAACATTGGCACCCATCAATAACCCAAGCTTTCTTTGCATTCTTGCCAAAAAACATGCAGTTAAGACAATATGCTCGATTTTCTGTTTTGGAATAAGTCAACCAAGTTCTTTGGCTAAAAGAGCCATCAGGCAGTTGTCAGAAACACCACGCAGGTTGGAATTTACAGCCTGACTTGTCTTTTGGAAATCCTTGTCCAGAAAGCTCTTTGGTTGTATGCTGGCAAGGACCCAGTTTCAATATAGCATTTACTAAATCGGATGAACGATCAGTCATATTTTTAAATATTGATGGGTCGTTATCAAAAATTTGAGTAGATATATGTTTATCAGTTATATCAGGGTACTACAAAAAAAGAAAAAAATATATCAATGGATTAGAACACTTACAAAGATAAAGTTTTTCAAAATAATAATTGAATTTAAAAAAAAATGAAACAGTCTAAGCACAGGGACATATAAAATGATAGAACTAAAATTTTGAAAACAAGTTTTCCAGGTTTTATACCAATAATTTTTTTATAAATTGGAATTACAACTATAGTCACGCAGTTGCTTGCAAAAATGCCTACTACATCACATGTTACAAATACGTATATAATTCAAAATTTTTGAAGGAAACAGATGTCTTCATATCAAATATTTCCTGATACAATTTTGGTAAATTTAACATCGATTTAACAATGTTGAAGTACATAACATTATTTCATATATTTAAAATTTTAGGGGGTTTCTATTGTTAAGAATGTTTAAATTCCTTAGATGTTTAGTTGAAAACTCTCTGCTTCCAATTTGATTTAAATCAGTTTTATATTAGGCTTAAGGATAGGTACTTATGAAATCAACATTCATTTAAATATGATTTATCATACAATTTAATTAGTTAGAACTAAACAGTATTGATTTTAATAATAATATCAAAAAGTATTTCTGCCAGCGACTGCGTTAGTTGTAATTCCATTTTGTAAAAATAAACTATTATGAAACCTGGAGAACTTGTTTTTAACATTTTAGAACTATCAAATATATTTGAAGATGTATCGTATAAAAAAATGGGAAAATTCAAAACTGACTTCTTTTTAGGGAGCCCTGGAGACTGAAGAATTTAGAATGGGTCAAATGCAGAAATGAACACCAAATTCAGACTCAGCACCTCAAAAATCATAGTTGGTGATGTATCAAACAATAAAATGTGTAAACTGAAAATTTTCTGGTGTAATGTTTACATGTGCATAACTAAGGAGGACTAATATAATATTAAACCTGAAATATTTATATAGGCACAAGGAATACCGTATCGTAGACTCCCCTTTTTATTTGGAATTGTGGCTTGTGAGTGGTTATCTTACGTTTTTGATGAAAAAAATTTTTAATCTAATTTTTGGGTCATCTATAGGGAATTTTTTGTTTTTTGGCCCCAATTATTTGAATTGTCATTTATATTTTTTTAATGCATATTGAATGCTGGAGAATGGCACAAAATTTCATTAGATTGCCAGAAAATTAGAAAATGGGTCAAACACAATACAATACTCTCTTTTGATGCAGTTGGTTAAAATAGTGTTTCATAAAGAACAAGATCTCGACATCTGTTTAGGTCTTATGGTCTAAGTGTTCATCAAGTTAAACTTTTCAGGATAATTTTGAAGAATGACAATCCTTAGATGTGCTTTTGGATAAAAACTTAAATACTTAAAGCAAAAACTGAAAAGCTGCCTTTTTAAAATTTTTTCATTTTCAATATGTAATAAATATTGAATGAATTGATGAAATGACATAATAAGTTTATGATTATTAAGAAGCCCATCTGAAGCAATCCTTCTGCAAAAATATCATGAGTATTTTTGCCATAGCTTATATTTCTTGGAAATTACCAAAACTTTGTATGAAAATTTTTGGAGGAGGTGAAAAATTGATTAAGATCTAATTATACAAAAGAGATAATAAATGTTAGAGAAAACTAACCTGAATTAAAAATGTTTATAGTTCTTGAGAAAATTGTTGTAATTATTCTGGTCACGATAAAAAAACAAACCTGATTATTTGTAAACGTATCTCTCTTAGCCTTGATTTAAACAGTAGGTTCATCATTTTCACTTAGATTTAGTTGATGTTGATCAAATGGACTCATTCTATGAAATGCCTTTGCATCTATATTTATTTCTGCATCAACATTTATCTTCACTGTCTCTAATTTGAGTAAACTGTCACTCTCGTTATTTTTGAGGGTGAGGTTATTGGATTCTTCAGGTTTTTCAATATCTATTGCACATTTAAAGACAAAGAGCAATTATAAAATTACATAATTGTAAGTTTGTAAAGATGAGCAAGCTAGGTATTTTTTTAATACAAAAAACTAAAAATCAAGATTGAAGTATTTGAATGATCACTTCCATTTTTTACCTGATTCCGATTGTGATTCAGTTAGAGGAGCATCTTTCTTCAATGAACATGAAGGTGAAGCAGTTATTTCCTGTTCAGTTGATTGCATTAATGAATTTATAATTGATTCAGCATTGCCCTGAATTACCAAAGTTCTGGGAAAATCTGTGTCATCTGTCAAAAACTTGTCGATTATCTCCGAGAATTTTAGTCCAAAGAGTAACCAGTTAAAAATTTACCGAGATATGGACATACAAAGTTGAAAAATATTTTATTGATGTGTTAATAGCTTTGTATTTTTTATACTATGGGGTTAATTCGAATACTTGGAAATTGATTATTAAAATGCCGCTGCATGCCATTGTGAATGTGGTAAACAGACTCTAGACAATAAATTAAAGTTTGCAGTAAAACAAAATACGTTTTTACATACAACTATTTAATTTCTGTTAAAAGATTTTTTTTTTGGATTCTTCTAGACTTACTTTTCCCTTTAATTATTTAATATTTAACTATAATAGTCTAATAGCCTAGATTTAATTTAACTTTTACATCCAAGTAATATGAATATTGTAGCATGTATAGGTACTTACCAGATAATTTGATTTTTTTTGGATGAAAAAAAGATCCCAATTGAGACTGACCCTTTTTTGGGAAATTTTTTATTGCTACATGCATCAGTGTGCCTTTTCCAGTTTGTGTGATTTTCCAGTCTTTTTCTCTCTCGATCACAGATGCAAACTCTTAGCAAGTCCAAATGGGATTTGATTTCTTCCATTGTATAACGATTAACAAAATAAGACAATTTCTAGGATTCAGGATCCAGCAAGTTAAAATTTGTGATTAAAAAACATCAGTTTCACTAAATCACTCACAATCAGTAGAGTAAATGAATCAAATAAATGAACAACAAATTTGTAACAAAAACCAAAAATGATTATATAACACTTCAGCAGTTCAGCTACAACATCTTGTGATAAACTGTTTTTTCATATTTCATTCATAGTTATTTGGTGGCCAGTAATATTTTACTGCTTGCATGTAAAATGCTAAAAATAACACACTATCATAAAACAATCTCTGATAAATTATTCTTTGCAATTTTTTTCTAGACAGTATCAAGTTCAAACCGCAAACACGCAGCAGTTTTCACTGCCTTATACATAATATAAATATACATATACGTATATATATCCACTTTTTGCTCATTTTAGCACTTTTTGGGAATCTGTGGAGCCTCTGCTGTTTGATCTATGGCAAAGAAACTTGAGGTGGTATTAAAAGCTTTCATTGGCTACACATTTGTGTTACAACCTGTAAACTGAAAGATTTTGGCTTTAAATTTTTAAAGTAGTTGAAGACTATTAAAGACTGGTCTGGTATTGAATTTAAGCAAAATCACCTGGTTTTTGAATAACAGTCGTTACAAAATTTTGACTCTTTTGGAAAATACACATTTGCGGCAGAGATATTTTTCATTCTTTTGCTATTTTTATTTAGGTACTTAATAAGGAGTTATTACATTCTCAAAAATCTACAAACTTAGCTGACGAGTATATTGGATAAACTTTGCCACCATAGTCTTCTGACCAAAAGATAAAAATTATTAGTTTATTTCACCTAGTATAGAAGACGATTTATATTATTAAAAAACTTTCATTTTTCCTCAGTTTTTACCCTGCCTACCTCACTCCTTCTAGACCACCCACCCCGAATCAAGTGGGGCAGCTGCCCCACTTTGGACCCTACCATGGGCGCCACTGCTAATACTGCAGTCAACCTTTCACAACGAAATAATATTTATTTCGCATGAAGCTTAAGCCAAAAATAAAAATAAAAGCTTATCTTTAAAAATGCATTTTTAAATGAGAGCTTCAATATTGAGCATTTTCTTAGAACCTATGGTTTCTGACATCATTATTTTCTTGATTTTTTTATCTTTGTTGTTTCACACTAATGGGCAATGTTGATTGTTGAGGCGTAGAGCTATGTTACAAAATTTTAATTTAATGTCATTAGTCTCCGAAAAATTTCAGCCCTGAAACTAATGGTTCTGACTTGTGGATAAATTTGGTTTTTTGACAGAATTTAACTTATTTATTGCATGATTCATCAACTTCATTAAATTCAAGACTGTAAATGAGACATTGAAAATTTAAATATGTTAAACGAATATCTCTGTTCTGAATTCAAATATCTCGCCTCTGAAAATAACATAGTATACAAGAACAAAAAAATTATTCACAGTTCTCAGGACTTCAGGAGTAGGTACAGAACTAAGTTCCTATTCTTTATGCGAGAGAACTATTGGTTGTAGAGAGCTGCAATTTAGTAGAGACATCTAAGTATGTTAGTCGAAGATTCTTTGAAAATTTGGCTGAAATCATTCGGATGATTTTTGAGATATTGCTGAAATTCCGCAACTAAACTGATTTTATTTTAATATCATTTAAATCACTCAATCTGAACAGAATTTCGGCAATATCTCGAAAATCACTCGTAGGATTTCAACCAAATTTTCACAGAATCCTAAACTAACATACTTCGATGTATCCGCAAAATTTCAATTCATCACAATCAATAGTTCTCTCGCACTTCCTCTTGATAACTTTGAATTCCCCAAAAGTTTGCGCAATTGCAGTGGATTTAGCACCAAAAATACTGAAATCATGTTTTTGTTTAGCAGCAGTAGGTTGTTGATTCAAATAAATGGGTATAAATTTACCTAATTCTTGTATCTTTCCGAAATAATATAATTTTTGTAGATATAAGGGTGAAGAATCCCCTACAAAATGCCATGTGGACAGACAAAAATTAAACGATGAAAAAAATGATAATAAAAATAATGACGTCACAGACCACGGGTCCTAAGAAAACGCTCAGTATTGGAGCTCTCGTGTTTTTAATGTAATTAAACAGTTCTTCTCCACTCGATTTGCAAAAATTCATCTCATTGGACGTTCAAAAATTGTTTGATGGTAGTACTATATGTAGTCATTGTTTTGTCATCATTTAGGGGTCCAAACAAGCGTATATTTGTAAGTGATCTCAGTATAATTTCAACATTTCAGCATTGCAAAAGAAACCCATCATACTTTTTCTCAAAAATTATAGACTCGTATATACGTGCCACGGGCCACTTGTTATTTTTGCAATAATAAAATACAAATGTAGTGAAGTGTCAGAAATTGAATACTGTTGGGTTCACGACGTTCGAAAAAAATTTTTCTATCAATTTTATAAAGGGAAAAATTTGATGTTAATTTTTTTTGGCTTAAGTTCTTGGATTCTGAAATACCTCAACTGATGCTGCCTAGGCTCGAAAATGTTTTAGTTTGTTCGGTACATCGTCCCTCTAGACTGTATGTAGGTATATCTATAATTCAGATTATTTTTCCAAGACCTCAAACACTGTTTTCACTATTTGTAGAGTAGGCCTACTGTTTGCGACGTTTGTGGCGTGTCGTCTTGACGTGCGCCTGATCGGGTTTTCAGATTATTATCGAGTTCCACCCCCACCCTCAAATCCAGTCCAGCATTTCCACTTTGCAGGACACGTTGAAAATCGCTGCTCGATGCACGAAACATGACGACGCCTTCTCGGAATGACAGCGATAAAAATTAGATTGGATCGCTTTTTAACGCACATTCCAGCCTCTCTCGATCATGTTACACTTTTTTTCGTCTTTCCTTCCCCACTTCCCCCATGCAATATAGCTTTTATTTTAACTTTCTTTCTTTCTTTCTTTCTTTCTTTCTTTCTTTCTTCCGGCATCTCCTCTTCAAAACCTATCCTATTTATCGTTCCAAATTAACGTTCCGAGTATTATGATCTATTAATTAATACGGACTGGAAATTTACGAGCGCAGAGTGTTGCTAGTCGAGCCCGTAAACGTTTCGTTGATTTTGTGAAGAAAATTACAGTGCAGGCCCATAATATGCGTACAGTGTACCTATTACTTCGCACGGAGTTAATGCTGAATATAATGTAAGAGCTGTACGAGTGTGTATGTGTGGCTGGTGCCTGCAGCTTGGAGAAGAAAGGTCGACGAGTGGAATGGGAATGGGATTGGGGAGGGGGAAGGGGGAAGGGCAAAGAAAGGAAAGAAAACGAAAAATGAGAAAAAGGAAAAGGTCGTTGCAGGATTTATATTTTGCAAACTAGTTGTTCAGACACATTTACGTTACATTAACCCCTCGTGTGGGATACAGCCTGTATGTAGGTCTATAAACGAGTGAGTATGTAACTATGTATCAAATAGCGCACGTATATCCGCATTAATCTTCGGTTTACAGACGCGCAAACACACGGCCAGAGGGTTGTGAGCTTTTGGGAGACTTAATTACGAAATTCCGATTTGATGGATTTTCTCATTTTCACAGCGCCGCCGTTTTCATGTGTTTTAGAAAAGTTTTATATAGACTACAGACGCTACACCACCTCATTCTGCTCACTTACCCATTCATCCTTCCATCAGCCCTTAGCTCGTTCTCGTTCTCTCTCTCTCTCTCTCTCTCTCTCTCTCTTTCTTTTTCTCTCTCTCTTCCTCTCTACCGCTGTGTATAACTTTTATGAAAAATTACATAATGCTTTTTCTTTGTTAATGAGTGGCTGGTGTTTTTGCTGTTCTTGTTGTAGGCGTCCTTGTCATCGTCGTCGTTTCTTCTTCTTCTTTTTCTCTATATTTCGCATAGTACGTGGAAGAGTGAAAAGAACTTTCTGTGTCGTGGTTACGTTAACGATTAAGGACGACTCTATCTGAATGTTATTCAGTATATGGCCTGAGTGAAAGAACGAAAGTGACACA
Source organism: Ericerus pela (assembly GCA_011428145.1). Taxonomy (NCBI): domain Eukaryota; kingdom Metazoa; phylum Arthropoda; class Insecta; order Hemiptera; family Coccidae; genus Ericerus; species Ericerus pela. The sequence continues at coordinate 335,203 of WOFM01000191.1, read as the reverse complement.
AGGAGAAAAGCTGAGTGGGCAGTACCACTGTACCAGCGTACCTACGAAAGTTCTTTTTTGTGAATTAGATAAAGAATTTTAGTTTTTAAAGAGAGCATGAGCAAATGATGGTAAGTGAAAATGTAGCCCAGTAAAATAAGGTTAAAATAAAAATAGGGTGGAAATGGAATTAATTGATTTAAAATATCGTATATGCGATTCTTAAATAAGTGATGGAAATTCTCCATTCCCGTATCTTGGGTTTCCACGAGAGATGGCTCGAACATGCGACTACATTTGGTTTTTTACTACTGCTTGTTGTCTCCAAACTTCATTAATGTAATGTGTCACTAGCCAACTATAAGATCTGGACATTTCCGTTCTCTCTTTCATTTTCATAAAATCCATCTGTCTCCTAACTGTTCCCTTCATCAAGACCTTTTTCTAGAGCGAAACTCAATCATAATACTTTTTGAATGTTAAACTTTTTCCTATAGATCTCGTGGACTCGCTACTTGTCCTATTCCCCTAAATCAATATGACAATAACCCCTTTCCACATGACTACTCTCGCATGTTTCAACTCCTTTCCTCCCAATCTACTGAATAGCCTTCCTCTTCTTCGTACGTAAAACTTACCAGTTGCTGACGTCGTTGAAACTCACGTCTTAAATAACTTCTCCTGACGATGGATGAAATAGTTTATTGATGCCAAAGCCCAAACAAACACTTGATAAAAAATTAATCTGAAAATTTCCCCGAAATACTCGAGTTTAAAGATAATAAAAATAGGTACTTAAAAACTTTTTTCAGTTTTTTTTCTACTTATATGATGTGTTGTTTGAATCACTCTTCACTTTCTAGCGCGCAGGGCCGAAGAGAGAGGAGAAGGAAAATGGGGATTCTTCCAGCGCCCGGAAGCCTTCTCCGAATGCTTACACAAAAGAAAAAAAATTTAATATCAATTATTTGCTAAAATAATATTATTTTGATTCCTATGGGCCCGTTTTTTCTCTCTCCGGTCCTGCCAGTGAGTGATTCATGGTTTCTGGCTATTCTTGCTCTCATTGCAGAGAGCCAAAAATCGTATGGCACTCTTCTTGGCTATTCTATGCTGGGGAGTGTATTCATTGACCATTTCTAGAGACTATAGGTCTCCAGTTATGTTTGGTTTGGACCACCTTCTTAATTTCAATAGTATGAGGCTAACATTATACAATTTCGTATTTGCTTTCCCTTGGTTACGTAGACCGCAGCTCCAACATGACATTCAGGCGTAAAAAGAAAATTAAAGGGAAAAGAACGTGGCAAGTGAAATGCCACGGTATACCCTGTAATAGAGTTGACCTGAAATTTCATCGACACCTACTGCGTGACTGGTTGCTTTCGCTGTTCTGAAGGAAACGCTCCGCAATGCGTGTCGCAGAGATGTGCTATTTTTTAATTGAACGTTTTATTTTTTAAATTGCCATAATTTCTAGCGTAATAATATGGGCAGTCTAATTGTAAGGAAGAGATTTTTATAAATTAATATTTTCTCGTATTATCCTAGAGGCGTATTAGAGAAACACGTCGAGTTTCCACAGTTTTTCTTCCAATGGTCGTATTCCGGGAACAGCTAACGTCAACCGGATCGGGAGATTATAATTTCTGAACCTACCTCATTATGGGTTTCGAATTTAAAAGCTGTTTACACGAATAACTTTTTTATTTATTATTCGCCTTTGGAAAGCTGTGTTCCTCGGCAAGCTCTCGTACAACCCAGTTGTATATTTATCTTCATACAGCATGCGTTTACTTTACTTGGTGTGGGTACCTATTCTGGAAATAAATTTGCCTGGTGAAGAAAATCCGTATTTCTACCAAGAACTGTAAAAATTATGTAGAAATCGGTGGTACAGGGCCCATTGGTAGGATAAAATTTAATTTTTTGAAATTTTAAATTAAAATATATGTACATACGGTACGGTACGGTACGGTACCAAGTTCGAACTCGAAATTCATGAAAAATAAGTCTTCTGTAGTGTCTTCCAAATCATATTCGCCGCATCTTCGTAGGTAGTAGGTACGTATAATTTTTCATCAATTATTTGATTTGTTTCCCGCGTTAGTGTTTTTCGTCGTTTACATCAGCTGTAGTTTCAACGTAATTGTTCATTCGCTGGTTTTTCTGACCTTTCATTGAAGGAGCTCGACAAGTGCTATATCACTGAAATATCTTGCCGATTACGCAAAACACTCTATATTTGTACAAATCAAGGTTCAGTCAGAGCAGTCACGTGTGGGTTTTACCTACTACTGAAATGCCAACGGAGACGTACTTAATCAAAATTCGAAACAAAAATAAACAGGAATCGAATAACTTGTATGCAGTGCAGTACCTACAGTATATACCTATATATATATATACATATATATGTACAAAACGTGCGTACAATTTGTCCCGAAATTTATTATTTCTTCAAAGATAAAATGTAGCGATACGAGATTCCGTGAAGAAAAAAAATTCATTCAATGAATTTGGAAAACCCGAGAACGTAGATGGGATATTATTTTTTACAATGTGTACATGCAATGTCATCCGTCTTTAAATGGGAAAAATTCGAGTTTCAAAGCATGGTCTGCTTATGTGAGCGGTTGGATAAACTTTCGAAAGTGCAGATAATTTTCTTACGATGGAGAACTATAACCTTCGCTCGCCAAATTTTCACGAAGTTTAATCATACCTACTGTAACGTATATTTTCATCTATTTTTAGAAATGACGAACATATTCGTCCACGCATTTTCAAATACCAAAAACGTAGATATTTATCAACAATAATTATCCTATAACTCTTTATAAACAACCACTAAATTACCCGTATTTGATTTTATGAATATAGATATATCACCTGTATATTCATGACCTACTTGTGCCTGTCCCTCGAATACTCGACGAGTCAGCACAACCCTATAATAACAACACCCTACCTCACTTAGCCTATCCAACACGTACGTTTTCATACCCTGAACGAGTATATAATCCCTCGATTCAGTGGAAAAAGACACAGTTCCTCGACAGCTACTTCTAAGTACCTGGAACCTCTCTAGTAGAAGTCTCTAGTGAACAGATAGTCTTGCTTGTTGGATTGTGATTGTATATGTATAATTATTAACGTATTAATATATGTACTGTGATGTACAAATTATTATTTAATTAAAGGTGTAAATTTATTTGTGTGTTTTTAAATATTATTGAGTCTCTACTATATGTTAAGGTCCACTATAGTTTGTGGATGATAAAGTTGAAATATTTTAAGAAGTATTGCTACTTCTAGTACGTGATATTTCATGTATGGTGTAACATCGAAAGTGGTTCTAATTAGGTACATTACCACCTCTTATGGCCGTTACACCTACAATTTAAACTGATTTATTATACAATTTTGTTCTTTCCTTAGTTGTGTTTTATGATAATTTTTGTCTCTTGATCGATATAGATACGTGTGAAAAAATTGAAATTGTAGTTTGTTGGTTAAATGATTTTCTAACATATTCGTCCTATCGTCGATTTTACCTAAAAAGCTCGTGATTTTATCGGTAAAATATCCAATGGCATAGAAATGGGGGCGTTACTTTGGGGATAAAACTCCACAAAAATTTTCTTATTAAATGTCTCCCATACCTTCAAACGATAATCTCAAGCTAAGCTATTGCCAAAAAAATGTCGTTAACCCTCCCCCCCTAAAAAAAATAAAAAAAACTATGTTCTACCTATGCCACTGAAAATTTCCCTTATCGTACTGACGTTCAGCACGAGGCGTAATTAAAAAAAACATTTTGTCGTTTGTTTCAATTAGTACAATAGGTATAACAACAATAACTTGATAGATTGCTAAGATAAATAAAATAAATAAATAAAAAAATTTAAGGATACGCTTGTATTTAACTTTGCACTCTAAAAAGTAGGAAAATAATTTTTCATGACCTACTTAGCTTATTTATTCTTGTAACACAAAATAAAAGCATGGGGAAAACTTGACTATCATTATATATTTTCTTCTTCGTACAAAAAGAAACCTACAAATATTGTTGAAAAACTTTGAATATTAATATGAGTAGCCAACAGACTTCTCTCAACTATCATTATAAATTAAAATTTATCTCCATGCTGACCTAATTCTTACAGTAATGTGTATTATCAGTTATTATTATCAATATCCAAATTAACAAACAACTAATCAACAACCTTCAAATTATTTGTTTAAGACCCTTTTTCAGCGGATAGTTCTGTCTACCTCCATCTACCAATTGGATTTGTATTCTAATTGAAATATTTCTTTTCTTTTGCCCCACGGTTTTATTTTGTGTTACAAGAATAAATAAGTTAAGTAGGTTATGAAAAATTATTTTCCTACTTTTTAGAGTGTAAAGTTAAATAAAAGCGTATCTTTAAATTCTTTTTATTTATTTATTTTATTTTTGACTTTTTAGGAATAAAAAAATGTATAGGTAATTTGATGTACATCTTAATTTCAATAGTAATTTACATATAATTCACGTTTAACATCTAGGTCCATATTTAAATACGTCATTTTAACCTCCCATCACTTAAACTTTACTTGAAAATGACTTGGCACAATTTTGTATTGAAGAGTGCGATAACATTTTATTTTAAATTGGAACTCTCATAAGAAATACAATGTTCCCACATTTTTAAGTAGTCGCTGTTAAATTAATCAGCATTCAGCGACAAATCGAAGAGACTTCGTAGATGAATTCTCTTCAATTTGTTGCGAATTCACATCCATTCATCACCCTTAAATTAATCAGGATTTGGCGACAAACAGAAGAGAATTTGTCTACGAATTATCTTCTATTCTTGGCCCTTAAATTAATTAGGATTCTGCGACAAATCGAAGAGAATTCAGCAAGGAATCGAAGCGAATTCATCTACAAATTCTTTTCTATTCTGTGGTATGCAAACCGGGGTGGCAATGCGCCACGCAAGTTGGACCCAGTAGACAACACGCATTTTTACGACCAACCACCAACGGACCACCGTGATATCTCAACACGTCTCCAAAAATGCGTCTCACATGTCCCTGAAAACACAAATAGAGGTACAGCACTAGGTGGAAAACAGAAACCTCACGCGCCTGAATTGCTGGTCCAGGGTAATTTATAAAAGTAACCCCAAGAACGTTGAAGATTTGGAATAAATAGCTGGAATGTTTATGAACAGCAGTGTTGAAACGTAGAAAACCCACCAAAAAGAACGTGTTACCCTAATATTAATAAGATCTGCCCCGCCATTTCACCCACAAGTAAAAAGAACCAGCACGTCATAATAAAAGAACAAAACATTAAATACATACCTGTACTTTTATTATTCGAACCATGATACAGGAAGAATTACAGTGAGCCATCCTCATAAACGGGGATGAATGAGGACGTAGCGCGTAAGTAATTAAATTGACAAAAATAGCATGGTGAAAAATATGAAGATAAAGTTACGCCAGTACCGAAGTCAAACATAGGTAGGACCGAAGTGATTGGCCGTATATATCACGAGAATGGACTAGCCGTAATCACAATAGATAAGGCCGAATTTGGATAACAGTTTCTCTACTTTCAAATATATGTATATATTTGAAAGAAAGAAACGGTTATCGAATTTGGGAAAAAACCAGGTTACCTACAAATAATCAACAGACGTTGATATTTGCCAGTAAGCAAGGCGTATTTTATCAAGATACTTCAATTCATAGCCGTTAAATTAATCAATATTCAGCGACAAATCGAAGAGACTTCGTAGATGAATTCTTTCCAATTTGTCACTATTTTTCTTCGATTTGTTACAAATTCTCATCGATTCTACGCCCTTAAAAAACATCAGGATTCCGCGACGAATCAAAGAGAATTCAGCGAGGAATCAAAGCGAATTCATCTAGATATTAATTCCCTTCTATTTGTCGCCTTTAAATTAATCAGTATTCAGCGACAAATCGAAGAGAATTCATCTACGAATTCTCTTCAAATTGTCGCAATTTCTCTTCTATTTGTTGCGAATTCTCATCGATTCTTTGTCCTTAAAATAATCAGGATTCAGAAACGAATTGAAGAGAATTTGTCTACGAATTCTCTTCAATTTGTCACTGTTAAATTAATTAGGATTTAGAAATTAATCGAAGAGAATTCATCTACGAATTAAGGAATTCTCTTCAAATCGTGACACACAAGAAATCTTTACTTACTTCTCCCAATTATGGCAATTAATGGTATTTTAAATTTTTCACGATCTGAAAAATAAATAAAAAAACTATTTCAAAAAGAATTTGATAATGAAAAATACACACATCAAAATGATAAAGGTTGTCGTCAAGTAGCGCTACCTGGGAAACGGCGCGCTGGAACTAAGCAAAGTGAGTTAAATAAAAGCGTATAAAAAAGCTCGGATATTCGAGAACCTGCTGTAGATTCCTTATAAAGTATGGTCAAAGATAGATAATTATAGCCTGGAAAACCGATGAGAGAAAACAGGCGAGAGGAATGTAATTTTTGGCAGATTTTCGAGAAAAACTTGCTGGTTATTTAATTTCACTCCCTGAGTATACCGTTATCAGACAAGAGATAGTGTATTTGTTCGATTAGAATTTCGAGAAAGGGTAAAAAGTAAAAAATTGTACTCCATTTCAAATGGGAAGGACAATCCGCCACTAGCAACACACGCCGTGTGGTGGAAAGGGGTTTGAAAAGATTGATTCAAACGAAGCAGTTGTTTGGAGTAACGTATTTTCACAGACAGATGACATATAATTTCTCAGCTTTCCTTCGCTACTGATGTGAGGCGTACAGAACGAGGATCGAAAGAACTTGAGACTTCTAATAATCTGGAGGTTTATTACACGAATGATTAATACAATATTAACAGAATATGAAATGGCGAAGCAACAGCAATGTACGATCGAAAGTAGTAGGGGGAAAAGCACTTCGTGGTGAGAGTGTACGTATGACATATATATAGTGATCGTGATGATGATGATGAAGAATGAGTGAAGGTGGGATTTCTGTTACAACACCCCCCTGAAATTTTACCGAATGAGTTCTTCATCATGTTTGACGCCTAAAGTAAACAAATTATTACTGTTTATACAAGAAAAATATTAATTTCAAAATGATATATGCGTAATAAAAAATTTCAAAAATAAAAAATAAAAATATTGACATCGTATTATTTAAATATTATGGTAACTAAGTTTCAAAATAAAATTTTGTTTTGCTGTGCTTCGAGAATAAATAAAATAATAAAATAAACAAATAAATAAATATGGTAACATGCATAAGATATTCAATGATAATATATAATATGTAAAAAAAATATTGTAAAAAAAATATTATAATAATATAAAATTGGTAACATGCAAAATATTATTTTATTATAGGTAACGTGTGATTTAATTGTTATGTCTTTCGATTAGGGAAAGAAGAGAAAAAAAAAATTAGAAAGAAAAAAAATTCGAGAAGAAAAATATTCACGTATACATAAAGAAAAAGAAATAGAAAAAAAATATATATATAATATGGTATTTCCAATTAGAAGTTGATCGAATTCAAAGGAACGTTACGTTTGTATTTTATCTTAAACGTGTGACATGAAAAAGATTGTAGTATAATATTCATCGCATCGTTTATTATCTTTCGTGTATTGCTATTGTATTTGAACTGGCGCTTAAGATGTAATGTGATAAAGGAACATTTTCGACTTATCTTGTTTTGCGGTCATGTAATGGGTTTAATCTTTATTGTATTTATTGTCGGAGAGTTCTTTTCACTATTTCGTGTGGGAATATTACGTTTATTTCTCTCACGGTTGTTTGAAAATGTATAGGGTTTTTATTATGTGAATTGTAGGGTTTATTCCTGTTCGATTTTTCTGATTTTTCTTTTGTTCACTTTAGGTGTTCAGGCGGTACGGGGATTCGAACCCGTACTGGCCGAACACCTAAAAACCTCCCTCGCTCACCGCCACAAAAGGCAGCACCGTACTCACTCGGCCACGGTGCCGGGTGACAGTGATCGAGGGAGTGAGTATTGTTATGTGCCGACGTATAGTGTGGCGGTCGCCACACCACTCCCCCCAGTATAGCGGAGCGTAATACGAATTCCCATACGGAGGCGCCTAGGTAGGGACGTACACCGGAATGTGGCAATGCTCCCCCGTACATCACCGCTCCGTGGCATACGTCCACCAGCGCCGTCACGCAGAGAACCAGCGGTGTGATGCACCACAGTACAGTCGGTAGTTCGCCTAGTGTCTGAGAGATGGCGTGAATATTCCATCTCCCGGATCACGTCGGGGTCACCACTTTAGGTGTTCAGGTGGTACGGGGATTCGAACCCGTACCGGCCGAACACCTAAAAACCTCCCTCGCTCACCGCCACAAAAGGCAGCACCGTACTCACTCGGCCACGGTGCCGGGTGACAGTGATCGAGGGAGTGAGTATTGTTATGTGCCGACGTATAGTGTGGCGGTCGCCACATTCACATTTTTAAGAGGTCGGGTATTTATCTGTTACAAGTATTTTCTGGTAAATGGCTTTGTTGCGTACTAATTTTTGCAGTAATTGAAGGTTAACTTTTAAGCATCTTTTTTCATGTTACGACCTATATTTTGGACTTGGGACGACTTGTACTTTGAAATGGTAAATTTTGAGATATATTATGACTTTGAAATAAATGAACCATTTTTATATTATGTATAGATATTTGTTTCGTTTAATATTTTGACAACTATATTTTCGAACTTTGAACGATCCAATGATTTTGTCAAAATATCTGCCAACTGATTTTCGGAGCTTACAGTCCTAAAAAATATTATTTTTTCTTCAAATGCCTCCAAAATTGAGTAGCATTTGATCATTAGGGCTCTCGACTTTTTCTGACTACCCCCTGAACATATTTTTTGTGTTGAGATATTATCTTCCATTATATCCACACTTAATTTTTCACCTAAAATTTCGTAATTTATATTTTGTATGACTTTTATGGTATCGAGTGCATCATAAACCGCAATTATTTCAGCTGCTGTGCTAGACGATGCATGAATGGTTTGCTTGCCGCAATTCCATTCTATCAAATCCCCATAAGAAAATATCATGAATCCAGTTATGGACTTCCCTTTTCCTAAATTATTTAGATCTATATTATTTTCATCTACTTGGGGTGCATATGAGGCATCAATATAGGCCTGTATACCATCCCCTTTCGATCTATATATTATATTATAATTTTTGGTAGTATTAATATATTTGAAAATTCTTTTTACATAATTTTTTAATGTGTTGTTAGAATTATTTTGAAAACGGGATAAAAAATTTACCGGGAATAATATGTCCGGTCTTGTAAGTCTTGCTAAGTATAGCAATCCACCTATCATTGACCTATATTCGGTGTCATCTATGCCACCTTCAATTTTGTCCAACTTTAGTCCCGTTTCCATCGGAGTGTTCGTATTTTTTAACTCTGAAATCCCAAATTTTTTTAATATTTTATCTATATGTTTGTATTGGGAAAGTATTATTGTATTATGTTCTATATCTCTCGTTATTTCCAATCCCACAAAAAATCTTGGGTTATTTATTATGGTAATCGTAAAGTCTTTTTGTAGTTCCTCATTTATTTTTGTGAATGATGACTGTAAGTTTGATGCGATCAATATGTCATCCACATATGTTAAAAAATATATTTTTTCATTATTATTAATTATTGTGTATTAGCATCTATTGCTTTTAGTTTTAGTAAAGCCCATCTCTCTTACTTTTGCGTCCAATAGGTCATACCATGACTTACTAGACTTTTTTAGTCCATATATAGACTTTTTCAATTCCTACACCTGATTCGTATTGATATTCACACCTTCAGGTCTTCTCACAAAAATGGGTTTAATGATTGGTGAATTTAGGTATGCAGTTTTTACATCATACTGCACCATAATTAATTTTTCTTTATTTATTATAGATAGTAAGGATCTTATTGTTCCTACTGATGCCACAGGGCCATGGGTTTCAGCAATACCATATTCGGTTCTATCCTTAAAACCTCTTGCTACAAGTCTTGCCTTGGGTTTTGGATTTCCAAATTCATCAAATTTAATTGTGAAAATCCATCTTGTATCTATGAGTTTTTGGCGATCATAGTCGACTATTTCCCACACATTCATATCATCGAGAGAATTAAATTCATCATTTATGGCTCTGATCCAATCATCTCTAAAAGGGTTTATTTCTATTTCAGAATAATTCCTTGGTATGTTATCTTCTATATATATTTTATTATATCTTATATTTATATTCATGACTACAGGATTAATTATCCCCAAATCATACTCGTAATCTGATGACTTTATTACTAATGGTTTATTATTTATTAGTAATGATTTTATATTCTGAGTTTCATCTACCTTAACATCACATGAGATATATGATTTTGTATTATAGGGGTCTTTAAGACAATATCCTGTATTTGTATAACCCATCATTATATTTTTCTCTGCTCTATGTGCTAGCTTTGGGTCAATTTTGTTTTTCGATTTTGCTTTGGCTTTAGTGGCGTTTTGCTTTCTGACTTCTACAGGAATATGTCTGTAGGTCAATGCTCCAAAGACTTTTAGGTTCTTAAGGTTTGGTTTCATCCCATAAAATAGTTCATAGGGTGTTTTATATCCCTCATTTGCTTTCGTGGGGGATCTATTAATTAAATAGGCCGCTGTTACCACAGCATAAGACCAATACTTTATGTCAAGGTTGGCATCAATTAGCATGGCCCGTACTCTCCTCATTAAAGTTTGATTTTGCCTTTCGGCAACACCATTTAATTCCGGAGAATATGGCACCACATAATCCATTGTTATGCCAACCTCTTTGCAATAATTTATTATTTTTATATCAGTATATTCTTTGGCATTATCACACCTAATAGTCCCTATGGGGTACTCCGGAAATTTATTTTTCATGGATACTATAATATTCTTAAATTCGTTTGTTACTTGACTTTTGCTAACAATGGGCATTACGAAGGTATATTTTGAGAAGTGATCTATAAAGGTTAAGATATATTTTTGATTCGCTACTGAGGGCGTAAATGGACCCATAATATCTGAGGATGCCACTTCTAATTTTCGAGTTGGTTTAGTTCTAATACCATTATGTCCCAACCTCGTATTATTTGCTAGACAACATATTTGACAATTCAAAAAATCTTCATCCCTAAAATTTATATTATCGGGAATGCCCACTGCTAAATTTTTTAGTTTTTGTAAATATCTGGCATTCAAATGCCCTAGTCTCCTATGTATGATTAATTTTTTATTAATATTATTATTTATTTGTGGGTTTTGAGGTATTTCCTCAATTTCATTATTGTCTTCTCTTATTTCTTCTTCTTCACCCCCCTCAGGTGATTCCTTATTATCGTCATCTTCCTGAATTTCTAATTCTACGGTAAAGTCATCCCATTCATCATCTATATTTTGAGTGACGGGGGCACATATCATATTATTTTCATTATTATTCATATTATTAATAATGTTTTTATTATTATTTTCAATATTATAATATATATAAAATATTCCCTCTTCTTTTTTTGCAGTCATTATTATTTCTGCATTTTCGATAAAATATATATTAGCAATATCCTTCTGTTGATCAATATTGATCATACCTGTGTTTGTAATTTTTATTGCTGAAATAATGTCTAGGTTTAAATCGGGCACATAATGAACATCATTTAATTCTATCAATGATTGAACTCTGTTATAGTTTTCGACTTTGATCACCATTCTCCCTGTGTGAGTAGCATATAAGAAAGTATTTTTACCAGCACATTGCAATTTTATTGGAGTCACAAATTTTTTAACATCGACTAATTTGTCCAAGTCAGATGTCAAATGCACTTCTGCAGCTCCATCCAAAATTGCTTTGTGATTTAATATATCATAATTTTCATATTTATTATTTTTATTATTATTTATAAGTTTATTCAACAACCATTCATTATTATTTTTATTGAACTTTTTCACCATACAAGACATCTTCACTTGCTGTTCCGAATTCTCTTTTTTATTGGAGTTCGGTTGGGTTGTATTAGCTTTTGGGGGATATGTTCCCTGACTATTATTAAAATTATTATTATTATTATTTTCTTGTGAATTATTATTAATGCAATTTTGCGCTATATGGCCAAATTGCCCACACTTGTAACATTTTGGATTATTATTCTGATAATTATTCCTATTATTACCTCTATAATTGTTACCTCTATAATTATTGCCTCTATAATTCGAGTTACCTCTGTAACTATTTCCTCTATAATTTCCATTACCATTGTTCCCATTATTATTCGAGTTATTATTCTGGTTCTGGTTTGTTTCATTATTATTACCATTACTATTATTATAAGAATTATTTCGATTACTATTTGTATAACCATTACGACCATTGCCGTTTCCTCTATAATTATTTCTACTTCTATAGTTATTATATCTACCCCTGTAATTATTCCTATTGTAATTATTATTATTGTTTCTATAATTATTATTTATTTGGTTATTATTACCATTTTGTTTTTTCAAAGTTTGATCTCTGAATTTTTGATCAGAGTCTTCCCTTAATATTCTTTTAAAATTATCTAAATTTTTTTCTTTTGAAGGTAAATTTTCATATTGAATTTTTGCAATTGCTTGTTCATAGCATAAAGCTAATTGCAGATTCTCTAATTCTTCCAATTCAGTGACTTCTTTACCGCTATCTCTTACGTCGGTTACTAATTCATCCCATTTTTTAAGAAACCCTTCATATTTCCTCCTGGTTGAAATCTAAACTCAGTCCATTTTGCCTTCGCTATATTTGCTGTGACGGAAGTTTTCGTACCATAAATATTATCCAGTTTTTTTAACATTAATATCGCTGTATTACAATCCCTTATTTGTTTTGTTATTTCATTCGACACTCTTTCCAGTATAAATGCTTTTGCATTGTCTTGCATTTTACAATAGCTTATCATATCTTTTTCGGGACGAAAATTTAGATCGTCTATATGGTCAATATATAATTGCAGGAATTCATGTTTTCCGAAAATATCATAATACCCGGCTCCCCTAATGGCCGAAATTATTATTCTTCGCCAATCTAAGTAATACTTTCCATTAAACACTTTTCCCAATGGCGCTTGTATAGGTTTAATTTCGTTTTGGGATGCCATATTTTCTTTAATTTTTCGAAATCCTAACACACTTTTTTCGATATTAATGACAGCTACGTATTTTTTATTCTCTATTGATTCCTTTTCAATTTTTTTAATTATTTTTTCTTTTTCTTTATTTTCAATTTTCTTTCTTTCGATATCCTCCAGTTTTTGTTGTTACTTATTAATTAAAAAAATCTATTCATAAATTTTTCTTTTGATTTTTCTGAACTATAAATTCTGTTTGAAAAATAATTTACTGAGGATTCCAAAATTTTAATATATTTTAAGGTACTAATGTTTTCTATTCTTCCGGATATATCTACTACAAAGGACTCTAATATTATTTCCCCAGTAAAATATGTGACGTAGGGTAAGTTGTAAGTTTCAATTTTTACATCTATTACTTTTTCGCCTTCAAATTTATCAATTAATTCTTTCAGTTCCTCCTTTTCAATATTGTATTCTCCCAATTTTCCTTCGCACAAACTTATTGTGGGGGGCATAAAAAATTTATAATTCTTTATTTTTCTATTGGGCTCAGTTCAAAATAAAATTATGCAATCACGAAAAATAACTAACTTCAATAAATATTACCTTTACAAAATTTGAAAATTGTACGTTACTTTTTTCTGTTGCGCCGACGAATAATTTCAGTTTTCTGCACTCTGCTGTCTACCGTTGTACTGCCTGCTTAATTTTGGTTTGGAGTTGGCCGAAAAATTGGGTCCTCGATGTGTGGATCTGCGATGAGTCCTCGACGACGGGAGCAGGTTTCCTTGGGCTGTTCACTCGATCTTTTTGGCGGTCCTTCCTGAATTTAGCATTCGATGACTTTCAGGATCGGCCGTTATTAAGTCGGGAACTTCAGCTTCAAATTTTTATTCAATTTTGAATTTTTCAAAAAATTAAAAATGTATTATTTTTCGAGTTAAACTTCTCGAAAATAAACCGGTAACTATTTTGTATAATTTAACAGAAAACATGAAAAGATTTTCGCGCAACAGTAAATGAATTCAAAAAAAATTATTTCATTTGTTTAAGTTTGTAAGTCTCTCCTCATAGTTCTACCGCAGCGATGGCTACCATGATGTGAGGCGTACAGAACGAGGATTGAAAGAACTTGAGACTTCTAATAATCTGGAGGTTTATTACACGAATGATTAATACAATATTATTAGAATATGAAATGGCGAAGCAACAGCAATGTACGATCGAAAGTAGTAGGGGGAAAAGCACTTCGTGGTGAGAGTGTACGTATGACATATATATAGTGATCGTGATGATGATGATGAAGAATGAGTGAAGGTGGGATTTCCGTTACAACAGCTACATAGGCTGGGGTGAGCCAAGCTCGCCTTATCCTTCTTATTTGGAACGGAATACAGCTGGTTTCTTTTTTTAAACTGAGAAATTCTATTCACGATGTTTCCGTGTGTTGGGACTTGGGTGTGACAATTCGTGAATAACTCGAGAGAAAATTGTTCCTTTGTTTTCGCATTGAAGTGATTCTTCTATTAATTCTGCACAATATCTGCAATTTAATGGCGTTTTTTCATACGTACCTAGTAAATAATTCAAATATTTCATTACTTTGATGCTTACTTACTGTCATCACTCTTCGTCCAGTTCTGACTTTTCCCAGCTTCAATTTGATTTATTCATTTTTAATAAATTTTTCAGCTTCATTCAATCACAGAGAATTTATGAAAATAGATGAGAAGAGTTACTGTCCAAAAATGTGTGTATTAAGGAAATGGCTGATTCGGAATGATACATAAATATTGGAGTATGACTAGGTTTTTAGACAGGGGTGTGTATTCTAGTAATTTGGAAGTGATAGGAATATTATTTGAAAGTATGGAAATAAGTGTCGAGTGTATGAAAAACGTGTGACTATTTTAAAGGATATTTGAACATATTTTTTCCAAGGTTATGAAATATGTCTGAAGCAAAATACGAGACAATGTAGGCTCAAAGTGAGGCTCTTTTCTAGCAGGTACGCGCATGATGGTGATAAGAGATGAACCGCCGTTTTGTGTTATTATACATACATAGTAATAATAAACAGTGTAAAATTCACGAAGAATTGAATAACACATGATGACGACTCATCTTTTATCACCCTCATGCACATAACTGCTAATAAAGAGCCTTACCTAAATTACCCAAATGCCAAATTTTGTCCTGAAACATGATAAATTATGTCCTGGCCCAATTGTCCAAGAATTTCAAATTCAAACAGCTGCCATTTTGAAACTATTCATTCTCAAACTAGACTCAGATATGGACCTAAAGTATACACCAGAGACACACAGTTAAAGACATTTCCTATAAAAATATGTCAAAGATAGAATGATCTGATTTGGGATATAAGTTACTATACATGTGTTTCAGTTTGATAGTGTTTGTGTATTGGTATGGAGATGTTTATTTTCATTATGAAATATGTACAGCTTTGGATGCGCAAAATGTACAACTCCAATTGCTTCTTTTCTCTCTTTTATCTGTTTCTAAACCACAGCGCATATGGAGCATTAGAGATCTCTTTAGCTGTATGTCTCTGGCACACACACTAAATTTCACATCGTTCGGTGAAGAAATACAGCCTTAATTTTTTGACAAATTTCATTATATCCCATACAGTGGCGGATTCAGAGCATCATTCTAGGAAGGTGACAAAAATTTTTGTAAAGCTGAGCTTTTGTTTAAAGTGAAACTTCCTTACTATTGCAGTAGTAAACTCATATGACCTTCACATGACAAATCCAACACCAAAAATTTTTACTGGCTAAAACAATCTGATTCTGTGGATGGAACCAATACTGGTTGAAAATATTGGTGTCAGTAAACTGAAATGAAGAGCATTTGATTGGTTTTTTTAATAAAGAAAAGAGTGGAAAGGGGGGTTTTAGGAAGTGATGCTCCCAATATAATAAAAAAAATGGGAGTTTTGGAGGGTAAAGCCTCGATAAAAAAGGGGTTTTTGAATTATTATCTGTTCTCATTTTGTAGTTTATTTTGTGATACATAAATTCGTACGTTTTTTGGGGAGCTGATCTCAAATTTGCTGTTCATTTCTTCATACAACCCATTCCTTGACCCACAGAGGATTCAAAAGGGATCCAAATTTTTACTTCTCATATTTTGTTGTGATATATCAGCAAGTATGTTTTTTGGGGCGCTGATTTTCAGTTTAATATTCATTTTTTCATTCAACTAATTTTTTGACTCCCAAAGTCTTCAAAAGAGGTCCAAATTTTTACTTCTCATATTTTTTTGTGTGATACATTAGTGAGTATGTTTTTTAGGGCTCTTGATTTCAAATTTTTTGTTCATGTCTTCATTCAATCCATTCTTTGATCCCTAAAGCCCTCAAAAGGTGGCCAAATTTTGGCTTCTCATATTTTATTGTGTGATACATTACCGAGTATGTTTTTTGAGGGGCTGATTTCAAGTTTGAAATTTATTTTGTTTTTTCATTCGATCCATTCATTCACCACCAAAGCTTTAATACGAGGCCAGATTTAGACTTTTCATATTTTATTGTGTGAAACATCAGGGATGTTTTTTAAGGCTCTAATTTTAAATATGATATATTTTATTTTTTAATATAGGGGAAAAATGAAAAAATGCGGGTTTGGAGAGCATAACTGATTTTTAATAAAAGATTGCTTGATTATCTTGTAAGAAGTTCTACTTCTATCACTTGTATGACAAACTTTTTTTTTTACTCAACTAATTTTTAGTTTTTATCTTTTATTTCTTCCCTAATTTTCCTTCTTTTTTTTTGACATTTGAGGGAAATTTCCCTATATCCTCCCACTGATCCCATATATATATACTTGTATAAATAAACTTTTGGAGAAAAGATGTTTTTGGGGTCTGGGTACCAGGATTGGAAAAACTATAGTAAAAATTTTCACAAAATTGTGGCATAATATTCTCCACAATATGTATGTTCTATGAAATCTAGCTAAAATTAACCATTTTCTGGTTAAAAACAAACTTTTGAGTTCTCTATATCTCCAAGCAGAGATGGAAAGAAATTGGAAAGCGAAAAGTTAGAAAATTTGGCAAGTGAAAAGTAAAAGTGGAAAATGAAATAAATTTTGGAAAAGTCAAAAGCAAAAATTTTATTTTTAAAGATCAGATGCCAAATTGAAAAGCTGAAGTGCTACTGATTCGTTTTCATCAGAAAAAGCGGAAAGTGAAATGTAATTGAAAAGTTTTGAGAATTTGAGAAGTGAAAAGAAAATATGAAAAGCAAAATGTTGCAAAAAGTGAAAAGCAAAAGAAATGTTGGAAAATTGAAAAGCAAAAAGCAAGTTTTACTTTTCAAAGTCGGAAGAATAATCAAAAAGAGAAAGCATTACTGAATTACTTTCCACCTCTGCCTCAAGCAACCAAATGCAATTTTTCAAAATCTTCCTTCTTATTTTTTTATAATTTCATAGAACTAATAAAGATTTTTCATCACTTCTTGTATTACAAAAACAAAAAAAAGCAAATGATATGCCAGTTAGAGAGGTGGACGTTAGTTGGAAAAGTAGTTTTTTTCTAGAATAGACAGAATTAAAAATTATGTTAGACGGACCAAATCCACTCCTTTGCAAATGACAGTTATTTGAATTCCGAATTTGTAAACAATGGGTCAGGGGTAATTTTTTACAGTTGGTGACAAAATTAGGCATTTGCATAGTTTGAATCTATATCTCAACCATCAAAAATGGTCAAATCCACCCATTAGTTTTCATACTACAGATTTTTGAAGTTTTAATTGTAATACAAAATTCTTAAAATTTACATATAATGAAAACAACCCTCTATGCACATGATTAAAAATTCTGTGCACTCAAGTTGCATTCATTATAGGTTTTAAGAATTTTGCATACCTTAACATAATTTGAAATCTGCAGAGAAACTGTTTGCCTGGGTTTCGCAAAGTTAGTGGTATGTCTACATTTATATAGATTTAATTTAATTTTACACTTGTTTTTTGCCGATTTTCTTACACCGATCATTTAGTAACCCATTTGCGTATTATTTTGTTAAATTTTTTTTTTTTTGAAAATGAAAATTTTTTATTCTGAAAAGTTGTTCTGATGTTTGTAAGAGAAAATGAAAACAGTGTCTTAGGCTGAAAATAAAGGGAGGGATTGTTAGAAATTACAAAGAATATTTTTGTCTGAAACTGACTGAAAAATGTTTTCTCATAAGAAATTTGATGGTAAAATATGTTTCTCAATCAAATCATTTATTCATAATTTACCATCTACATACAAAATAATTCGATTTTCTGACTGAATGATGAAAACGTTTTTTTCAAGAAATTTCAATATTAATTCCAAGAATCTATATTTTAGTTTCTATATGTTTTTTTTTACTATGACACTAAATTAGAGAGAATGGTTGGACTAATTTTCATAATTGAAGTATTAGGAGAAAGGTCTCACCATGTAGATGGGCCATCAGAAGAGAAAACGTTTATAGTCCCCCGAGGGGGAAAATTGTGGATTTTGACTCTCTCATCACCTCTAAAATTGTTTTTTAATTTTATCTCCCTTAAACATATTTTTCTAATTATATTAATATACAAGTTATGTTCCTTTATGTTTATTATAGTGAAGTCTAAAAAATTTCTTACTTCTGTATCACTCCATTTCTAATACGAAGCGCCAAAAAGATAGAAAATTGAAATTTCGGTATACTATACCGTACACATAGCCGTGTCAAATAAATGGTTTGAAAAGTAAATGAAGGAGATAGAAAAAAACCAAGGGAGTGGTGGAAGTATCATTCAATTTACCTTACTCTTGTAGGGTTCTTAACATTTGCATAACGATGAGCACTTCACAATATACGAAACAGCGCATCTTTAGCTATATTTAAATGAGACTGAGTTTCGGGTAGTCTGTTCGACACCACGAGTCTCAAGATTAAGAATATCAATATACCTAGGTGTATATATATAGTACAGCCTACACATTTTTATGAAACGCGGTACACGTCCCAATTTTAATCTGATAGTCGTGAAATTTGGTACACTTATTCCGATCTAGACAGAGATGAACCTTCTTTTTTCGGGTACATCCTATTATATTGCATTATTGGGGCTTAAATGGTTCTAAAAAGCGTACTTAATTTTTAACAAATAACCACGAAATTAGGCACTGATACTGATTACATATATATTCGAACATTCTAAAAAATTTTATTTCCATCGGCTGAAAGGTTTGTGGGTAAAAATTAATTTTAAAAATATTAAATTAATGCTAAGAAAATAATATAAATTCCGGGTGAATCAAAGAAGCCGTGCCGACTGTCGAAAGCTCGCCTGTAGTTATTTTATTTTCAAAGCGATCACTTATTTTCGTTATGAATTTCCCCGATACTAAATTTCAAACGTAATTTTTATCCATAATTCTGCCAAATTCTTTTAATATTTAAATACTATTTCATACTTATTGATTTGTTTGTATTCTATTTATTTATTTATCTTTATTTTTATTTTTTTTTAAGAATACCAATATTTTCTAGCGTGGCTTGCTGCGCTGTAGTTTTGTTTAAATTAAAAAATTGACGAAGGATAATGTCTTTCACCAGTCTACGCAGCAATGCTTGCTGGTATTTCTTTCAATTACGAAATTTTCTTGAAAGTTCGTAATCCGCTCGTCCCATATAATTACATTTACCAAAATAAATTTATGCATTTGCATATTATAGGGACAATAAAAGCGCACAATTCGTACCTTATTGTTTTTTTTTATAAACGAAAAAACACTGAATTAGTGTTTCTTTGGTTTCTTCTTCGTGCAAGTTGAGTGCTAGCTGCGTACCTCTTTAATTTTTCAATTTTTCTTAACCACTTAAAAATGGAGTCTGAATGTTCGGTCTCTTCAGAACTCTTTTGCCGATCTATTGGTTCTGATGAGCGAAGTAATTAAAGTTTCTATTCATTTATTAGAAATACGGAATTTCTTTGGTGATTAAAAATGACGCTTCTCACACATCGTACTGTCCAAATGTTGAGAACGGAAAGATTTGTTTCAGGTTAGTGAAGACATCCAACTTTTCGGTTGAAACTAATTCGTTTTCGTAAATACGTCAGTTCATGTAGGTACTCTTAGTACTACTTAATTCGTTTTCTGAAAAACTGAAAGATTAATTTTGTTCGTACTTACGAGTACCTACATAGGTTTTAAAAAATGATAAACGTTTTAAATTCATTCAATGTTAATTTTATTGTTGAATGAAATTCATCTACCATTTAATGAAAAAATGAGTACAGCTTGAGTAGTGAGAAACAATGCTGCTCGGGGAGTAAAAAAGTTTTTTCTTCACTTTTCACTTCACTGAAAACCTAAAGGAATACTGGTCAAGGAAGAGGGTAATATTTCAGAAGCAGCTGCACCGTATGGTCGTTTGTGGATGTTGGAGACCATTTAGGTACAAATCAAATATGTAATAACAGCTTCATAAAAAATTCCTCAACCTTTCGGATGATTCTGTTTTAATTTTATACCTGACCCGTACAACAGCATTTCAACAGAAAACAGCCTCTCATTGCAGATAACTGATAATGTTAATACATAAAGTTTTGACGAAACTGCATTTCATTTTTTATGTTGGCTATAAAATTCCTACCAACGCCATTCATTACATTCGACTATTTCCTTAACTTCAGCGGGAGTCGAAAGCCATTTGGAACGAAGAGCGTATATAAGGAGGGTTCCTGGGGTTTGGACTCCCCCTGGGAAAAAATAAAAAGGACAGACCTCTAAAATTGGGTATTTTTGTCGGTTTTTGTGATTTTGTTAGCAGAGACCACTCAGAATGAGTGGAGGACCCCCTTTTACAACAGAGCTATCAATTGACTACGCGCTTATTTTGAACAGTATAGGTATGCAATAACCTCATATACCTATTGTTCTGAGTTAACTAACTCGGAATAGTGACATTCTGTAGTCAGCATCCATACCCAACCTCACCCTTCGTGTATCCGGACTAATTTCGATCTGACGCTTTAGAAAATAAAAAATTTTGCTCTTCGTTGACAACATAACCACTGTCACATTAAGCATTATGGTGAAATTTTTGCTTTTCTTATTCAAATCAGGCGGTTTATCATTTAGTAACAGAGACTTCCTCGTTCCATACTTCAGTTGATCGTTAGATTTCTCTTTGAAGTCCTGAAATCTCAAAAAAATACAAGTACCATTCTACCAATTTTACAAATATTTTCGATCAATGATGGATACCACACACTGTTCCAAAAGAGAAACGCAAACCATTACCTGCAATAAGCTTAACATGTAGACATCGTGGTGGTTGAATCACACTGAACGCGAATCAGAATACGTCTGTTCGTTTAAATTTTGCTCAGAAAATTTTAATAAACTTGGGTAAGGTTTATTTATTTGAGGGCGCCTGTTTGCGCCTTCAAGAATTCTTGCGTTTCTCTTTTGGAACAGAGTAGAGTATAGGAAAGACAAACATACTTTCCGTCGAACGCAAGTTCACTCCATGAATGTAAAAAATTTCATCATCTTGATGTTGTATTTACTATAATTATGATGATTAAATCTGGATTCAATTCTCTGTCACAAGAAGGGAAAACTATTTTTTTTTCTTTTAAATTATTCACTGATTCAACTACTGATTC
Organism: Ericerus pela; assembly: GCA_011428145.1. Taxonomy (NCBI): domain Eukaryota; kingdom Metazoa; phylum Arthropoda; class Insecta; order Hemiptera; family Coccidae; genus Ericerus; species Ericerus pela. The sequence continues at coordinate 313,336 of WOFM01000191.1, read as the reverse complement.
TCAGATGAAACGAATTACGAATGTACGTACATTTCGAATATTATTCGTTCTCGATAACGATGTTCAACAATTCGTAAATAGGTTTTCACGAAGCAGGTTTCAAACAATAACGAATGATTCTTACGAAAACGAATATTACGAAGTGATATACGTTATTGTGGAATAGCTAACGAACTGAAGCGAAAATACCGATACGTTTACAACCAACAAGGGTATTCATTCAGTAGAACAATTTTTGCCCTTAGTCATCGCTCAAACGAATTTTAGAGACGTACTCAAGTTCCTTAAAGTGTTTAAAAATTGAACGCACGGTATCGATTTCCTGGACGATTATTACTGAGCGAGGTTGTAAAAATGCGGTAAAGGACGACTGAAATGACACCCTCAGGCAACAGCTGCAAAGATAGACTAGATAAATATGAAATAAATTATACATTAAGGCATGTCTGCTGAATTGCTAATACTCGTTGACAAACAGCACTATAGTTACTTATCGATGGATGATTCATTCAGTTCCTCTCCTCTACAGCTCAGAAACGGTTGATGCTTTAAATAATGGTGTATCTGAAGAACAAATGAAACTTGATAGAGGTTATTATAGTTACGAGTTACGGACCCTGTTCCGATACTACGAATATGACGTATTTGATTGATTAGGCAACAAAGTTATGCGTTAAATCTCAACAAGTTACCACAATTGAATCGATACGAAACTTCTGCTTCTCATTTAACTTCATTTTTCATACGATTCAATAAAACCAAATAAAATCAAAGTACGCAAATTCGCGTAGAATTGATTGAATGAACTGAAAATATTGAAAATCAAAACTATTGATGAACAAATGACACTAAAATACCAAACTTCAAGCGTGAAGAGTGAATTAGTGAAAAATGAGGACAAGCTACAGACACAGGAACAACCAATGAACCAAACTGAGGAACAATGATAATGTATGACCGTGAATTCTTCGTAGTCCTCGTACGCAACAGTGATATTTCATTGACCAGTGATCACTGATAACAACTTACGCCGTGCATTTTGCTTTAGAATCTTTGTGATGCGAACGCCAATTGTTTTCTCTTGTAAAAGCTTCCTATTTCAAATTCCCCATAGAAGTCCGTTGGCGTTTAGTTGTTGGGTTGTTGATGTTTTTGTTTTGTTTACACTTATATTCCGATTTCGTTTTCGTTGTCAGTCAGTTTGTCGCTTCGTTTGGATTCGGCAATTGGTTTGGCGGTGAGTGAAGCTGTGTTGGTTAATTGTTGCGGTCGGAAAGTAATCTAAGTGTTCGTAATCGTTAATTTCGTTTTTGTCGCTGGTTTTTTGAACATTTTCTCGTTCCAGTAAATTTTAAAACCATTTTTATGTCGAATTATTCGTGTTTCAAGGCCGTATCCAAATGCCTATTGAAAAATGTAATTTCTATCATGATTTTACTGTTCGATTGATAGAGGTGCTGGCATACCTGCCACTACCAAGACATCGCCATGAGTCCTAAGGTAATGAAACACAAAAATGATTTGATGCACAGTAGCAGCGAGTCGAAGACCCCTTCAAATGTGAACACTCTTCGTAAACTTTTTGAAAATAATTTCAAGTTGTCCAATATTACGAACGCTTTCAAGTCGAAAAGTAATCACTACCTCGCCACCAATAAAAATTCCAATTTTCCCAAAAATGTTCTTGATATTGGCCCTCGTAGTCGTCACCTTACTCGATCCAGCGACTGTAAAGAGAATCGCGGTGGCGAAATAGTTTCTCCTTTAACCGCTACTTCTGATGGCTGCTATTTAAATTGTCAAATTGAAAATTGTCGCTGCAAAACTTTTTCTCGTTTGTACAATGAAACGCCTGTCTTCAAAAATCGACCGCTGTCCAAGTTACAACTACAGGAGCGCAGTAATAATTCGACGTTTAATCGCCATCGTCCCGAACGTTGGTCGGCAGCTTCGTGTTCGAGTTACCATTTCAACAAACAGCACCAACACAAATTACAACTGCATCACCAACCCCATCACCATTGCCCTGTTGTTGAAGACAACCTGAACAACACATCTGAGTTAGCTCCTCACAGATTTCACTGCATAAATTACGAATTTTATAGGTCGAAATCGCAAGAAATTTTTGACGAAACGCCTGTATCAGCAGTTTCGACCAAACGACTCAAATCTGTGACATCTAAAACTGGTCGAAGTATAAATCTGTTTGAAAAAATTACCGAAAGCGAAAATACTAAAGGCGACTGTGATGACGACAATGCAGGTAGCATGCATAGCAGCGGTGAAAATTTCAGTAAGAAAAGCAGTAACAAAAATACTTTACCCTTTCAGAGAAATGAGGCGTCTGGTTTTGTGAATTTTACCGCCGCTTCGCTAAATGAAGGTGGTTATGTGAAGGCTGCTAAAGATTTTAGTTTGGCTACCAATGGTAGTGGAGTGGAACAAGAAGTGTTTTTCCACCATGATGACCATAAAGGTGAACTGAAGTGTCGAATGGCTGTTGAGGCATTGTCGCTGTTCCACAAAATAGATTTGAATGGAAAAATCGTTGAAAGCTCCTTCGAAGGGTCGGAGCTCTATCGCACTGGTGGTTTCCGCTTCAAACATCGGGTGCCAAAGTTGAAGAATATCGCATTGCGTGAGCACTCGCACCCTTATAGCGTGAAGAGGCCCCGATTGACTGTGAAGGGTGTAAAAAATCGCAACATGCGCAATGTGAAACGGCGCCAAAAGCTGGTGGACGGGTCGGAGTTGAGTCGGTCGCTGACCTTCAACGGGTACGATAATTTAGCGTATAGACGTAGCATCACTGAACTGTATCTGTCCAAGCCGCCATCTAAGGTTGATGCAGATGATGACGAGCTGGCAGATGCAGGTGCGCCATCAGCAGTAACTGTTTCGGGTGACAATGCGGATGGTGCAAATTTTTGTGGGCCTCGTCCAGCCAGCATTAGCGTTATGGGGGTGGATGAGGGACCACAATTTCGTCTGGACAGCCGAATGACTAGTTACAATTGGCCAGTGACCAGTTTCTACATAAAACGTAACGATGTCGACGTATTTGAGGTGGCACCACGTCGCTATTCGAGCTCTTTTGATTTGAGTTCAAAGCCGTCAGGTAATGAGAGAAGCGTCAATCCTGTGGCCAGAAAGACGAACCTGAAACGGCACTGCTCATTGGGATATTTGGAGAGTGAGTTCTTCGAGTATAATTTCACGCGACATCGACGATTACTGGAGAATGAGAATAGTAAGTATGATGTGCAAATTGTGACTGTTTTATTTGTTTTGTTTTGACATAAATGGGGTTACAATCAGTCGATCGATGATCACTTACTTAATGAAAGTGATTCTAATACTGTACCACTTCACGTGAAAAACGGTATTCTAACTCGAGTTAGCGTAGGGACGTAGCGAAAGAATTTTTTTTTTTTGGAGGAGGAAAAAATGAAAATTGCAAACTGAAATTTTTGAAATTACAAACTGTTAAAGTTCATAAAAAAAAAAACCAACCTCCTAACACCTTTGTATATTATGTTCTTTTTTTTTTCTCTCAGGCGCAATTTTTCCTACTGATAAACAACTCGTACAATTTTTCCAGCTGACCAAAACTTTTGAGGGGAGTCTCCCCTCATTCACCCTTAGCTACGTCCTTGAGTTAGCGTTCCGCAGACTTCGTTTTGTCAACAAAAAATATGAGCATTTCCCCAAATTCTGTGGCCCACGAACACCAGAAATATTATAAAATTTTAAGAAAAAACAATTGTTGAAGGAATTTGAATCCTCGTATTTTTCCAAATTCAGTTGATAATTGAATCGCGATTCATTTCGGTTCAACTGTTCTGTTGTGACTTAAGTGGAGTCTCGCAGCTCTATTAAAGACCATATATTTCTCGGTTTTTTTTATCACTTTGTGGTATGTCACCACAGCACAATATTAGTCGTGACAGCGTACCAGTTGTAGAGAGCCTTTACCACACGAATAGATTTCAAAGGTGATTGCTTGAGTCTCGTTGGAAACTCCAGAGTTGCCTTTATCTGCTGAATACGAATACCTTGGTTTATAGTCCAGTCAAATGGGCATCAAAATGAGGGGGAAAATATTAGAAAACAAACTTTAATTATACTTTATTCCAAACAAGAAAGACATGTTTTCATATTGTCCCCCAAAATTTGGTTTTTTGCATTTTTCTCCACGAATTTTGATTTTATGATAGAAATAGGTCAGTAAGAAATTGTTTATCATAAAATTCCCTACAAAAAAGGTAATTTGCGGTGTTTTGCCTTGCAACCCCCTTTCCGTCCAGAAGGTCAAGGTCTTGAAAAAACCATTCTTTGGTAAATATGTTCAATAGCATTATATGGGAGATATTACTCATAATTATCATATCATGTAGATAACTTATATAAGCCCAATAGATATTTTCTAACCATCCATCCCCTTCCATAACTCTTTCAATAAGAGGGTTGAGACAAAAAACTTTGAAAGTGGAAGGGATGGAAAAAGGTTGTGGAAGGAGAGTGGATGTTTAGAAGATATGTTTTGGGTTTACAAATTATCTACATAGTATGATAATTACGAGTTATATTTTCTATATAATTCTATTGAAAATGATCAATGAAGAATAGTTTTTTTCAAGATTCTCTGAGGGAAAGGGGGCGTTTCGGGGAAAAAAAACTGTGTATAACTTTTTTATAGTAAATTTGATGTTGAACAATTTTGCACTGTCCTATTTTTATCAGAGAATTAAAATATCTGGGTGAAAATTATGTACAAGTTAATAAAAATGTACATATTTAGTATGTTACTCTAGGGGATCCACTCAACAACCATTTAAAGTTAAAGTTTGTGAACCAATTCTTTATTTTTTATTTTTTGTCAGATTTGACTGGACTATTACTAAAAGTTGCAATTATCTTATTTTAGTTTTTAGAATTTAACTTTTATTATTTTACTAGAAAGTACCTAATGCGCCTGTGCAATTATTTATTTTGTATTTGACTCAAATATACGCATAGCCAAATATATCCGTAAAACTGGTCATGTGACAGCATTACAGAAGTGGTTTTTAAAATATTACTTTACTATTCAAATAAGAAAAACACAAAAATGTCGTACCCAGTCACATTATGCTGTCTATCTGTGCATTAATGATAATTCATATGAATGTTTGTGCTTGATTAGGTGAATTTGATGATTCTCTCTTTATAATTACCACATTGTCCCCTGTGTGTGACGTTGCTGTCATTCTTATTTAAAATGGATTATAGAAAGAGTACCTAATGCTGCTATGCATCAATAATTCACAAAATAACTAGTAGTTAAGGCCTGGCTTTGTAGAGACCAAACATTTCGTTGCTATTTTGTCAGCATAACCAAATCAAAGAAAATATTTCTAAGTGGCGGTTTAGAAGCTGGTAGAACAAAAAACTTGCAGGACCAGTTAGTTATCTGTTGAAATGAAATCATTTTGATTTTTATGAATAAACTGGTTCATCAAACTGTGGCTAACATTTGTTGTTTTGTAGCCACAGCCTTAGACAGAAACTGAAATATATGCATTGCCAAATATATCTGTAACTGTGGTCATGTGTTGGTGTGACAGAAGTGGTCTTTATATTTAAGACAAGACATTGACTCTGCTTTTTTGAGGGAGTCAAGGAAGAAGAAAAACAATCCTTTGGGCCCAATTGTACCAACTTTTGAACTTGTGTATAAGTTCAGTTTAACTATAAAAACACATGATAAAAAAAAGTTCAATCCAGTATATCTCACAGTTAGAAAGTTGGTATAACAGGTTCTTAATAAGAAAAATTTTAAAAATACTTCAAATAGGTACACAGTTTTTTGATTTATCTTATATAACTCTCAATGTGCAGCTCCGTAGTTCCTATTCTACAACCTCTTATAGGTTGAAAAGAGTTGATGGTAAGTTATGCATATATTTTGATTTAAAATAAGTTGAATCACGATTTGTATAATTGATGGTGATTTTGATAATAGAAATTATCTCTCAAAAATATTCTTACCACCACCTATTCAAACACATTGTTCGATGTTAAACTGTCTTTGGAAAAAGTTGATCAATCCTGAAAAGCTTATTTTGTTGGATGTAGAGAAAGATTTTTATATCGGTGGTAGCGTACATCTTGTACATAAAATTGGAGATCTCATCAATTGGTATTAACATTCTATTCTGATTAGTTTTTTCCCAGAGGGATAACAAATATTGTGCTCTCAGAAATTGAAATCGTAATGATATATTTGTACTCATTAAATCTCATATTCATATATTGTTACACACCATGAGTTATCATCCACCTTGTATGTAGATAGTTATTAGATTCCTGTGGACATATCTATGGCCCCATACAAGAATTTTCCCAAATTTCATCTCACTCACACAGTGTCTCTATTTCTGTCACACAGACATTCCTGCCATACAGCCATACTCATCAATAACCTTCACAACACGTGCCTACATCTGTCATTGTCATTCTACTCGATATTCATAATTAAATTCTCATTGTCTTTAGATAACGCCGCATTTCCATGACTGAAATTAAATTCGGTTAAATTGAGGTTAACTTAATCGTTCACTTAACTTCAGCTTCACTGATTACCACATACAAATCCTTATGGTCGGGTGATTGCTTTCTTTTGAACTGAAGTACACAACATACAGATACAGTGTTCGAGGAATTTTTTCAATGGACACTTTTCCAAATGGAATAGACAGCTTCATTTGGTCTTGGACAACTTTCCTACTCTTTAATGCCATTCCAAACATTAAGTTTAGTTTAGAAACTGTAGGCTACATATATGTAATTAAACAAGAATTCTGCGAAAGTATATGCCTCTCCTTTTAAAAGTTTATTCTCATCTCTACTTTTTTAAAGGTTTTAGTGCCATTTAAGTTCTGCGAACTCGAAAACTCCTAAAATTGGTAGTTCAAATAAAACACTAAAAAAATTTTTTTTGTTAATTAGAAATTTCAGTTTCAATAATTTTTATCAACTTCAGAAACTTTTCGCTCTTTCAATCTTGAAGATACAGTTGTTTTAGCCAGAATTTTTTTCGCTTCACTCGACTGGTTTAAAGTTCAGAAAATATTTTATCAAACCGTGAAAAAGTTCAAAAATTTGCTTAGTGAACCTTACCCTCGTTGAGTGGTTAATCTTACTCTCTAAGATATAGAATTATGAATGTGTTATTAACTCGTTGAACTCCTATATTGATTGAAACTCAACTCACAGTTACCTCCGTTTTTTTACATCCCTGATTCGAATAAGCCTCATTTAAAAATGTTCATACTATCGATGAACAAAAATGTGTTTTACATCTTATTCGAACAAAACGAGCTAGTGCATTTTTTTGCAGGTTTTCCTCTGCTCTTGGCTTGCCAACTATTTTTAAATTTATTTTCATTTCTTTTTTGTGTGCGTTGATTGCTTTAAATATGATTTTTCTTTATTATTGCTTATTTTATAGCTACTTTTGCTTTTTTTTGTTTTGCTTATTTTTATTTGTTTTTTTCTCTCATTTGCTTTTGTAGAAGTTTCCGCAACGTGTGGTATTCGAAATATTCACGAAGTTAATAATAAAATCATTAAACAGAGGAAATTTCAAAATTTGGATATTCACGTACATGGTGAGTACATTGTGACGAGAAGTTGTTTTTTTTTCAAATGTATTTTTCTCTACATCTTTTACTCTCTAACCTCAGTTTCTGTCTTCTTCCTTCTCACGCATTTCAGTTTCAGGTCACCGCTGGTAACTACATTATATAATGCAGTGCATTTAAATTAATAAATAGGCGTGCATTCGTGTGAGGTGGTTTAAGAGCCCGAGATGATGGTAGGCGCGCAATTTGATCATTATCTCTGAAAACAAATGAATTTATTCGAATCTTATAGCACCAAACTAGACCAGTGATTGCTCTGAAGCTGAGTTTAGCTCACATTATCGTCTTATAAAACCTTCATTATCATCACTAATATCCGTTTCCTTTCAAAACCTTGAATTTGTCTGATCAATCAACTTCATTCGGGTTCTTATCATCCTTCCATTTTCTAGCATTTACTTTGTAACTTGAAGTACTCCTTATCATCTGGTCACTGCGTCGAATAATTGCTACATATTTGTAAACTGTTGTCCAAAAAAAACTTCATATTGAATGATTTCAATCAAAGACAAATTCATTGAGAGATCAGAACGGCAGTATTTACTCTCTGTATTGGATTTTTCTCAGAGCTCTAAAGCTTTTGTTGTCTCGTAACTCGTTAATTATCCCAATCTCATTTGGAAATCATTTAAATTGAAAATTTTACGCTGATTTCTTCCAATACTCACCTCAGTCGATATGAATCCTTTGTGGCTCGTATTTTTCATAAATTTTCAACTTCATTGATGAAAAGTAGGTATTTGTTATTTTCTCGTTTTTGGTGAACGCGTGGACGTCTCCATACGTTGCATCAAGTTTAGCTCCTTAATGGTCAAAGCAGACGGTGATTAGCTGGTCAATCTTGGGTTGTAACCAGTTTTGTGTATGGAGAAAAATGGTGAAGTGATCGGCAAGTGAATGCGCTTGCCTCATTCAATGAGAATAAATGAAAAATCCAAAAACAAAAACAGTCTGATTCTGCTAAGCGAACCCATAAAAAAATTTAAATCCGTAACAACACCTGCAGTACACATCCAACGTGTACCTGAAATTCTGAAACAATTCGAAAACTATTTGTTTTGATTCGTATGAAAAATTTTCAATAATATTTGGTGTTGGGTATTTTATTTTAACCACTAGTCCAAGCAAATTAGATGTATATGGGAAAAATAAAAACATTTTACCTAGAAAACTTAATTTTTTTCGAAAATTATTAGGAGTGGTCTCTTAGACATCATATTAAAAATCCCACCCCCTACTTCTGAGGCTAATTTCTTTGTGGGTGTTTGAAACTATTCAAAATTGGTTCCTTAAGAGAATCTCGAAAACTTCGGGACATGATACGTAAAAAATTTTCTGGCAAAACATTTATCTGACTTAATTTACTAAAAATTTGATGCCTATGTATTTCTTTATAGAATTAACCTTAAGCATCCGAAAGACATCTTGAAATTAAGTAAATTTAACTGAATGTATGCATTTTATCTGAACATTATAACTGCTGTCATTATCAGTCAATACGGCTGAAATTTATCATGTTGATACATTCCGTGTCAAAAATATACCCTATCGAGTTTGGTATAAATCGGACGTACACCCCCTACGGTATCTAAAATTTGTCGGTTTTTTTTGTTTTTTATGTTTTTTGTTTTTTTTTGTTTTTTTTTTTGTTTTTTTTTGTTTTGCTTTGTTGTTTTTTCAACGCTATAGGGAAAGCAAATTTTTTCACAATTTTCGAAAATTTTGGTACATAAGTGGGTGTTACAATGAAGAAAAACCCCATTGATTTCGGTTTTATTAGTTTCATTTGTTCTGAAGTTATTGACTATTTTATGGATTTGTGGTAAATTGAGTCAGGAAAATGTGTTGTCCAAAAAGTTTTCAAATACATAGACTAATTTTTGAGATTTTTTCATAAAATTAATAATGGGGTCTAAACTCACTTAAATAAATTATGTTATATCAATTTTTAGTATACTATTTATGGGATCACACTCTCAACAATGATTTGCCAAAGAACAAGGTTTTTATAAGCTTTTACTCTACTAACTACTACAATTTTAAAATATACCAATACTGCAGCCAACCTTCTGGAACGAAATAATGTTTATTTCGCATGAAGCGAAAGCCAAAAATAAAATAAAACTTATTTATTGTTTGTCTTTGTTCAGACTATATCTCACAAAATAGCTAATATCTCCATTATAAATTACACAATCAAAATCAACAAAGTTATTTTACATTTTGATACTCATATATGTACCAAATTTTTCAAAAATTGTTGGAATGTTGCTCCCCCTATAGTGTTAAGAAAAATAGCCAAAAAAAAACACACAAAGTTGGTAGTTGCTCATGGGGCGTATGTCCGATTTGCACCAAATTTGGTAAGGTAAATTTGTGGCATAGAATGTATCTACATACTAAATTTCAGCCTTATTGACTGAAAATTTGATCAGTGTTATTGTGATAACAAAAAATTCGTATATTTAGTTAATATACTTCACTGTATGGTTTCGTTTGAGTGCTTACGATTGGCTCAATGAAGAAATATCTAATAAACAAATTTGTAATAGAATAAGTAAGAAAAATGTTTTGTCTGAAAAATTTTTACTTATGTCCGATAGTTTCCGAAATTTTCTTGAAAAACTAATTTTGGGAAGATTCAAATCATTATAAAAAATTAGCTCCCGAGCTGAAGGTGGGATTTTTAATGTGATGTTGAGTGGACCTCTCCCAACAATTTTCCGAAAAAAGAAATTTGCTTAAGTAAAATGCTTTTATTTTTTCTTATTTGCCTAGGCTACACTTCATGGTCGACGTGAAGGAATATTGCGTAGTCATGTTTTTTTTTTCTTTTTTTTTTTTTGCAGTTGAAATTAAAGCAACGATCCTTCGTACTGCACCCCATCCTATAACAGCAAATTTTCTCGATGAATTTTTCATGAAGGAGATTAATTTTTTTCTCTCCTATTTTAAATTCAGTTTGGAAAGTTTGCAACTTTCTATCGCCTATTTCCGTCTACGTAATACTACGTTTAATTTGAGGATCAATTTCATTCCTAGGTATATTCGTGGGTTTGCATCTCCTAAATTTGATTTTTGCGTCGACATTTTTTTCTATCTTGTGCGCATTTTAGAGTCTGCCGTCTGCGGTACAGAAAATTACGTGCTCGCGTGACACAAGGCCTAACTACCTGTGATTATGAATTTCCAATAGATAGGTGCTTGTCGACTTGTTCCTGATTAAAATTCAATTAGATTTTAGTGACTTCACTTCGGGCTATGTGTCGATTTTGCTTCCGCTCTCGTTATTAATGGAGCTCTTTTACACCGAATTAATGAATAGAAATTAAAGAATTTTTCAAAATACAAGCGAGTATGGTTCAAGATGGCGATGAATTTGCTGAAAATGTTTGACATTAATTGTCTCTTAAAAGATGTGGAGAAGGTTTTAGGGAATGATAAATATAGAACAGGAGGCAAAGGCAATTTTAGTGTAAAATTCATCGATGAAGTCTGTATTCCTAAAGTATGTGTACATTGAAGGGGAGCATTATTCGACGCGTTTTTGAAAGCGCTCCATAATGTTTTGAAATGCTTCGGAGTGTATTTGGCGAGAAAACGCCAGTCAAGTGTCAAATACTTTTTCACTGCTGGTCTTCAACATAATTTTTGAGAAAAAAAAATATTGCGATATCAAATTTGAAAGTTCCGAAATTTTGTCGAAATTCTATTGTTTAAATTTATTATTTTCAAAAACTTTCCAGAGGTTGAAGTGGATAGCGTAGGCTATTTATTCGATCATATCGTTAGCAAAAATTTCGTCGAGTATTATTCAAGGGCGATACACGTCAACTATTCACTTTTAGTAGATAAATAGGAAAATTAGCAAGGCTCTTATGGTGAAGTGTAACGGAGGAGTTCGAAAGCTGCCTTTGTCCGAAAAACATAGATGAGAACAAGACTTTCTCATATGTGACTGTAGAGTGCCATTCACTAAGCCTTCCGACAAGTATTTCGTGTGCAAATCTTGATTAGAAAATTATTATCATGACTTCTTTTGCCAGATAGTGAAGTTTATTAATGCAATTTATTATCAAGATGATGGCAGAATTCTGTTTATTAGGTCCAAAAATAGCACTTGTAATAGGTCCAATTTCTAAATTTTTTAAAATTGCAGATACCATTCTCTCGAATTGTTTGTGTTTTAAGAGTTCACAGTATAATAATAAAGCTCACGACTATACATATATGTGTGCAGGTAGTAAGAAAAAAAAATACGAATTCGCAATTTATTACGTAGTTAGTTTAGCTTATTAAGCGTTGGGAAAGCCCTTTCGGGTCAATTTTTTTGTACCACTAGTCGAAAACAAGTATCAAAACTCCGTACAATCTAGAAATGTTTTGTGTCAATTTTCACTCAAGTTTGCACCCCTTGTAACTATAAAATGTTTACCTCAGATTTCTTCACTAGCGCTGTTGAAAAACTTAAAAATACCAGATGACATGACATTTCTACTTGGGTGATTGAAATTTTGGACAACTTTTGAAGAAAAGTGTGTAGCAGTGCTTGGATTTGTTGGAAATTAACTAAAAATTACGCTTACCTTACCCCTAATGATGTGCAAAATTAGTCGTGGTTTTGAAAGACTGAGAATACCCACAATATCAAGATCAAGATCGAATGATACATGTATATGTTACCATCAAAACTAGAATTTGGTCATTTGGTTTTGATTAGTCTAAATTAGAATTGAAAAATGACGTTTGATCAATCTATTACTGACTAATCAAAACTAGATTTAGAAAATACCTTGGACTGTTCTGGTTTTGACCAACATACGAATGTCAAAATGGAAAATAAATTCAAGCCAGATTTGCCTAAAAGTTTAGTCAAAACTGTTATCTACTGCCACCGAATCTGTACCCTGTCTTTCTCGACTACACCATTTTAAGTTTTTTTAGTTGATCCTTATTGGGGGTTAGTCGACCTTACCCATCCACCAAAAAGAAAAAATGCTCCATAATATTAGAAGTTACATATATTAAATCTATCGTAGCATTTTTTTTTATATTAGAAAAATTCTGGTACAATCAGTAACTGGTTTTGACCAGGAACTATTAGTTTCAACTAAAAATTTATTTTCTTATTTTGAACGGCCGGAACTAGAACCGCCCTAGTCATTTTCCAAATCCAGTTTAGACTAGTCAAAATTAGAAATGACCAAATTCTAGTTTTAATGGCAACTTAAATATATAGAAAATAACAAGTAAAGTGGCAAATTTATTTTTAACAGCTGTCAGCTCCAAAACAATGGTGCCAATAAAAAAAAGAGTAAATGACCTAATTCGTAGAAAATTTTATAAAAAAATTTGTCACCAAGAATAAAATTTTCTATAGTATTGATGACCTTAGGCAAGAAAATAAATAAAATAACTGTAAAGTATAGTTTATGAAACATCATAGGGGACTGAGAGGGGATCAACTTGAAAGGTAATAAGTATTCGATTTTATATAGTTAGCCCCCTAATATAATAAACCTCCAAATGACAAAATTTTATCTTCATTTTTTATTGAAAAAAATGGTAGTAGTAATGTGGTGGACTGAAAAGTCCGTTACATTGCAAAAAATATGCCACATTATCTGTAAATTTATATATATATATATATGTTACTAAGTCCGAAATTCGGACGTGGTACAAGTAGGGCTATTTATTAGCAGCTATGGGCATGGTGGTGATAAGAGATAAGCCGGCATCTTGTGTTATTCATTTTTTTCATGAAATTTACGTTGTATATTATTACTATATATATGTATATATAAAATACAAAATGACTGTTCATCTCTTATCACCCACATGCGCATACCTGCTAGTGAAGAGCCTTAGTACAAGTTTTCTTATGCTATCCTAAGAGAACATAGACATTTTGTACAAATTTGTATTTTTGATCAACTTTGTTCGAGATTGGTTGTACCAAGTCCGAATTAATCACAATACATTGTTTTTTTTAGGAATTAATCTATTTTTTATTCACATTTTTATATTTAAATTGAAATTGCTTCTTTTTTTTTTTTTTTTCCGCAACATCACACCCTTCTCACTTGATGGATTTTCACAAAATTTTAGTTCCATGTAAATGACTATCCTTAAATTATTTATGTTAAGTTTCGTTATGGAATCTCTATTCTGAGAGCTATAATTGAATATGAAAGTTTAGTTCTGAACCTGTTCTTTTCGAATTTGGTTCTCGGTTGTATTTATTGATTTTTGTGTCAGTTCTGGGAAATAAAAACTCACAAACAACTGAAAACATTAATTAAGTTTGAAAGTTTTCGTCAAGAATTTTAGTTCTGGACCTGCTCTATTTGAAAGTTAGTTCTCAATTCTACTTTGTAGTATTAACGACAGTTTTCGATAAGCCTAGGTACGTGCTTTGAGCTTCAGTGAGTATGTTCTTGCTTAAAAAAATTCGAGAATTCCATATTTGAAACTGGTTGTATATTTTGGAACGCGTTCATCTTGAAACGTATATCGTTTCGAAATAGTTTGGTACTGAATACGGACTTTTAATGTATATTGGCGAGTGGCGACTGCTGAAACATCTCTATGAACCAGTCGTCGATGGTTCAGCTATCGATTTGTGTGTTCATTAATTAATTTAAAATACAGAGAGAAAAAAGTTGAGAAAACCTGCAAATTCACATCGCCCCAAAATGTTCCACGTGGATTCAAAATGCCTGCAGCGTGTGTTAATGGTGGTGTTTTAATTAAAAACGCACAGCGTGCTACGTTCCTGTTTGCCTGCTAATGAATGGCTCCTAAAATGGTCGAATAAATGCTGGTGTAGTCGTGTAAGATCCAAAAAAGTTATCGAATCCGTTCAGATCGTTTCTATTGAACTTGAAAAATTTTGTAATGAAGGTTTGGCCTGATGCGTGTGAAATATAACCTTTGTAGTTTTTGTCTTAGTTGTGTTTGGTGAACGCAGCTTTGTCCAGTGTGGGTACCGAAGATAGAAGATAATGTTCACGAAAGTAATCTCCAGACAAATAAAGAAACTGTCGGCATTCGAGTTTTTTTTTTGTTTTTTTTTTTTCTGAATTGAAGCTCTAGAACTGGAATCGAGCGCTTCTGAAGATGTGGTGTATAAATAGTGTGATTGATCCTCATGCTTGGAGGCTTGGGTTTGTATCCCAGACTGGTCTCATTCTTGGAGTGGATTTTTTTTAGATTTTTCTAATAATTCTTTTTTAAATAATTCGAACACATGCTCATGTTTTTATCTAATTAAAAGAGCTTTGTTTCATTTCATACATTTCTCATGTCTTATGAAAGTGTATTGAAATAAAATTAATTTTTAACGTAATTATTTTCTTACTAAAAACCTGAAAATGAAAATATAGAACAAAGATGGCCAAAGAAATTAGCATAATGATATTTCTCATCAATATGTTGTTGGTAGCTCTGTTCTTCATATTTTTTGTTTGTGTATGCATTATGTTCCCAGTTATGGAAATTTAACATTAGAAAACCAATAAAATATATTCATTTTCAGCTTCACAATAAAAGAATAATGCAGATTTTTATGATTTGAAAAAAAAAAAATACAGTACTTTTTCATCACCCTGTGACTCAGCACCTATGATAGTTATGAAAACAATGTGTTGAAAATTTTTTTGTAACAAATTTTATGTATATTACTAGCTTTAGAGGAGGGGTCTATTTCCCATTTCCACCTACTCCATTTGCAAATCCTAGATGACCAAAATCATGTACATATATATGGTACATTCAATGTTTAATAAGTGATGAAATATTATGCAGAAAGTACAATGTATGTATTTACATATATACGTACCTATATATAGTAATAACCAGAGCGCCCAGTTTTGTTCTTGTATTTTCTCTCGCTTTTATCTTTTGATTAATTTGTTTTAGGTGAAATCTGATGGTGAAAATGAATTTGTCGTTAAAAAAGGGAGGGTTCTTCGCTGAAATTCTTTTCTGTCATCATTAGTTTCTGAAATAAATGACAAATTAAAAAACGGAAAATTTCTCATTAATCTGCAGTTTTGTATGGTCGATTTGTGAAAAAATAATGGCGATAAGAAAATAAATATTGGTAGAGAAATGGAGAAAATTTTCTCATATTTTTAGTAATACGAACCTCCGCTTTTTAGCTGAATTAGTATCCGAGAAATCGTGAAATGAGAGAGCATTTTTTTTCAAAATTAAAATGTAAATGTTGCAAAAAACGCAGATAAATTTACAAAAATTTGGATTAAATTTTATTATATAGATTTCTGTAAGAAGTACTTACTTACCTATATTTTATGTCATTTATAGCTACTGAGGAAAATTGAATAAACTAAAAATAGTCACACATTATAGCCCATCATGGTGGAAGCACAGGGTCATTCATTGAAAGACCCACTCGAACATATTTCAGCCATAAAATACTTTGTAACTATTAATTTCATTTTAACAAAGTACACATTCAGTAAGTAAGCTAAATTGATTGCACAAAGAAGTTACTCGATTTAGAGCAAAAGATTGCTTAGTATTACATTAATATGTATAACAATCAAAGTTCAAACCAAATTTCTGGGTAAAATGGCTGAGTAACCATAACCAAACCAAAAAATTAGAAAAACCAGGCAATTATAACTAAAATTTCTAGCAAGTTAGTATAGATCATAAAATATAATGGTAGTGTTGAACTTTGTAGCCTTTGATTGAAGATTTCGAATTTTATTTCCCAAAATCAGATTTATATCGGACATATCATAAGTGCTTACTGGCCGATCCGCACCAAAATCATCAGGTCTAATCATTGGCTTAGTAGCTACTAATGTTCGTTCGTGAGATCGAGATTAATTTGTAAATTTTCATAGAAACCTACGTAAAAGTCGAACGAATTATGTATCCTTTTTCGACGGTATGTCACCGATTCGTCGAGAGTTCAAGACTAACCCTTTAAATTCTTTCAATCTTCTAAAAAGAGCGATTCTGAACAAATGACTCGGAAACAAAAGCAGATGTCAACATTTGTAATTCTGTAATGTTAAATTTTTCTTCGCTTTCTGATGGGCTCCTATTTTGAATGCACTAACTGTTCATTGTTTACAAATTTTTTCGTCGAAGGAGCTTCTTCGGGATAAGTCGAAAGTTTTTGCGTTTGTAAGAACTTAGCCATTTTCATCTAATGCTTGATTAACGGAGACGAACCTGTGGGGTTCATGAGGGACTAATCCCCTTCGTAAATCTAGTGAAGTTCTCTCAATAAAATTTCGTACGTGAGTAATATTGAAGAAAAAAAAAACAATATTCTATTCATATTCATTTAGAGAAAAAGTGACAGGCCTTTGTTTTATTCAATTTTTGCATAATTATGTTGAATATCGCTGGAAGTAGATGTTGTTTTAATACATTAATGAACCTTGAATTTTATTCAACCATTCGGATGAAATATCTGAAAAAGGCACGATATTTTTTTAATATTTATTTATTTTGAATTCTGCCTCATTTTTCGCTGTTGAGATTTCAGCGGAGCTGTTGACCCGCATTAATCCAAGTAAAGTAAACTTCCCAGCGAAGTGTGAAAAGTTTCGAGTTATTCGAATACCTGTAGACATTGTATAAATGACATTACCTACCTGTAACCATCGCGTAGCAGTATTCTTCATTAACGTTTGTCGGCATTAATTATCGATTCGATCGCATAGAATGAGAAAAATACAAACCTAATGATTTCAGTCGAAGTTGCTGTCCCTACGTGTGCTGTATGTCGGTTATTTAATTATTATAGGATGGAAGAATCGTACGTCAGATGTTTTACTCAGTGCGTTTCACTCTTGCTTTGTTTCTGTTTCTATCTACCTCACACTATATGTCTTTGCATTATATTCATACTCAAGTTGATTTTTTTTTTTTTTTTTGTGTGTGTAAAACGTACACCTGCTGGTGAATTCGTTGAGAAGTAATTTTTCTTTAATTTTTTTTTGTGCTTTTATTTACAGCTTTGTTCGCTGCTGTGGAACATGGCTACGTCGAGAAAACTAAAACGATTTTGGAATCATCCGAAGTGGACGTTAACTGGTATGTGTTTTACAATATTTTATTTACTGGAAAATTTAAAAAGATTCTTCCAGTTTTCAGTTTATAGTCGTATTTTCATGATAAAATAGTCTTGAAAAACGTTGAGCGTGTGTAGCCCGCATATATCACATATGTAGGTATAACTTTTTCATTAAAATATTTTTTTGCGATTTATGGCGGCTTGGACTGAAGAAGAATAACTGAAGGTTTTCATTAGTAGTTAAAAATTTCTGGAGTAAAATTTTTTATCTGGATTATAGAATTTTTTTTCTGTTCAATTTAATTTGCTACAAATGCGACTAGGTAGCCTGTATTTCGAAAGTATTGTGAGAACGAGAGCATATCATTTTCAGTGGAATCAACAGTTGAAACAAGCAGATAAAGATCAGAAAATCGAAAATCTAGTTTTCGCCATAAATAAACTCGACAAGCGCTAAGACATATCAGTCGGATGTAAAAAAAATTAATAAAAATCATTCATTAATCGAAGTGTGGGGACATTACTCGTATGAGGTTTTAGGGGCTCGCACCCCTCGACGACAGTCGCCGCCCAAAGGCTGGCAATATTCGTCTCTATGACGTTAAACTAAATACACGAACGCGTTTGTATGTTCGTACCTGTACGTACGTACAGGTAAGATACATCGTTCGAGTCGAGATCAATTACCTGATAACGATCTCGGTAAAGTCACGACTCGGTACCAAACGCATTGCGTCGTTTCTTATCATCTCGACGGAGACAGGAAACGACGCAACGTATGACATAATTACTTATTCATACATACGTATGTGTGTCCGTGTGCGTGTGCCAAATTCGGTATATAAACTCTCAGAACCGGCTCAAAAATCGCCAGTGTTCGCCGAGGATTTGGCTCTCCCATACTTATTTGTATGAAGTGGCAGAACACGCAAATACTGTTGAAAACCTTCTAGTGTGAATATCTCTCACGACAAGGTATTCCACAGTGGTGACCCCGACGTGATTTTTTGGCTACGTCGTGGGTGTCTAGAGGCGCGTTGCGCTATAACTAAAAAGAGGCGCGGTGCGCTGGCGAGTTACTCGCTTGTAATACAAATAATTTTTACAAGATCTAGACACCTTTGGCTGTCGAAGCAGAGGTCTTGACTTAGAAAGTGGGAAATTACACCCCCCCTTCCAAATATATTTGCCGGAAGGGAACCAAGACAAGTAGACCTGGAGGAACAAAGTTGCCCTCATCCGCCAACTCCTCCAGCTTCGACCAGAGACTCAGAAGTCTTTGAAACTCCGGAGAAACAAAAAAGGATCCGGAGGCCAGAAGCCTTGCGTTTGGGAGCTGTAGCAAACCCCAACGAAACTACAGCTCGAACACTAAGAAGCGGTCGTCTATTGAGCCAAGACTCCGACCCTTCAACCCCAGACCGACAAACTACGGAGCCTGGGAGACTCTTCGCGGAAAATAAAAGTAAAGAAGTCCAGCACACGATGCCCAACGGAAACACGAACCCGAACCCATCATCAAACCAACCAGCAGAGGGCGGAAGTGGTCAGCCACAGCTGACACCCGAAGTATTAGCACAGCTCTTACAGCTGTTGCAACTGCAAACATTGCAGAACCCTGCTATCCAAAGACGGAGGATAGAGATTCCGGAGTTCCTACCCAATGAAGTTGAACTATGGTTAACTCTCCTCGAGGGTCGTTTCAAGACAGAGAATCTGCAAAACGACCAAAAATACTCACACATTTGCAGCGGCATGCCCGCAGAAATCATACGCCGCATTCCGGATATCATGGAATGCCCTCCGGCGGAAGCAGACAAGTACAGTTGGTTCTGCAGAAAAATAAGAAATGTGTTTGGTAAGACTCAGAACCAAATTATTGATGATGTAATGGGCGGAATGAAGATTGGAGACGACAAACCCTCCACCTTCATGGCCAAACTCAGACAAAAGGCCGATAATATAGTGTCACCGTCAGTTATTGGAAACCAGTTCTGCAAGCAACTTCCCCAACATGTTGTGCAGTGCCTGGCCGCCATAGGTACCACGGTAATTAATAATTCCGAGGACCTAGACTTCCTAGCGAAGAGTGCAGATAGTGCACTGGAACATTCGAGATCAACATCCTCGATCAGTGCAGTATCCACCGAGACCGGAGAACTAGCCCAGCTTCGAGCCTAGATAGCTCAGCTGACTAGTGAAATTAAGAAGAAAGGTAATAATAATCCAAGAAATGGTAGAAATAACAATCGCTCGAAAAGCAGGAGCAACAATAGAAGCAATGACAGAAAATCCAGGTCCAGAGACCGCAAGAGCAATTCTACCAGGGGTCAGAGTCCAACTCCCCCAAGAAGAACATCGTCCCCCAAACCCCGGTCTCAAAACTGGGACGATAAATCCTGCTTCTTTCACAATCGGTTTGGCGCAGAGGCCACCAAGTGCAACAACAGATGCCAATGGTGAGGTAAATCATACAATAAGTCGTCAAACTAGAAAGAGGGGTCGTCTATGCGGCTGAAGATCCCTCGAAAAAGTATTCACGCCGCCTGTTCATCAAGGACAGGACAAATAGGAGACGTTACCTAATTGACTCAGGTGCTGACTTGAGCATTTTGCCAGTAGATAAAAACCAAAAGGCATTTCCTCCGAAATACTACCTCCGAACTGTGAATGGTCAAAACCTTCCAGCTTACGGAATAGAATCCAGCAAAGTAAGCATCGGTTTGCGAAGAGACATGACATGGTCCTTCACAATTGCGGACGTTCCAACTCCGATCCTGGGTGCAGATTTCCTCGCGCACTACGGTCTGGTCATAGACCTCAAAAATGGAAAAATCATAGACAATAATACTGGTCTATGGGTGGAAGGCAAAACGCTAGCGTACCAACTGGACACCAATATATCCAGTTGCACGAAAGTCGACGAACAATTCCTACGGATTCTGTCAGACTATCCTGGAGTCACCCAACCATCGATTCGCAGGCATCCGACCTATAAACATGACACAGTTCATTACATAGAAACTGAAGGACCGCCTTGCCATGCTAGAGCCCGCAGGTTACTGCCTGACAAACTCAAAGCAGCACGGAAATACTATGATCGCATAATAGGTGAAGGCATATGCCGCCCATCAAAAAGTTCATGGAGTTCCCCGATCCACATGACCAAAAAAGCCAGTGGAGAGTGGCGAATCGTTGGAGACTACAGGGCCTTAAATGCCAAAACAGTTCCTGATCGCTATCCAGTCCCAAATATAATGGACTTCAACGCGAATATGAAGGGTAAAACGATGTTCACAAAAATCGACATCAACTGGGCATTCCACCAAATTCCAATGGCCGAACAGGACATCCCAAAGACAGCGGTCATAACCCCTATTGGGTTATTCGAATACCTTCGAATGCCGTTTGGACTCCGTAATTCTGCACAAACTTTCCAAAGATTCATCAATGGACTGTTTATGGATTTGCCGTTTGCTTATGCATATTTGGATGACATATGCATATGCTCAGAAGGCGGTGAGCAACAGCACGAGAAGAATGTAAGAACCATCGTACAACGTATACACGCTGCTGGACTTACTATCAATGTTGGAAAAAGTTTATACAAACAATCCAAGATTGACTTTCTCGGCTATCAAGTCTCGACCGAAGGCATTTCCCCTCTGAAGACCAAGGTAGAGCCTATATTGAAATTCCCGAAACCCTCCAACGTAGCAGAACTAAGACGCTTCTTGGGGATGGTGAATTTCTACAGACGTTGCATTAAAAATGCTGCAGCCGAACAAAGTAAGCTGTTTGCATTAATAAAAACAAACAAAAAGAAAGATAAAACTCCACTCGATTGGACTGAAGAAGCTGAAAAAGCCTTCGAAAACATAAAAGAAACACTGGCAAATGCAACTCTACTAGCTCACCCAGACGAAAGTCTGCCGTTATGTGTCGCGACTGATGCGTCCGACTTTGCTATTGGTGCAACACTGTACCAAAAGGACAATGACAAAAAGTTACCGCTCGCTTTCTTCTCCAGAAAGCTATCAAAAACCGAGAAGAACTACAGCACGTACGACAGGGAGTTACTGGGAATATTTGCTGCGTTGAAGCATTTCAGGCACCAATTAGAGGGTAGATGTTTCACTGTGTATACAGATCATAAACCCCTAACACATGCCTTCACGCAAAAGACAGAACCAGCTTCCCCGAGAAGAGCTCGACAATTGGACTACATAGGACAATTGACTACGGACATTCAGTATATAAGTGGAGAACTCAACACTCCAGCTGATGCTCTCAGTAGGATCGAAGCTATCTCGGCACCGTCTCAATTACCTTACGCTGAAATAGCTAAAGAACAGTTAAGGGATGCAGAATTGCAAGAACTGTTGTCGAATGATGACACAGCTCTCAAATTGAGACAAAGGAAAATCCCTGGTACTAATGTTTTACTAACATGCGACATTAGTACAGGCAAGAACAGGCCATTCCTGCCGACAAAGTACCGCAAATTGGCATTCAGTAGTGTGCACAATCTATCGCACCCTGGACCAAGATGCACTGCTGGACTAGTATCATCAAGATTTGTTTGGCCTCGGATGAAGTCCGACTGCAACAAATGGGCTCGCAGTTGCCTGAATTGTCAAGAGTCCAAAGTAGGAAGACATACTCGGTCGCCTCTCAAATCTTTTAAACAAACGGAGCGGTTTAAAACGATACATATAGATTTGGTGGGTCCATTACCCCCATCCCAGGGACACAGATACCTGTTAACGATGATCGATAGAGCAACTCGATGGCCAGAGGCAGTTAATCTCCATGAGATGACAGCTCCCACGGTAGCTGCCAGGTTATACGACACCTGGATTGCCCGCTATCGCGTACCTGAAGTCATCATCACGGACCAGGGTCGTCAATTCGAAAGCTCGCTCTTTCAAGAGCTGTCTAAGAAGCTTGGTGTACAACACAATCACACCACAGCTTACCATCCTCAAGCAAACGGAAAAGTTGAGCGATGGCACAGAGCTTTGAAAGCCTCCATTATGGCTTGCGACACCAAGAGATGGGTTGACATACTACCAACCATCCTCTTGGGCCTTCGATCTACTCTTCAAACGGACACGGGTCACTCTGCAGCGCAGTTAGCGCTCGGCGAAGAGCTACGCCTACCAGGGGACTTTTTCACCCATTCGAAAGAAATTAGCCCCGAAACGCTCGTCCAAGACATACGGACTGATGCCAACAACTTCCTGAATCAGGCAGCTCGTCATGGCCAACCAAAGGTTTATGTCTCCAAACACTTGGCCACAACATCTCATGTTTTTGTTAGAGACGAAAAAATAAGATCTTCGTTGGAGAAACCATACGCCGGTCCTTATAAGGTTGTATCACGAGATGACAAGAATTTCGTGATACTAATCGCAGGTGAACAGAAAACGATTTCAATCGACAGATTGAAACCTGCGTACCTTATAAACGACGACAAGAAAATGCTCCAAAGAGCAAAGAGGAAGACGACACACAAGGAAATAAGAAAGGAAGAACAGACTGAACAGTCCGAAACAACACAACCACAGAAAGTTGAGGACAATCCAGTCGAAAATGGTGATAAATCACAAAAATCACCAGAAGAAAAAATAAAAATAAAGAAAACGGTAAAGTTCAATGACGAGATCGTCAAGATACAATACGATCCGTCGGCCCCCTTATGCCCACGAAAAAGAGGCAGGCCCCTTGGCAGCAGAAAGCAGAAAAACCTAATTCCAACTCGAAAATCCGAAAGATTGGCACGGAGAAACTGAAAATATTCACGAAAAGTTAATATCCGTAGCGGAAGAAATAAACCCGCACAAAAAGACGTACGAGAATCTGGGAATATTCGCAACAATAGAAATTCTTCAGATAAGCAGAGAAAAAGTGCGTACAATAAAAATACGACACGAATAAACAAACCCACGTGCAATACGGAAGAAAAACATTGCAACGTGTTTCTATTGACAAATAATACCGATAACAAAATAGTCAATAGATCGTGACATCACAAACGAAGAGTGCATTCCTTTGTGAAATACAAAATTCGAAGTACGAAAATTCAAACATGCTTAACTCTGCCTGTACTTAACCAAATTTAACCGGAAAACTTTTAAGCTAAAGAATATTGAATGCACTACCCCCTCCGAACAAGTCCGAAAAAAGATAACGATTTGGAATAAAGCTGCGATCGAAATTATTCTCGCAAAGTTTTTCATTCGCTTTTCGACTGTCGAAGTTAAAACTAGCCGAAAACATTCTTACCATTTTTTCTTTTTTCTTCCTTTTTATAAAACTTGTATTCCTTCCTCATGTCGTCTTCAACCAGTACCCCGTTTTCTGCTCAACCATTCCAATTCGTAGTACCACCTGCCCCTCAGCCTATAAAGACAAAGGAGCAGTTGGAACGCGAAAAGGAAGCTGAAAGATTGGAAAACGAATTACTGATGGACACGTCGGCGGCGGACATCGTGAAAATAATGTCCGCCCCCCTTCCTCCGTTGATTTCGCCGCCAAAATCGCCAGAAAGAGTACCGGAAGTGGCGATCCCACCTCCGGAACCCTTAGCACTAGCGAGGTTGGAGACGAGACAACCTCAGGTGGAAGAGGTGCGAACTCCACGCCCTCCCCTCACCAAAAGCCTGGTTTACAGACCATCTGGGAGTTCTAACTCCCCGATGTACCGAAAACCGAGGCCTCTAACACTGACTGACCCCCGCCTGTCACATCGCTCCCATCCTTATCACCCGGCTCCAACACAACGACCGCCGAGAAGAAGGGGACAAAGTAGCAGAGAGGCCTACCAAGCCCGTTTGGACGCACGAAAGCAGTCGTATGAATGCGTCGGGGCTGCGGTAGGCTCGGCCCTCGCTAAGTGGGAGCGGGACCAAAGACAGTAAACTCGATAAGTCCCCCCAGGCACGCGACTTATCATTTTCGCGGCGCGAAAACTGGGGGGGAGTAGCTGTGGGGACATTACTCGTATGAGGTTTTAGGGGCTCGCACCCCTCGACGACAGTCGCCGCCCAAAGGCTGGCAATATTCGTCTCTATGACGTTAAACTAAATACACGAACGCGTTTGTATGTTCGTACCTGTACGTACGTACAGGTAAGATACATCGTTCGAGTCGAGATCAATTACCTGATAACGATCTCGGTAATGTCACGACTCGGTTCCAAACGCATTGCGTCGTTTCTTATCATCTCGACGGAGACAGGAAACGACGCAACGTATGACATAATTACGTATTCATACATACGTATGTGTGTCCGTGTGCGTGTGCCAAATTCGGTATATAAACTCTCAGAACCGGCTCAAAAATCGCCAGTGTTCGCCGAGGATTTGGCTCTCCCATACTTATTTGTATGAAGTGGCAGAACACGCAAATACTGTTGAAAACCTTCTAGTGTGAATATCTCTCACGACAAGGTATTCCACACGAAGCATTACGCGTATAAAAGTATCTGTGTGAGAAGAAACAAAAGATGAGGTTATACTATTTTAGAAATGGTCAAATAATATTTTATTATTAAAATTTTATACGATTTAAAAATTATAATCTTTAACCCAGTCCTCTTTTACACCTACTGATTACAATTGTCCATTAATAATTTTTCTGTTGTTCAAAATGGAGCTGCCGCTCCTCTGTTGGTAAAACCTTTAACAATTTGGTCTATTATTTTGCCTCTACTTCCAACACCGACTTTATTTTCTTTAATGGACTTTCCATTTTAAGGAATAAGCAAAAATCGCACGGTGCTGAATGGCGATAAAACAGAAGTTATGCGAGCTGTAAAATTAATTTATCAGGTAAAAATTTCTTGATAGAAAAATGGTAACTGCCAGGAATGAGTTGATTGTCATGAACTATTTATAACTATCGTCATTTTTTCCGAATGCTTTGTCTGAGCTTAGTTAAAATAAAAAATGGATCGTTTGGTGCAGTTTTATCTTCTTTCTTTTCTTCGCATTTTCATCCGTTTTTAAATGGAATAACGACCCTGTTGTCTTTCATCTTTGACTTCCTCTCAACCATCATTAATCTCTTATGAGGTCCGGTGCCTCAGCTTGTCTGAAATGTCTATATAACTTCAGGTGCGACTCAAAAATACTCGAACGAGATTATATCATCCAGCTAAATATTTTTAAGTTATTTAAAACTTTAAATTTATTCTCAACTTGACAAAACAAAATGTTTGAATCCAGTTAGTGGACTACTCTCGTTGTAGCCATTGGGTCTGTTCGGTATGGTAAAAAGAAAATGTTTAAACCTAAAAAAGAAAAAAAGCACTGGCTATTGATTTGGAAAAGAGCGTCAAGAGAAATTTAAAAAGACTATTCGAATTACTGGGGGAGAAATTCAAAAATAGTTTCTGCCTTTCGAAACGTCAGTAAGTGGATGAATTTTTTCAGATTCGGATCTGTGGTATCTATGCAGTTTGTAAATTGATTTTGGATTTATAAGAATTTTTGAACGTATTTGCTACCTGATTTTGGCTTCAGTTTTTACTATAGGTTACAATTAACCTCATATTTTTGCTAAGCAGCAATGGAATTTTTTTTTTTTTCGATATTTGACAGTAAAATATTTTTGGGATAAATCGTCCTGTGTTTATTGTTCGCATTTTTTCCCCTGCGTTATTACTCATCAGCCTCGGGGATAACGAGTGTAAATTTTGGTGGAACGTTAATGGAAATTCACAAAAATGTATGAAAAATTTTTGTCCGTAAATTCGACAAAATTGAGAAATTTTAATGCGTGTAAAGTTAGTTGGTATTTACATCAGCTGTTTTAATAGTTTCGTGGTGTGATAGCGGCAATTATTCCATCCACTTAAGCATGCATTAGGTGATCAGGGTACACAGTGGCGTAGGTTGAAGGAAATATTAGGGCTGATAGCAAAGTATATTTTTTAACCTTTTCGTATTTCTTCTGTTTGGCGTAATTACTAATTAATGTGTTCGAATGACGTGCCTGTTAGCAACAGGTAGTTTTTGAGAAGTGGCTAGGAGGACTCACACCCTCATTCCACCCATGACATCATCAATAATATTGTTTTTGATTTTACGAAAGACTTTTCGTACCATTTCACAGAACCAAGCATATTTATCCTCTTTCTCTGGAGGGAAATCCATTATATTTGGAATTCCTTGAATGATCTGTGAGGGCATGCCTCTGCAGACCAAAAAAAAACACCAATTCTGCATTTCGTTCGTCTGTCAGGATTGGACTTACATATTTTCAACTTTTCAAAAATTTAGCAGTCAGTTTGTTTGGGTCTACTATGTCGTGCCACAACATTCTACTTCAGAATATCTGACCCTCTTTTAAACTTCTAAAAGATCAATCTTCAGTGTCCTTTGAGTGTATCATAGGTGGAGGGGTTGATTGATGAGGCCAACCTTATTCCTCCTGTGTCTACTTTTATTCCTTTTGGGTGAAATTATTTCGGAAGGAGGGTGTAATTTCCCACTTAGTAGATAATCTTTGACAACAATGGGGTCTAGTCAAAGAAAAATTTTTATTTTGATTAGGTAGGGAGTTTTTGAAAATTGCACTGTGCCACTTACCAACAGCATATGCCAAAAAAAATCACGTCGAGGTCACCACTGTGGAATACCAATTTGAAGTATTAATTTCTACTAGTCAGAATGTTTGTTGATTTTGTTAGCCTATTAAACTCCTAAAGACTCGTCTCTCTATTTTATCAACGATCTTGAAGAAGAGGTTAGCCCGTTTTATTCAAACTGATTTCAAAAATACTTAATCTAGGTATTCTGCCGGCACGGGGAATAAAACTCGCACACTGGGCAGAATACCTAATGCTCAATCGCCACTTACCAAAACTTGACACTGTATACTCTCGGCCACGGTGCCAATGATAGATGACGAGAGCGAAGCCATGTGTGTGCATGGCCGCCACACTTAGATTTGTTGTTACAAAATTCAAAATTTTTTGAAAATTATTGCCATTAGAGAGCTCAAAAATCATGGAAAATAATTCAGTGTGATGCTGAGTTACCGTTTCTCTCGTTCAAGTCAATGTTGTTCTTAAATTCGTTGAATGGATTTGAATTAAAAGTATAGAAAATATTCTTGTGATCGTATTTTGAATATTCTTTTTGATTATTAGCGGGGTTTGTAAAAAGAAACAAACAAACTGATATTAAAATTTAAAATTTTCTTTCATTGAATTGGCCATGTCCTTTAATATTTAAACTAGATTCAAAAAAAAGTAATTGCTTGTCTTAAATACTCATGTAATTCTCATTGGTAACGATATATACGTGATAAATTGTCGATAATCTCGTCCGATTTTATTGCCATCAACTTTTGATGAGAAAATAAGATTTTATCTGGTCTCGTTTAAACTAATATTATCTACGGCGTTTTAAAGACCTGCTGCGTCTAGTTCTTGTTATTGAAATTCAATTTCATCATTGGAACGCCTATAAAATTATTTACTAACGACAAAATGTCAATATTTTTTATAATTATGTAAGTTGTAGTATGTTTAGACTTCATTTTATTTTCTACATTTTCATAACAATTCGTCAAAACGGAAGACAGTGTTCCATTCGGTAATGTCTATTTTCAAGTAGGTTTTCTTTAGAAAATCATCTTATTACGCTTGGTGCGGTATTAGCTGGAGGTGGATACGTTCTTCGTTTCATGACCTCGGGAAAATTTTGGCACCAATAACTCAAATTCATATTTACATATAAGTCAGTTTCTTGTTTCCTCGGTACAAGTCGCAATTTTTGTCCGATAATCACGAAATTTGGTACGAACGTTTGTACTGACCCAAGAACCAGACCTATTGATTTTGGTGGGGGTCGGCAGGACGGTGCTTCCGGTACCGCTATTTTCGTTTTTATATTGGTCATAAAATACGGAATTTTAAAACCTTATGTACGAAATTTTAAACACATATTTATTATAATTTATTGTAGCATGTTACCAATTTTGGTGCGGATCGACCGGACGATACTTCCTGTAAAGCTTTTTCTTCCTCTTTTTTTTTTTTTATAATTCGCATGAACTTTTTTTTTTACAAAAATTAACCACATGTTCATGTTTTCTTTTTTTTATTTCATAACTTCATTATATTTCTTTAGTTTTATTTCAAATTATTTGATTATGTACCATACTCTATCATCTTAATTAATTTTTCATTTTCTCAAGAAATAATACTTTTAAATTTCACATTGTCTGATATTTTGTTAGCAGCTAACACATTTCATAAAATCATAACATACCATTAACGCATATAAACTTACAGACAATTAATGTGACCATCAAAATTCATAATTCTTTTTCTTGAAATCTGCTTTTTCTAGCGAGGATTGCTGCGCTAGAGTCTTGTCCTTATTTCTCATCATGAAATTAAATCTTCATATGTTTACACTTACTAGTGTAGCATACTCTAGACATAAATTGTAAAATCCCTTTTAATACTGATTCGATGGAGTAGGTATATCACTTGTTTCATCTAATTCAAAACAAGATATCTTTCACATTTTGTGGTTCGAGGTCATCAGACATTCGGGGGATCTATATGCCATGTGTGCGACCGTACTTGACCTTAAATATTGTGAAAGAGTTGTCAGATTTTAGATATCTACTAATGCATACATCAAAATAAAAAAAAAAATCTGAATTTTTTTTTCTTCTCCATTCATTATTGCATGATTGTGCAACACCTTACTAATGTATCCTCTGTATTGTTGTGTTCGCAGTGTAAATAGTGATGGCTTGTCGCCTCTGGATGTTGCCGTTTTAAGCAATAACAAACCACTCGTCAAGTTATTAGTCGCATATGGAGCTCAAGAAGGACGAAAATGTAAGCGTTGATTTTTTATTGATGAAGGTTCTATAAACTGAGATGATTTTGGTAATGTTTAAACAATCGATACGTATCAGTATGAGTCCAATTTGTAGTTGAAAAATAAAAAATAAAAAACAGTTGAAACTGTAAATTACAGAGAATAAGGATTAATGTGAAAATCGATTAGAAAACGTATTAATAGTTCAGATTATTATGAAACTGGTCTTCACCTTCGATGCCGAAATTTCTTAGAAATATTCAAATAGTTATTTGTGATACAAGTGCGTAAAATTCGGCTCACGCTGCAAAAATCACATCCGTAGCCGTCCCTTACCTCGTACAAGTGTCATATAATGTTTTTTGCTACACCACCCAAAAAAATTTTTTTTTTTTTTTCAGAAAGAGCTGTTTTCTTATCAAAGAACTTAAATCGATCAGAGTTTGAAATTAAATCATTCTGGACTTTTTTTTTTTTTCAGTTATTATTTAAAAGTCGATCTTAGATTGTATTTGAAAAGTTGTCCCATATTAAAAAGGCCACTGAATAAAATTTCTCCCTCACCAAATTTATAACTTCCTGTTACTTTCTTGTTGCCTAATCTGTTTTCTACGACCACACAAATACTACAACATATCGAACTTTTTTCTACATATCTCTCTGCATTCAACTTTAGGCTGCTTGTTTAACAAACAGAAACGACGCTTCATTTATTATAGTATTTTTAATGCTCCTACATGTGATTTTAAACAACTTGTTACAAACTAACTTACTCCTTTGACTCTCCCTTTCATGAGTAATACCACTTTGACTCCAAACTCTGAAAAATGCTCTCTGTGCGTTTGAAAAAAAAAAAAAATGTTTAAGATTGCAAATATAAATTTATATATTCATAAGTTATTGAAACTGACCGTCTTGTTTTTGTTAACGGGTAGTTTTTGTTTTTTTTTTGTTTTGTAAGGTAGCCATACTTATAAACTACCTATTATGGGAAAAAACGTGTCAAGACTTTGAGAAAATCTCATTAGAGTTTTTCCGATCATAGTTCCAGACCCTAAAACAACCTCCTCTTAAAAGTTTATGAATACTGTACATGTATGAGATATAACATGAAAAAAACTCGGCGCTTCGCGCCTCGGAAGGGGGCTCCGCCCCCTCCATCCCCCGGGATGTTATTACTTTGAGCCTGACGGCTAAAATGTAAAATACCTGACCCTTCAACAATCAGTGTCTTTATTATAATGTGTGGTCTTATATACGCGCTACTTTTGGGTCGCTCTTTCCTGTCGTTATTTGGCTGGGGACCCATCGCTAAAACCTGAAGGGTCAGGTTAAAATTTATAGACAAAACCAGAGGGTTTATTTCTTTATGCATCCTAGTCCCTGATAACACGTTTACTTTTCTCATTTTAGGACTGAAAATTCTTATTTTTGGATCAAAGAACTACTTTTTTGTAGTACGAGCGAAAAATTCGAAAAGATGACCATATTTAAATATTTTCTGATCTGACGAAAAATCAGTATTACTAATGAAAGATCGTAAAAATCTTGTTTGAAATAACATATATATTTTGTCGCAACATTTTTAATTTGAGAAAAACCTATTGTCGTTCGTTCGATGATTATTCAGTTGCTATTAAACCTAGAAAGCTGAGGTTGGTACTGCTGGAAAGTGGAAAAAATTTATTCAAATTTATCATTTATAATATATGCCTTTTTCATAATGAAGCAAATAAAAAGACCCAATTAGCGTAAAATTTTACATCTTTTTAATTATTTATTTAAAAAACTAATAATTGTAGGAAAAAATTATTAGTCATAACCCTTTTAATTTTTTAACGAAAAATTAATTTTTATCATCAGATCTCACTCAAAACGAAGTCATTTTGAGTTAACTGAAAGTGAAACTAGTAGAAGAAAATTCAAACTCGTTTTTTCACGATAACGTCTTCACTTTCAATTTACAGTATAAATAGGTCTTCACAAAAATAAGGCCTATAAATTTCTCAACAATTTTTCATATGGTCAACGTAGTAACTTCTTTGTTGCATAAAGCATAGTGCGCACCAAAGGGGAATGTTTTTTTTTGACCGAGCTTAAGTTTTCAACTTGTGTCGCAAGGGATTGGCTCGGTAAAAAAAAAAAAAATTTCCCCTGTGGTACGCAATATACTATTACGCATCTCTATGACATTTTACATGTGCATACGATAGGTCCATATCTCGGCCGAGTTCGAAAGTGGATCAAATCCGCTCATCAGTTTCCGAATTAACATATTTTATTATATAAAAGTTTTCATACCTATAAGAACGCCACCTCAATAGATACCCATAACTGGAAATTTGCGACTGGCGTGCCATCTGCATTTTCTCATTTGGCCGTGGCAATGTATCGATTTCACCGAGCATCTGGAAACTGTCGAAATGGTTGTGGAGAAAGGGGGTGTCTGTTGGCCGATAGTTTTCGAGCTTGAATTTTCCAATCATATGTAGAAACACTAACTGAACCAAACAGATTATATCACCATTTTACATCGGGAATATAACAGTGCAGTACCTTAAACCTTCAAAATTTCGATTGTAAGGCTGAGCACTAAACCACTACGCCATGCTGTACATTAATGATCATTTGTATTAATGTATTCATAAGCAAAACAGCGAATTTGAAATAAAATTCTTGAGAGGATATTCAGGTTAAGATAAGTTGTTTTTCTCCCTGATTACTTGATGGAGAAACTGCTTCAGTTCTTTTTATCCTCAGAAGTCGTGAGGTAAAATAAAATTACCAATCAAAAAATAAATATCATTTAATTTATTCAAAACAATAGTGAAACGATTCGCAAACTCGATGATCATTTATTTACACTTTAGTTCCATTAACGATCTTGAAAAAGTTATCGAATCAATTTCCTTACGCCATGCACTCCAAAATTCTCATTACTTTTTTAATTTGACGTTTCGGAATAACTCAGTACATTTTTAATGATCACTCAATACTGGTATGAAGTTACCTTTAGAATGGACATGGGGTATCCTCAATTCATCTCCTGAAAACGTGATATTTTTATAACTTTTACCAGGTTTTTGCGGCATCTTACTCATTTTGCTTTAAACAGTTTACAGCGCCGACGATATGCGTAATCATTTGTACCATTTGCTGCACGAAGCCGAACGTCGTGTACAGGAGCTGGGAAGCTCTCTCAGGCTGAATATCGAATCCGATCAGTCGTCTCTGTCGTCATCATCCAGTAATATTCCTTCCATTACGATCGGCGATAGTGCGCAGAATAAAACCTATTCGATATGGGAACGAAGGGCGAAAGGATTAAAACGAATGTTAATGGGCTTCGAACAGATTAGTACGTAAAACACTATTGGATAATTAGACATGATACACTTAGGCTACACGCAGTTGCACACTTTGGTCGAAAATGCTCGTTTACATCGCTGTCGAAACGAGGTCGATGACTTTTTAATGGGCTATCAATTATTATTAATAATCATTTCGATAGTCTGCAATTGTTTTCACAGTTCCTTCCTCTGTTTTGTTCGTCGCAGGACCACCAGATCTACCAGCAGTCGTTACCATTGAAGTTACAAGCACGTCGTCTGTTGTTGTGTATTTTGCAGAAAGCGATAATAAAGATTCGTCAATAACTACGAAGTTTAGAGGTAGGTGTGGACATTACCATTCAGTTTTTGTTATTTTACTTGTAAAAATTTTACACCCTGTCGAATTGGAAGACGTCTTTTCAGTTTCAATTAGCTACTGAGGTTCTCTGTAGTTCAATTTTGTTTTAGTTTTTCTTTATCGCGAATTTAATTGTCGAATTATTATTCTAATAGTTAACTATAGGTACCTGATGAGAAAGTAGAAATATTGAATGAATACTTGCTTTTGAAACTCTCGCTGTCTATGGAAATGCTTGGATGCATCGAGGGGGTATACTCCCCCATTAATCTTCCCAGAAGAACAAATAAGCTCTTCAGATTGCGGCATTGAATGAAGATAATCTGATTATATGGGGAATGATTTTGTTCGTATCAACAAAACTTTGTTTATCGATGATAACAAGTCGAAAATTTTAATTTTTTATTGAAAAAATTATTTAATTTTGTGAAAAAAATTGTATCAAAGTGTCATATTTAGTTTTTAAAATTGTAAGACTCATCTGATTTTCTCTTTTTTTTCCCCCTTTTTTTTTTTTTCGTGTAAAATTAGAAAGTGAAGAAAAGAGCGAGAGAATGTTGAAGTGAATCATTTATCCGTATTTATAAAAAGGATACTGTACTTGAAGAATTTTTCAAGAACCGTTTTGCTTTTAGACACTTGTTTGAGTAAGTAGAATACGTGAAGATTTATTTTAAAGAGAACAAAATCTGTGTTGTTACTTGAAATAAATGTTTTCCTGAAGAAGCGCGGTAATCATTGCAAAGTACATGAGCGAGATTGCAATATCAGTGTTATCTGCATGTTCATACATAATTATTCGGTTGGCCAAACTCAAGGGTAATTGATGGCTGAACAGATTTGAAAACGTGGACTATAACCCAGAAAACGAAGAGTTGGAGTGGTACAAAATTGGTGGTAAAAATGTTTTGCGTAAATCCCTTTTAATCGGTATCCTAATAAACATACCAGGAATCTAACGCAGTCTCTCCGGTGCTATCTTCCCCAGGGAAATCGATATATATATACTACAAAAATTAGTTTTTTGCATATATCTCGTAAAATATCAATTATATAGGTATATGAGGAAAAATAAAGAATAAAAATTATTTTTTAAAGAATGCTGCGTAAAAATGTTTCATATATAAATTTGTCATAAAGTGAAATGCAACACCGCGAAAGAGTGTTCAAAGTTGCACTTCATTTCAAGAAATTCCCATGGGGTACATTGTATGGTACTGTATATTGCCTAAACTGCTTTTTTTTTCAGTCTTGTTTTACGAAATTCCCACTCGTATGTTTTACAATAATCATGCCTGGCCGTATATTAAATTATTTTTTACAACTTATTACAAACAAAAAACAAAAAAATTTTTTTATAGCATTCAGGCTGCCATATACTTATGTACATTTCGGGTACTTTTAAAATTACCATAACTTAAACATCATCTAGTGGCGTTTCGTTTTTCACTTCACAAAAGTGTATCTACATATAACTTTTTGTACAAAATTTTATAATGAATCATTTTTTTTCGATACTTTTTCCGCTTATAATTGATAGTTTGCGAGATATTCGCAAAAAAAAAAGAATTTTGTGATATATTAAGTCCCCTGGAGGGATGGAAGCAAAGTGATTATGCTAGATTTTTGATATGTTCATGAGAACATCATTTGAATGGATTTGGGTAAAAAAATCTTTGTCGGAAATTATTTCTAACTTTGCCCTTTTTTATACCTTCGTTTTTTCCGTTACTATTAAAATGAGCTTAAGCTCCGTTTTAAGGTTGAAATTCCGTAATTTAACAAATTCATGTGCGAGTTTATGGTTTGTGTATTTTTTGACTTTTAAATGGACTTATGGTCTTAAGAAAATCGTTCGAGTTTGAAGTCACAACATGCATTAGAAATATTATTGAAATTAATTATCTTGAATTGTTACTGATGTCCCCTCAAGCCATTTTATATATTTCACCACCGTTATTCTGATATTGGCATAAATAGTATTACATGATAGATTTCGATTTTATTTCGATATCATTGGTTTATCACTGGGATATACATTACGATAAAAAGATTCAAACAAGTACCTGACATCAGCACAAGTTTCACATTAATTTAGCTATTTCTAATTATTATCTTCGCTGGTTGGCCTTTGCGATTTATTTTTGGCTCTAAATTCGTAGTTCTACTGATATTTGAAACCTTATTCATATATGTAATCTTGGAAAGAAAACTATATCAAAACTGGTTTGAAAAGAGAGGTCTACTCAGTATTATATAGAAGGGTGTGAAAGCCAACAAGTTACGGAATGCGAAACAGTCTTCAAAAAGTTTGAGCACCCCTAATGTACAACACGGGTATATTAAAATTTCTTTAACTTGAGTGAAGGCTGCAATAATAATACGTTACGAAATATTATAGAATCTGAAAACTATTTTCACTGAAGATAAACTGATTTTGATTGTCAATATATTTGTCAGTCTGAAGATTTTAGCTCACCTGTGCGTTTTTAAGACACGTTATCGAGGAGGTCAAATTTGCCAAGTCAAATTTTACCGCTTCGATAACACGTTTAAATAAATCACCGGTGTGCTGAAGCCTAAATTATTTGAAACAATTAATCAGTAAATTGATAAATTATTAAATTGATAAATATATAGATAAAATGCATAAACGAATAAATTTTGAGTTTAAGTTGTTCTCAACTTTGCTAGTATTCTAGTGGTTCAGTGGAACTTTCCTTAGAATGAACAACTCTCAATAGCGGAAACCTTCCCTTACGTACAAAATATGTTTGCCCCGAATAAAAGTTGTGTGCAATGAAGCCATTTGACCATTTTTCTCAATAACGGAGACCTCCCAGTAGGGGTAGAATAGTCAATCTTGTCGTCAGTTATTCGGAGGTTTCACCGTAACATCTTTTAAGATTAATTTAAACAGTCTCATTCATTTATTCAATTTTCCAGCTTTTTTCGTGGATTTTTACTTGTGTTTACTTTTTTTTTTCCAGTTCAGTGGAGTACTGATAAAGATTTTTCAAGTCTATGCGGCCATTACGAAGTCGGCGATACCAGGCAACTGAGATACCACATAAAAAATTTGCGCAAAGGTCAATCATATTATGTCCGAGTGGCGAGTGGGAACATCAAAGGGTACAGCGCCTACAAATTGTCAACACCGTCGTTTATCGTGCCCTCGAGTAAGAATATTTCGGTCGTCTTCGTACGCTCGATTAATACATGATTGTAAAATAAGTAATTCGTTGCGATGGTGTTTCGCAGGTTGGCTCGACATCACCGAAAAAGACATAAGATTTTCAAACTCGATGAGAGATACGTTGGACAATATTTTCACAAACGTTGTAGTCACGCATCCTTATTTGAAAAGTAACGTAGAACTTTACGGACAGGGAGGCGAGTTGCTTGTGAATCAGCGTCGTAAAAAGACTTCAATCAAACAACTGTTCACTGCTGCGTCTAAATTTCAAAAGCATTTGAGAAGGTAAATTTATTCTTTTAAAAATCAGATGTTGATAACATGCGTGAAGTACAGCAGTGCCCAAAAAATCGTGTCATAATTTACGCAGAAGATTCTGAGAGCCTAGAAATATACTTTCTTCATATTAAATTTCAGATCATGATTTTATCGAAATTTTCTGTATCTTACTTGGAAATAGTTGAAATTTATTTTTGATGAACAAACGTCTTGGGCGGATCAAGTCCACGAAACCGTATTCTGAGGAAAATGCTTTTGCAGGTTCTTCTCATTTTTCATTCTATGAAAGTTTATACGAATCACATTTACAAAATCGGCGAAGTGAATCACAATCTTTGTTGAGTGTAAAACTAATATGTAGTGGAATTTCTCCCAATTAACCGTTATACTCTCCAAAGCCAGTATAAGTAGAATCAGCGAGTGAATGTACTTAATTTTATGTATTTATTATATTAATATATGTATGTATAGTAATATTTATTACAATTATATAGGTATACATCGTATGGTAAAAAGTACATTTACTCATTGAGAAGCGTCTCTATATTGGCAAGGGTGAACTAGAAGAAATTCCCTCCATATTAGTTATATACAGGTACTCAGAGATTTCGACGGTTCATTATTGCATGAAAAAATTCCTAAACTAGTCTGAACTCAAAAAAATAGAAAGTGGACTTGGTTTTCTGCGTCTCTGAATCCCTCATTTAATTAAACTTTCGGTCACAGGAATCTTCAAATTTGGATTTAAAGTTATCCTTACAGATGTTAAAATATAAAAGATTAAAAATATGAGTAATAATGCGAGTGGTGGAAGCGGTCTGAGATTCATATAACTTACTTTAGTAATTCTGTCAATTGCAATTCTTCAAGTGAATTTTAGGATGTGGAGTAGAATCTATCCTGATTAATGCAGTCAAAAATGTGAAGTAAAATATACTTACACAGTGGAAACTGCTTATTAGGGATACTGAATAAAGGGATAACTGCTTAATTGGTACAAATCTGGTAAATCCCAAAACAAATTATATAAAATAGGTTTAGGAAATCAGATTGCTTATTGGGGACAATGCATCGGTTTATTGGGACAGAAAAAGTCCATAGACAAGAAAAAATTTCCGTTGAACTGTTATTGAAAATTATGATAATCTTATTTCAGTTCATTAGCGATAGTATATGTTAATCTTCGTCATTATTCTTCCTATCTTTCATAATATCATGTTGCCTTGAGCCAATTAATTAGAGTTTAGGTTGTGAAGAAGTATCTCCTACCATCTTCTTCCAACCAAAACCCCCAGTTGACTTTTTTTTTTTTTTGGTCATTAATATATCTAGGTATGTATAATATAATTATTCAATAATTTAAATGTTTTCGTTGTGAATGTTCCAGAAGTCCAGTTTTAAAATTCACCATTAATTTGTTTTTCATTTGAATTCTCAAAATCGTTTAATTGGGACACTGCTCATTAGTGACAAAAATAGTCCTGCCCAGTATATCCCTATTAAGATGTTACCACCGTATTTTGATTTTTGTAACTTTTTATCATTTCGTATTGTCAAAACTAATTCTTTGAAATTACTTACTTGAAAAGGACGAAGTAAAAAGTGTTAAAAAGTGAATTTAAGAGGATGGAAAAAATTGTAAGAATCACAGTAGACTACTGTTTTTATGGGATAAAAATTGAGCTGTAAAATTTAGAAGATACTATTTATATTTACTCGTCACTCATACTCAGTCTGCAGGATGACTAGAAATGAAAGAAGTAACTTTTTTTCAGTAACCATTTCCTTTCGATTTTCAAAATTAATTTAAGGTCAAGAACTTGTTTTTTGTTCTTATATAGTTTGTTTTCACATTCATCTTTAAATTAATATTTAACTCGATGAAACAGCTTTATATTTATTTTTTAATCGCTTAACTCGGGTTTTCAAACTTTTTTGATTCATAGTTCCCTTAGGACGTCAGGATTTTTCCACGGTGCCCTCTAGCTAGAATTTACTCAACATTATCATTATACGGCTCAGGTTTGTTGTGATTGCAACATTATTCAGTTGGTTTAATCTGTCCAGTTACTGGCTAATCATATGCATTTCACTACAATCTATTACAGTGTATTAAACTTCTATCTGGCTAAATTTCTTGTTAGAAAAATTCACTTATGAAAACTTCTAATAAACCAAGTTACAGCACCCCAGGGTGCTACAGCTCACAGTTTGAGAACCATTGACTTAACTCATTTTTTTTACTGCCTATATTACAGGAATTGATCAATCTTGGCTAAACTAATTATTATAAATTCAAAAAAAGTTAAAAATACTGGGATTTTTTCTCTCCATGTGTGGGCGATACTGCCAAAATAAACTTTCAGTGCTTATTTATTTATAAAATAAATGAAAATAAAAAAGGAAATACTGATTAAATTAATAATTTAGAAAGTCTCGCTGGCATCTCCATACCGATTTTATTAGATGAAATTCAAAGTATTTCTACTACATTCAGTCATAAATATCAATTGTTATTTGATTATGTGAAAAGAAATTTTCTCTCAAGTTTCATGAAATTTATTTAATTAACCTGTTAAACTCTGTCTATATTTATTCATCCAACAACACTTTGCCTCTTGTTTAGAAAATTTTCTGATGTGAAAAATATTCTTTTTAACTTTATTTTGAAGGTCAAGTTTTCTTTTCTCAAAAATCTTGAAGAATAATTGGAACAATTTTTTTTTTTTTATTGTAGAGGTGTATATTTAGCATGTCTGCTGTACCACGAAGATAAAATTCTTGTCACGAATGAAGATTTTCTACCAGTAATTGAAGTCGATGAAAATTATCCCAAAAAGATCCACAATGATTTCCATTGGTTTTTCAAGGTAACTCTATCGACGTTAAAATTTTGTTTCCTATTTTCATGTATTACTGTAATCGCTTATATTTAGTATACTTTCTGCAGGTGGCATTTAGTTGGAATGATTTAAAATGGTTGAAAAGTGATATGGAAAAGTCGCAGAACAGTTCCGCCGTGTTCAGAATTAAATTACTTCAAGCAGCTGTGCATATGCAGGTAATAATTTGATTTTTTTCTTCATACTGGCTGGAAACAAGTTTCGATCGGTGGTTCACCTGTTCATCTCTTGTATCGCAGACTGCGCTAAGTATTCAAGAATTAGGAAAACTCTATCACAAAATGCTGCGAGACGTGGAAGGAACGATAGTGATCTCTGTGATAAATTACATCCATTCTCCTAAATCCGTATCTGTTCTCAATTTACGATGGATGCCGCTTGCTAAGCTTACCAAAAGAGCAAATATAGTGAATTTTGCCGAATCGAATGTCGCTGATATATTAATGGCCTCGATACCGGTGAGTTCGATTCTTGGCTCTTGGCCTTAATTGGTTTAAAATGAATAATACGTCTGTTCGCTAACTTCCATTGTCTTCGTCGTCGTCTGGTACTTACTAATCGATTTTATTTCGTCCAGGATCAAATTACATATCATCAAGTTAGTAAAATTAAACTGCCCCGGGGTCTGTATCTTAGTTACCTAAAAATGAGAAGTTCTGTTGACTCTCTTCAAGTGTTAGTTCCGTCCAGAACGCCAAACATGCCTCCACATTGTAAAATACGAGACAATCCGCACGTTACCGCGTAAGTATCATTGTAATTATAAAGCGTTCACGTTTTTGAGTCTGTTTCGTATATTAAATTATAATTTGCTTTTACAGCGAAGAATGGGAGTGGCTGGTGAAGAAAGAAAACCTTCGAGAGAGTTTAACTACTGCCACTTACCAGCAGAGATTATTCATCGAACAAATCGTTATTACCGCTAGAAGACTGTTTACTCATATGGACGTGCCTGAAGCCGAGACTTTCAATCACAGGTACTATCATTGGTTATCATCTTTTTTAGCGATCGTAAAGTGAGCAAAAATTACATTTATCTGATGGCAGCCTCAAATATGTCAAGCTCTAGAAGGCAAATTATTCGAGGAACGTTAAATTGCAGAATATGATGACTGTGTGGTGTACGTGGGGTAGTGGTTAGGTGCTCGGCTTTGCAATGGAGAGGTTGTGAATTCGAAACCGGCCACCGTCATTTTCTCGGTTCAAAATGGTGATTTGTTCCATTCGGTTTTATTAGTGTTACAGTATATGATTGAATAATTCACAATGGACAAACTACTGGCCACCGGTCTCCGAAAGTCCTTCTCCTCCATTAAGGCAGCAAAATAAATCCTCCAGCTCTTGGGTAAAACGGCCACGTAGCCAAAACCCATTGAAAAAAAATGATGACTGGTAGTAATATTGATTACAATAGGATTTTCTTCTGATCTAGTTGAGTTTGAAGCTCCATATTAGGATGTCGCGATTTAAAACTCCCGAGATTATAATTTTTGTATTGAAAAATGACCCTTTTATTTCAGTGCTCTGTTCTCTTACTTTCATACCTTCGTGAATTATTGAATATTTCCCGTACTCACTCAATTAGAATGCATTCAAACGACTCGACTCTTGTCATTCATTTTGATTGTAAAAACGTTCTTGTTTTATGCACTAAATGCACTTGAACAGTATTTTTATTTGAAGAATTAAAAAATATTGGAGGAAGGTGTCCGTTTTCAATGATGAATAACTTGGGAAAATTATATTTTCAGTTTTTTCTTCCTTATTTATTTTTTATTTTTTTATTAGTTCAAAAGAAAATACTTTTATATTAAATACGTAGTTGTTAGAAATTCATGGAAAAAAATACCGATTATACCTTCAAAAGTTGCTCAAAAATATGAAGCTTTCTACGGAGTGTTTCTAACCTACAAACGTTTCAATGACACCGCTTTGGATTAAGTTTTTCATATATTATATTCATTCTTTGCTTCTCAAATATTGACCGAAAGTGAGTTCTGTTTAATGTTTCGATTCTCGCATTTTTAAGATGATGAGTTAAATTTTTTTTTACGTAGACCTGCATTTTGCTTCCTAGTGTATCTTTCTTGGGAAAAATAATTTAAAAATCACCTTCATTTCAGCATATTTGTTTTGATTATATCAGTAAACCCCTCTCTAACTTCTTTTTATGTCTTTAAACGGTAGTATTTATCAATTTTTATCTTATTTTCGTCGATACTTTGTATATTTAGAAGGCGTTTTTACTTATTTCTGTGGCAATCGAGGATCCACAGCCAGACAAATCACTGCGAATTATCTCGTATACGATAGACCAAACTCACCGTTGTAACTAGAGTGTATCCGTCTGCATTGTCACCTGTAAATTTCTATTGTTTGCTGAGTTATATGATTGGAACATATATTGTTAGACTTGAACTATCACAAAAATACTGTGGATCTAACTCCACAGTTTCTGTGTTACTACTGTTTAATTTAATTTATATATTCTTGATCAAGTCTCTGATAAGTTGGTTCAATGAGTTTGAACTAAAAATCTGCAATCTTTGAATTAAGTCTATTTTATACCAAGTTTTACTAATATTCCTACCGTGGATAGGCTCAATTTTATTTTATTTTACCCCGCGGTTTTTCCTTTAGTACACCCAGTTTATCCCATTGATTAAATTTTTGTACAAACTGGCCTTAATAGTATTCCTGGGTTTGACTAAATCAATACGAACCTACTCGTGTTGAAGTTTAATGGGGGATCTAATAAAAAACTGAGTACTTTGACGTTCCAATAAATAAAATTAATCGACGTATACTTACGATACTAGCTATAACATCGTTTGAAGAAATATTTGACTTTTTTCTTGGGTCGTAGAGGGTAAAGTTTATTGAAAAATAATTTAAACATCGAACTCAACTTTAAGCATAAAGCATCAATTATGCGTTCTCTGTATTTTAAATCATTATGTCTAAAATTTCGAGTTCAATAATCAATTTTCACGAATCTATGTTACATATAACGAAAAAAATCATGTTTGACTTTCCTGAAAAATGTTGATTTTTGACATATTTAATACAGAAGTTGCTATTTAATTATTCATGAAAGGACTGTGGAGGCTACTTGTTTCACTTGAGTAGAAGATACGATAAAATTATTTCTTGTAAAAAAAATTTACGGAACTAGGCGATTAATCCTCCTTCCTCTCCCTCCACCGTGAAAAATCTTGAAAATTTCTTACTTAGTAATCTTCCGTTTTGAAACATTGTTAAGAGGCTAAGTCCCCCTTCCATCAATTACGCCTATGTGTAGAATACCCACTGACACGATTGAGGTTTTCGTTTTCAATCAGTAGGTATAAAGTTGGTTTCAGATTTTCTTTATGGATAACTCATTTTTACTTGGGTTTTAATTAAACAATAATTTATTTGTTTCGTTTTCTCTTTAATTTTATTATTGTTCTTATTTAAGGGGGGACTGGAACTGCATTCCCGAGCGAACATTTTACTCAGTGTACATATTATTGTTCCTGACATGGTGTGCCTCTACTTAATATTTAACTTAAATCATCGTTTTTTCGTGACAGGCTATACGATGCCGAAGTGATTGAAATAAGTAAAGACGTCAGTTTGATAATGGTCGTGCCACCGGCCGAAGCTTCGTGCTCCATGCCCGGTCAACGAGAACTGCTGCTCCAGAGATCCGATATGTTGCCTCTCACCGTGCAAGTATTCGAGATGGTTCACTTCGGTACCTATCAGTTAGACTTGATCTCAATGTATTCTAGACTTAGTTGCATCATCGAAATGGACGTGGACTTGGCTCAGCATTGTCTGCGCAAGGTACGATTGATTGTAAACTCGATTTTATGTCGGTTCTTCGTGTTATTTTTTTCCTCCTTGTTTTTGAAACCAGTCTCGAAATTGATGTCATATTTTTTTTATCTAGGCGTTCAATGCGTTGGAGGTGAGCACGGCAAAAAGTAAACTAAACGAATTAGAAACGTTGCATGCTCAACTAAATGTGGCGTGGAAGAAGAGCCGTTGGTTGTTGGACGTAATATCTTTTGCCCGCGACAGATTGACAATGTCACCCACAACCATGCGCCAGCTACTAAACGTGCATCCTAAACGCACTCTACCGTCAATAGAATCGCATTGTGTACGTATTTATCGGAAACCTGTATAATAAGTAATCATTAGGTCTACAGAGGGTCTGAATAGAATTCTAGCTGCTCTAAATTCCCTATGTTTCGAAAAGTTTTCGAATATTTTGTGCGTGTACACCTATCTGCTTGCTAAATTGAAATTTCTTTCGATTGGATCCCTCATCATTTTCATTCGTGGTCTGCGAGCTTCATTGCGTAGTGGTTGTAAGGTCAGTTTTGCAATCGAAAGGTTGTGAGAGTTCGAGAACGGCCCTCGTCATTTTCCCGATCGTTACTAGCAGCGTATTCGATTTGGTTCTATTGAAGTTCCAGTATGTGATTGAAAAATACAGAGACTTCCGCTCTCGCCACCAGGTATTGGCATCCTTAGCCTAACTGGTATAGTTTTGTGGTTTTGGTGGCGATTGCCTGGATGGGAAGAACTTGCAGCGTCAAAATAACTGCAGAGCTCATTTGATTTGAAAGAAATGACATTTTTGGGGTGGGGGAACAAAAGGTGTAAATTTTTGAGACTGTCCAAATTGTATTCTGTTTCTCTCAGTTTCCTATTTAATTTAATTAATTCGCTGTATTTATTTATTTATTTATTTATTCGTTTTTTTCATTCCCTACCTGAACGTGTTTTAATTTTTTTTTCTTACAGTATTTACAACCACCGGATCCGAAGACTGCCAAATCGAGAGGCAGCTGGCCTGGTGTCGGTATTGGTCGACATTTGGGTCGAATGCCTAACGAGATAAGTCGAAGCGAGCAACACTTGACGTCCGAGAGTATTTCGGTGACTTCGACTCAGACGACGATGAAGTGTAGCAGTGCCAAGGCATCGTCACCCATAGAGAGAGCATCAGAAA
This sequence comes from Ericerus pela, assembly GCA_011428145.1. Taxonomy (NCBI): domain Eukaryota; kingdom Metazoa; phylum Arthropoda; class Insecta; order Hemiptera; family Coccidae; genus Ericerus; species Ericerus pela. The sequence goes on along the minus strand of WOFM01000191.1, from coordinate 268,663 downwards.
ATGAAGGTAAACGTATTTGGATGGATATTTAGCTCCTCATTCGCGACCTTGGGGTATTAATGTTGTTAATTTCTTTCAGATATGAATTTTGTTACGCGTTCAACCAGTGCCGACCTAAATGAACAAGCGGATGGTTCACGAAGTTCCAAATATAATCCTAACGCTCAGTGAGTAGCATGATTTTACGAGTTGTCCTGTCCAGCTTTCTGCTAAAATGTTTTTATTTCCTCAATTTTGCGCCAGCAGTATTATCTCGTTAACCTATAAAAAATTTTTTTTCTTATTTATCACAGGCCAATAAGTGGCAACAGTTCCTCTGGCAGTACACTTTCCATTTCATCTGATGAGCAGTCAACCTCGAGGGTGGGAAGCAGTGATGATGTGAAAGACGAAAATGGTGTTCGTGTTCCAGTGCCTGGTCCTGCAGTGATAAAAGTTCGTTCTTCTAGCCTTTATTTGTTTTGTTTTTTTGTACGAAAACAACCATATATGTTTCAGTACTCTTTATCCAATTTCTGTATCCAACTATGTGCTATCCGCTGTTGGTATCTGCCACCATTTGTTGTGAACGATATGTCAAAAATTCTTTTTGTTGAGTGATGAGTTACTCGTTTCTTACTGTTCTGCCGTGTTGTAGTACTTTTTTTTTTTAAAAGTTATTAAAGGTTTCGAGGGGAGGAAGTGAACAATTCCCAACGAGTGCGATGTTTGCCAGCATGAACTACAGGCGAGTACGGCAGTCGCACGAGTTGTTAATAATTGCTCACTCCGACCGAGTTGCTTACAATATTTTTTACAACAATTTGTGTATGAATGCTGCATTTGAGCTTGGGGGAATAAAACAGAGAAAACGAAAGAAAAAATCAGAGTTGAAGAAAAAAATGACGTAAAAGTAGAGACAAAAAAGGAAATTGGCAGAAATTTAAAAGAAATGTGAAAAAATGAAAATAAATGTAGAAAAATAAAATCCAAAACCTTCCCCCGGGACCAGCATTCAAAGAAAATTCTCATTTGCAGCTGATATACTGTATCAGCGGATTATTTGTGAAATTGAAAAAAAATTATCTGATACAAACAAATAAAAGAAAACTTGTCATTTCTGTAACTAGTTCTCGTAGCCTAATTGGCTGAGGGACTGTCTTCGTACGTGCAGATCGAAATCAAGACCTATAGACAGGAGGGGTTAGCTTGATCCAAACGCAACCCGCGTAGCATTACGTTACAGATTTATAGTACATGTAATTATGTACGTGTATGCACGCGAATTGTACTGTATTTATATTTCAAGAAGATATGAATTGAATATTTATACATTGTATACTTGCTTAATTGAAGTGAAATGAAAAGGCTATTAATTTTTTGGGCCAGATTCTCTTATGTAATGGCTAGATATGTGTTTTTATTTCCTAATGGAATATGATAATGTTCAGGAAGATGTGAAGGCAGCTTTTCACTTAAAATAGAATAATATTTCCTATGGGTTGACTTGAGGTAGCCTGGATTCTTCCAAAAGCCCCCTTCTTCTCACATACTAAGAAAATAATTGACTCGGCAACCGTTTTACCACGTTTTTACTAACTTGGTTTATTGTCTGTCTGCCTGTCTGCCCGTTACAAATTTTTAAAACCATTTTAAATTTACTGATTAAAAAAAAAACAACAACAATAACACTGCTATTAACCATCTAATCTATACTGTTGTTCATAAAATTCGTAACTTGAAATACGTCCTATAATCTTCTCCTTCTTCCGGGTTAGTAGAGGGGCTAAACCTACGTATATCTCCATCAATGTCCTCATAAGCCAACAAATACGAATGACTTGATGAATTTATATTGCTATCTATTGATAGAAAAATAATAATATTCGTTCTTAAATTCTTTTTTAAAAAATACGTAGACCTATATTCATCGTGTAATATTCTCTAATTAACTGATACTGTGGAACGAACAAATGCAAATTTTTGTGAAGATTAAAGTATTAAAATTCCTTAAAACTTTATTTTACTGAATTACGAGATATTTAAAAAACATTTTTTCATTAAAATAAGTATTATAACATACCTACCGTAATTCATTGGATAAAGCTCTGAAATTTAATTTGAATATATTCACTGCATAAGTAGCAAACTAAGGTACGTAAAAATATGAAAAACGCTTTTGTTTTTTCGCTGAGCCAATGTAAGAATCGAAGGTCACAAAAAAAATTATCAAATTTTAATTGTTTGTTGCTTTTCAGGTTTTATTTTGGTTAGATTATTCAATGGCTGTCGGTCAATAACTTTTAATGAAACATTGTAGTTTCAAAATGTATCTGTTTATTGAAAAAATTATGTAAAAGTCTGTTGATCAAACACTCTTTGGCCTATGTGCCGTGCTGCTAACTCTCAAGAAAAAATTTATAAATGAACATTGGTGCTCTCTACAGGTTTTTTATTCTTGATGTTTTCAAAATTCTGTTTATAATTCTGACATTTTTTAAATTAAATAATAAATTTACGCACATTCTATGCAAATAATATGGAAAGCTGTATACACATAAAACTATCCCGAAAACTACTAGCAAGACTGCACGAAAATTATAGGCATTATAGTCAAAAAAGACGTATCTTTTTCGCCTCACTCTTCAAAAAAAAAAAAAAAGCACGTGTATGACATATTGACTTCTAACGAAGCATGAAAAATTTATCATTTATGAACGAATAAAATAAAGGCATTTTCTGTAGTTTCCATTAAATGAAGCTACGTCTTCTGGATTAATAATAAATTAATTGAAAATATATCGTCTTCAGTATTTAAACTAAATCGAAAGTATGAAAATGAGTAAGAAATAACTGTATCAAAATAGAGATGGTAAACTTAAAATATTAAGCTTAAATAAAGTGGCTGGAAACAAGTCATTGAAAGGTGTGGGGAAACTAAGAAACCATTAAAGCGTGAGAAAATGAATTGGGGTATGAGGTAACTAAGTATAGTGTGAAAAAGAAGTTAAGGGGTGAAGAAAATAAATTCAGAAATGAGAAAAATAAATGAAGGAGGCGCGAGCAAAGTGGGTGGTAATTAAGAGTTGTAAAATTGGCCACTTTCATCCAAGCTGTAAATGGCCCGAAAATACAGCAATTCGAATTCGTACACATGTTGCGAAAAATTTTTTTTCAGTTCTACCCGCTGGTAGTGATGTCGATTATTAATCGATTTTTTTCAAATAACCGACATCACTACCCTGGTGAATCACACTGATCGAACAGCCAATTTAAAAAAAAATAAAGACACTTTTTTTTGCCATATCGAGCCGACCTACTTTTGCTAAATTTGAAGCAAATAGGTGTTCCAATGACCATGCATTTTCTTTATAAACGAAACTTCTGTTCATCGCTTGAGCGAATTTGACTGTCGTGGGGTGTTGATGTATGAAAAATGTGAAGCTATTTTTCAAGACATGAGTTCCCATCGTACCAACACGGTCGCTTTCCTCTTTCTTCCGAACTCCCAGTTGTTGGTTGATTTTTTTTTTGATTTTTTTACACCCGACATTTTACTGATCGCTACCCCTCATCCCTCCTATGCACAGATTTACGCCGCCTACGATACGGGCCTCGACTCGAGAGTCTACTTCAAATTCCACGTCAGTCCGCGAACGACGGCTCGCGAGATCGTCGACATGTTCGTCAAGCAAACGAACATGTCGGTCCTGCTCAAGGGCAAAGAGGCTCCAGTCTACTCGGACGAGGAGCTGTCGAATTTCTGCCTGGTAGCGGTGATCGGGGCGCGTGAACGATGCCTGCGCGACGATTTTCGGCCAGTGCAACTCCAGCAGCCCTGGAAGGACGGCCGCCTCTACGTGCGCCGCAAAAGTAATGTGTTGGCCGCCATCGAATGCGATTCGAAGCAGCAGTAGTCGTACGTCTAAGTGCCGTCCATTCCTCATTGTAGCCCACCGCTCCTTCCGCTACCTCTTCCCGCCTCATTTTCACCCCTTCGTCCCCTTCGACTCATCGTCTACCTTTCTACTCGTGTCCACCTTGTACCACGTGAACGTAATCGTTGCTGTCTCATGGAGATTGCCCATCTCTTCCTCGCCCTCGACCCCTCCTTTCCACCCTTTGTTCCCTCGCTCTTCGTCCAAAAACTACAAATTCCAGTCAAAAATGCTTCATGCTGGAGTTTGATCTACGGTACTCTTTCACTGTATAGAGCGCATTCGCATGCTCTGTGTAACTGTTCGCTTGTACCATAAATTTTTTTTTTTTTATATTATTTCATTTGTTGTTTTGTCTTTTTTTTTTTTCGTTTTTTTCCCTCTTCCGTGTCTGTTTATTGCCTCTTATTTATTTATATTATTCGAAGTGTGAACACCGTATATTCGTCAGTGTTGTGCTTTTAAAGTTTATTCGACGCTCACCTGTACAAAATTGCGAAGAAAGAGTATTGTTTTAAATAGTCTTTCATTGTTTGTTTGTTTTTTTTAATGTCTGAACTAAAATTATGATTTGAACAATGTATACGAGTAATTTTGTAGATTACAAAAATTCTTGCCATTTGGGTAGGTTAAATTATTTATTTATTTTTTCGTCTGTTCGAAATGTGTTGCCTATTTACTTAGTACCTACCTACTCGGTATTTGTTTTTTTTTTTTTTGTTTTTTTTAAATTAACGAAAAGTTATATTGTATAGTATTAGGTATATTAGAATGTATTTATGTAATTTTACCGATTGTATAGTATTTATTACGGTATTTAAATATTTTTTAGTGGTTTTATTTTTATTCGGATTTACCTAAGTGTGTAATACGCAGAATAAATTGATGTTACAATTTTTCTTTCCGTTTTTTTCTCTACGTTTTGAATTAATGTTGAAATGATGAGTTAAGCTTGCGAGATGATAATGATTGATTTTTAAGCCCTTCACTCTCTCCAACAATTGTGATTGTATATCGGAGAAGGATGTATTTATTATCTAGTTTGAAGACTTGTTGGTAAGAACAACTGAAGTAAAAGATCGCAAATTTCTAAAAAATGAAAAAAAAAAGTTTCCGCATTTTTCCAATAAAAAGTATTAGAAGTTTTTTTTGTGAAAAATTTTAACGAACCCTAGAATCTTTAAAATTTTGAGTAAGTTGTGTCTAATAATAGGCCTCACATAGTTCTATGTGATCATGCGTATAAAAAACTCAAAATTTTTATTTTATTTTAATTGAGTCAATATTTCACGAGTAGGTCTTCAATTATACGGATGCTTTAAATATAAAATTGTAGATTCGAATTAATTTGTTTAGGCAGGTCCAAATATTCAATTTGCAAAGGTTCCGTATTGCGAGTTTACCTTGATAATGATTAAGCATTTAAATGTTGGTGGAGAATTTCCAGATTTGTAAAAGTTGCATGTTTTAATCGCAGCTAGTAAAACATTTCCTAATTGTAAATTTTTATTCTCAACCAGGGTGACCTTATTTAAAACTGATGACAACGTCGGTTTCACGTGGAGTTAGTACTTAAATAATAATTACTCCCTTGATGAAAAATATAATAAAATTTTCTAGTCTAAAAAATAATTATATCATTTATTGGTCCGAAGGGAAGCTGATGACAATAATATTTACTTGAGGTTCGACTGTGTTGAAAATCAGCCCCAATTAAAAATTTGTAGCTCGTGAGATATTTTCTTTTTTCAACTCTGACAAACAGAACACCCTTTGCAGAAAAGAGAAAACTAATTTGGTCTATTTCTAAACAGAGCAGCGCATTACAGTTTTTTTTCAAGTGCAGTACATAGCTCTCTTAGAGTTACTCTTGTCAGCTGAATCCATTGCAGTTGCATTAGAAATTATTTTCTTGGGTGTGCATTCAGTTTTTGATTTTTCTGAACTCTGTATCTGGGCCGTAGAGAAGTAGTTTTGGCCCAGAGGAAAAAAAATGTATGGGCCTTTAAAAATTTAAAAATTACATCTGCGTTCAGTGACATATCCAGGATTTATCTGTGAAACGGGTTTTAAAATATTGGAGAAGTCAATTTCGCTCGCTCTGCTTACGAAAACATTTTTTAGGAGTTTTCATGAGATTTTCCTCGAGCTTTAGGATTTCTTCGTGGAGAGGGATAGAATCACATTTTACAATTTTTAAAGTTTTATGGAAATCGTGAGAAAAGATTTGATTTTACTGTTGCATTCTTCTGGCTCAAGTAAACAAACAATACTGGCTGTCATATTTTAAATTGAAATGTTTTTGGCGCTGTGGGATTGTACCCTAAATTTCCCCTTAAAACCGAATTTGGGTGGGCTTTCAGAATATTTAAGAAGTCCATTTCACGAGCGGAGCGAAAGAAAAAAATGTTTTAGACGTTTCTAAGTTAATGTTCATGAGAATCTACTCTTTTTTCTCTTTTTTAGAAAAATCCAGGCATGGGGGAATCCACCCTTCTCCCTTTCATCTGTAGAGATGGATTTAAAAATTTGGCGCCTATAGGCCACATAAATTTTGCGCCTGAATTCATAGCCTGATCAAACCTTACAAAAAATAAAATTAGTTCATTGTAATGCCAAAAAAGAGTGATGGTATGATTATTTTTCCTCTTTTTGACGTTAACACTTTTACCAAGTATTTATTTGTGGAAAACCACAAACAAATACTTACAAACAATAAATATAAACTTTCTAATTAAAATGGAATTCCTGGTATCCACACTCTTATGGTGAACCTTAACTTTCTTTGGATTTTTGAGACTTCAATTAAAATTCAACAGGATACTTTTCATAAAATATAATATTTTTCATTTACAAATAGAACAATAATTTGTATCAAATATTAAGACTTAAAGATTGAGCAGAACTGAACATTGTGTTCTTCAAAGTAATATTTTTTATATTCTAGTTTTTACACAGTATAGAAAAGAAATTGTAAGTAATAGTGGGATTAGTTCACTATGATTGGTTGTTACTTGAAGGAAGGAGAATTAACATTTTACCTGCATTAGGCAGATATTCTTAAGAAGTTACACATGTGTGAATTAATGAGGTCAAATACAATTCTCTTTCATTTAGAAGAATTATTTTCATCAAATTATAATGGGACAATTTATTATTAATTTTGTTTCAAGAAGAAGAAGAGTCAAAGGTGTGTAATAAATTGGAGAATTGAAGAAATTATTATGATTGTGTAAAATATAGTCGTACATTTAAGAAATGTTCGTCTATATTTGTTACACATTTCTCCAAGAGGATAAAAAAAGAATGGAGAAAAAAAAAGTTTTCCAAAGTCCAATCGTAGTTCAGAAGAGAAAATAAAAAATTTTATCCTTAAAATAATGATAATAGCATTAAAAGAGATTATACGAAATGCGAAAGTATATTAGTTTCATATAGTACATATTATAAAATAGTTTCGTCGTATTTCGTTAATTTTTATATAATGCTAGATGTTTGTGTTGTAGTTTCAATTTGTAAGTGGCAAGGAACTTCTATGATGAAAATTCCTGGTAGGGAATGGTCAATTTTTAGTTTTTCAGGAGTTTTTGTGATAGAGTTTGTTGCAATTAGTGCATTGAAGTTTATCATGGCAAATTTTGTATGTCCAATTGGATGGATCAGAGTTTGATTGTTATTTTTGGTACATTTAAAAAAGGAGGATTGTAATAAATTTCTATTTAAATTTTGGAAAAATAGATTTTTTGCACATGAAGACAATTTGTCACTTGCTCGATTAGAAGGAAGGTAACAAAGTGGCTTATCTGGGTTACAGAAGTGAAGATTTGTTCCAGAGATGTATCTTACAGTGTTTGATCGTATCTTGTGGATTAGAATCAAGGCTTCTTGATCAGAATTGCATAGTTTGTTAGTGTGACTTCTGAAAGTTAAGGGAATAAAGTCAAATACTTTGTATTTGGTATTGAATTATTTAGTGGGACTTTAATTTCAATTTCTTAAGAGTCATTAAGAAAATTACAATTTACCAAATCTGCATGATAGTAGTTTGATAAATCGTTAATTGGGATTGCTAGATCAAAATCTAGATTTCTAATTTTGTTTTGTAATGAGAATATGTCTTTTTCTAAAGTTTCTTTTGGTATGATGGTTGAAGGGATCATGTGGTCTTTACATGATAAGAGAATGTTTGCCAAATGAAATGTGTTTACGAGATAATTGTCGTAAAAGCTTTGTAGGTAGTTTATGGAGAGTAACAATTCATGTTCATCCAGAAAATTTTGTTCGAATGAGTTGGTGTGTTTAACAAATTCAGACATATATTTATTCGTATGGGAGATAAAATTTTCTAAATTTGAGAAGATGTTCACAAAAGCCATATGTTCTTGGAATAGTTTGTTTTTAATAATTTCGTATTCATTTTTTAGGGATAATTCATTAGTTAGAAAGTTTCTACCATCTCTGAAATTTATGACACGGCAGCAAAATTTTAGTGCATCACCAAAGAATGATCTTATTGGGGTGAATACACTTCTTTTGTCTCGTTTGTATAAAAATCTTGCACGAGGGCAATGTTTTGTTTTTTTAGGATTGTGGGGACATAACTCGTATGAGGTTTTAGGGGCTCGCACCCCTCGACGACAGTCGCTGCCCAAAGGCTGGCAATATTCGTCTCTATGACGTTAAACAAATACACACGAATGTGTTTGTATGTTCGTACCTGTATGTACGTATAGGTAAGATACATCGTACGAGTCGAGATCAATTACCTGATAACGATCTCGGTAATGTCACGACTCGGTACCAAACGCACTGCGTCGTTTCTTATCATCTCGACGGAGACAGGAAACGACGCAACGTATGACATAATTACGTATACATACGTACGTATGTGTGTCCGTGTGCGTGTGCCAAATTCGGTATATAAACTCTCAGAACCGGCTCAAAAATCGCCAGTGTTCGCCGAGGATTTGGCTCTCCCATACTATTTGTATGAAGTGGCAGAACACGCAAAATACTGTTGAAGACCTTCTAGTGTGAATATCTCTCACGACACGGTATTCCACAGTGGTGACCCCGACGTGATTTTTTGGCTACGTCGTGGGTGTCTAGAGGCGCGTAGCGCTATAACTAAAAAGAGGCGCGGTGCGCTGGCGAGTTACTCGCTTGTAATACAAATAATTTTTACAAGACCTAGACACCTTTGGCTGTCGAAGCAGAGGTCTTAACTTTGAAAGCGGGAAATTACACCCCCCCTTCCAAATATATTTGCCGGAAGGGAACCAAGACAAGTAGACCTGGAGGAACAAAGTTGCCCTCATCCGCCAACTCCTCCAGCTTCGACCAGAGACTCAGAAGTCTTTGAGACTCCGGAAAAACAAAAACGAATCCGGAGGCCAGAAGCCTTGCGTTTGGGAGCTGTAGTAAACCCGAACGAAACTACAGCTCGAACACTCAGAAGCGGTCGTCTATTGAGCCAAGACTCCGACCCTTCAACCCCAGACCGACAAACCACGGAGTCTGGAAGACTCTTCGCAGAAAATACAAGTAAAGAAGTCCAGCACACGATGCCCAACGGAAACACGAACCCGAACCCATCATCAAACCTACCAGGAGCAAGCGGAAGTGGTCAGCCACAGCTGACCCCCGAAGTACTTGCACAGCTCTTACAGCTGTTGCAACTGCAAATGTTGCAGAACCCTGCCATCCAAAGACGGAGGATAGAGATTCCGGAGTTCCTACCCAATGAAGTCGAATTATGGTTAACTCTCCTCGAGGGTCGTTTTAAGACAGAGAATCTGCAAAACGACCAAAAATATTCACACATTTGCAGCGGCATGCCCGCAGAAATCATACGCCGCATTCCGGATATCATGGAATGCCCTCCGGCGGAAGCAGATAAGTACAGTTGGTTCTGCAGAAAAATAAGAAATGTGTTTGGTAAGACTCAGAACCAAATTATTGATGATGTGATGGGCGGAATGAAGATCGGAGACGACAAACCCTCCACCTTCATGGCCAAACTCAGACAAAAGGCCGATAACATAGTGTCACCGTCAGTTATTGGAAACCAGTTCTGCAAGCAACTTCCCCAACATGTTGTGCAGTGTCTGGCAGCCATAGGTACCACGGTAATCAACAATTCCGAGGACCTAGACTTCCTAGCGAAGAGTGCAGATAGTGCACTGGAACATTCGAGATCAACATCCTCGATCAGTGCAGTATCCACCGAGACCGGAGAACTAGCCCAGCTTCGAGCCTAGATAGCTCAGCTGACTAGTGAAATTAAGAAGAAAGGTAATAATAATCCAAGAAATGGTAGAAATAACAATCGCTCGAAAAGCAGGAGCAACAATAGAAGCAATGACAGAAAATCCAGGTCCAGAGACCGCAAGAGCAATTCTACCAGGGGTCAGAGTCCAACTCCCCCAAGAAGAACATCGTCCCCCAAACCCCGGTCTCAAAACTGGGACGATAAATCCTGCTTCTTTCACAATCGGTTTGGCGCAGAGGCCACCAAGTGCAACAACAGATGCCAATGGTGGGGTAAATCATACAATAAGTCGTCAAACTAGAAAGAGGGGTCGTCTATGCGGCTGAAGATCCCTCGAAAAAGTACTCACGCCGCCTGTTCATCAAGGACAGGACAAATAGGAGACGTTACCTAATTGACTCAGGTGCAGACTTGAGCATTTTGCCAGTAGATAAAAACCAAAAGGCATTTCCTCCGAAATACTACCTCCGAACTGTGAATGGTCAAAACCTTCCAGCTTATGGAATAGAATCCAGCAAAGTAAGCATCGGTTTGCGAAGAGACATGACGTGGTCCTTCACAATTGCGGACATTCCAACCCCGATCCTGGGTGCAGATTTCCTCGCGCACTACGGTCTGGTCATTGACCTCAAAAATGGAAAAATCATAGACAATAATACTGGTCTATGGGTGGAAGGCAAAACGCTAGCGTACCAACTGGACACCAACATATCTAGTTGCACGAAAGTTGACGAACAATTCCTACGGATTCTGTCAGACTATCCTGGAGTCACTCAACCATCGATTCGCAGGCATCCAACCTATAAACATGATACCATTCATTATATAGAAACAAAAGGACCGCCTTGCCACTCTAGAGCCCGCAGGTTACTGCCTGATAAACTCAAAGCAGCACGGGAATACTATGATCGCATAATAGGAGAAGGCATATGCCGCCCCTCAAAAAGTTCATGGAATTCCCCGATCCACATGACCAAAAAAGCCAGTGGAGAGTGGCGAATCGTTGGAGACTACAGGGCCTTAAATGCCAAAACAGTTCCTGATCGCTATCCAGTCCCAAATATAATGGACTTCAACGCGAATATGAAGGGTAAAACGATGTTCACAAAAATCGACATCAACTGGGCATTCCACCAAATTCCAATGGCCGAACAGGACATCCCAAAGACAGCGGTCATAACCCCCTTTGGGTTATTCGAATACCTTCGATTGCCGTTTGGACTCCGTAATTCTGCACAAACTTTCCAGAGATTCATCAATGGACTGTTTATGGATTTGCCGTTTGCCTATGCATATTTGGATGACATATGCATTTGCTCAGAAGGCGGTGAGCAACAGCACGAGAAGAATGTAAGAACCATCGTACAACGTATACACGCTGCTGGACTTACTATCAATGTTGGAAAAAGTTTATACAAACAATCCAGGATTGACTTTCTCGGCTATCAAGTCTCGACCGAAGGCATTTCCCCTCTGAAGACCAAGGTAGAGCCCATACTGAAATTCCCGAAACCCTCCAACGTAGCAGAACTCAGACGCTTCCTGGGGATGGTGAATTTCTACAGACGTTGCATTAAAAATGCTGCAGCTGAACAAAGTAAGCTGTTTGCATTGATAAAAACAAACAAGAAGAAAGATAAAACTCCACTCGACTGGACTGAAGAAGCTGAAAAAGCCTTCGAAAATATAAAAGAAACACTGGCAAATGCAACTCTACTAGCTCACCCAGACGAAAGTCTGCCGTTATGTGTCGCAACTGATGCGTCCGACTTTGCTATTGGTGCAACACTGTACCAAAAGGACAATGACAAGAAGTTACCGCTCGCTTTCTTCTCCAGAAAGCTATCAAAAACCGAGAAGAACTACAGCACATACGACAGGGAGTTACTGGGAATATTTGCTGCGTTGAAGCATTTCAGGCACCAATTAGAGGGTAGATGTTTCACTGTGTATACAGATCATAAACCCCTAACACATGCCTTCACGCAAAAGACAGAACCAGCTTCCCCGAGAAGAGCTCGACAATTGGACTACATAGGACAGTTGACTACGGACATCCAGTATATAAGTGGAGAACTCAACACTCCAGCTGATGCTCTCAGTAGGATCGAAGCTATCTCGGCACCGTCTCAATTACCTTACGCTGAAATAGCTAAAGAACAGTTAAGGGATGCAGAATTGCAAGAACTGTTGTCGAACGATGACACAGCTCTCAAATTGAGACAAAGGAAAATCCCTGGTACTAATGTTTTACTCACATGCGACATTAGTACAGGCAAGAATAGGCCATTCCTGCCGATAAAGTATCGCAAATTGGCATTCAGTAGTGTGCACAATCTATCGCACCCTGGACCAAGATGCACTGCTGGACTAGTATCATCAAGATTTGTTTGGCCTCGGATGAAGTCCGACTGCAACAAATGGGCTCGCAGTTGCCTGAATTGCCAAGAGTCCAAAGTAGGAAGACATACTCGGTCGCCTCTCAAATCTTTTAAACAAACGGAGCGGTTCAAAACAATACATATAGATTTGGTGGGTCCATTACCCCCATCCCAAGGACACAGATACCTGTTAACGATGATCGATAGAGCAACTCGATGGCCAGAGGCAGTTCCTCTCCATGAGATGACAGCTCCTACGGTAGCTGCCAGGTTATACGACACCTGGATTGCCCGCTATGGCGTACCTGAAGTCATCATCACGGACCAGGGTCGTCAATTCGAAAGCTCGCTCTTTCAAGAGCTGTCTAAGAAGCTTGGTGTACAACACAATCACACCACAGCTTACCATCCTCAAGCAAATGGAAAAGTTGAGCGATGGCACAGAGCTTTGAAAGCCTCCATTATGGTTTGCGACACCAAGAGATGGGTTGACATACTACCAACCATCCTCTTGGGCCTTCGATCTGCTCTTCAAACGGACACGGGTCACTCTGCAGCGCAGTTAGCGCTCGGCGAAGAGCTACGCCTACCAGGGGACTTTTTCACCCATTCGAAAGAAATTAGCCCCGAAACGCTCGTCCAAGACATACGGACTGACGCCAACAACTTTCTGAACCAGGCAGCTCGTCATGGCCAACCAAAGGTTTATGTCTCCAAACACTTGGCCACAACATCTCATGTGTTTGTTAGAGACGAGAAAATAAGATCTTCGTTGGAGAAACCATACGCCGGTCCTTATAAGGTTGTATCACGAGATGACAAGAATTTCGTGATACTAATCGCAGGTGAACAAAAAACGATTTCAATTGACAGATTGAAACCTGCGTACCTTATAAACGACGACAAGAAAATGCTCCAAAGAGCAACAAGGAAGACGACACACAAGGAAATAATAAAGGAAGAACAGACTGAACAGTCCGAAACAACACAACCACGAAAAGTTGAGGACAACCCAGTCAAAAAAGGTGATAAATCACAAAAATCACCAGAAAAAAAAATAAAAATAAAGAAAACGGTGAAGTTCAATGACGAGATCGTCAAAATACAATACGATCCGTCGGCCCCCTTGTGCCCACGAAAAAGAGGAAGGCCCCTTGGCAGCAGAAAGCAGAAAAACCAAATTCCAACTCGAGAATCCGAGAGATTGGCACGGAGAAACTGAAAATATTCACGAAAGTTAATATCCGCAGCGGAAAACACAAACCCGCACAAAAAGACGTACGAGAATCTGAGAATATTCGTAACAAAAGAAATTCTTCAGATAAGCAGAGAAAAGTGCGTACAATAAAAATACGACACGAATAAACAAATCCACGTGCAATACGGAAGAAAAACATTGCAACGTGTTTCTATTGACAAACAATACCGATAACAGAATAGTCAATAGATCGTGACGTCACAAACGAAGAGTGCATTCCTTTGTGAAATACAAAATTCGAAGTACGAAAATTCAAACACGCTTAACTCTGCTTGTACTTAACCAAATTTAACCGGAAAACTTTTAAGCTAAAGAATATTGAATGCACTATCCTCTCCGAACAAGTCCGAAAAAAGATAACGACTTGGAATAAAGCTGCGATCGAAATTATTCTCGCAAAGTTTTTCATACGCCTTTCGACTGTCGACCAGAACACGCCGAAAAGTTTTCTCATAATTTTTTCTCTTTCCTTCTTTCTTTATTTTTTGTACCTTGTATTTTCCTTCCTTATGTCGTCCTCGACCAATACCCCGTTCTCAGCTCAACCGTTTCAATTCGTGGTACCACCTGCCCCGCAGCCTGAAAAGACCAAAGAGCAGATGGAACACGAAAAAGAAATCGAACGCATAGAGAACGAGCTATTGATGGATACGACGTCGGCGGCGGACATTATTAAAGTAATGTCCGCCCCCCTTCCACCGTTGATCTCGCCGCCAAAGACGCCGGAAAAGATACCGAGAGTGGCAATCCCACCTTCGGAATCCTTAACCGTTGCGAAACTGGAGACGAAACAACCCCAGGTGGAAGAGGTGTGAACTCCACGCCCTCCCCTCACCACTAGCCTGGCCTACAAACCATCTGGGAGTTCTAACTCCCCGATGTACAGAAGACCAAGGCCCTTGACCTTAACCGATCCCCGCCTGTCTCACCGCTCCCATCCCTACTATCCGGCTCCACAACAACGACCGCCGAGAAGAAGGGGGCAAAACAGCAGGGACGCCTACCAGGCCCGACTAGATGCACGAAAACAATCGTATGAGTGTGTCGGGGCCGCGGTAGGCTCAGCCCTCGCAAAGTGGGAGAAGGATCAAAGACAGTAGACTCGATAAGTCCCCCCAGGCACGCAACTTATCATTTTCGCGGCGCGAAAACTGGGGGGGAGTAGCTGTGGGGACATAACTCGTATGAGGTTTTAGGGGCTCGCACCCCTCGACGACAGTTGCCGCCCAAAGGCTGGCAATATTTGTCTCTATGACGTTAAACAAATACACACGAATGCGTTTGTATGTTCGTACCTGTACGTACGTACAGGTAAGATACATCGTACGAGCCGAGATCAATTACCTGATAACGATCTCGGTAATGTCACGACTCGGTACCAAACGCACTGCGTCGTTTCTTATTATCTCGACGGAGACAGGAAACGACGCAAAGTATGACATAATTACGTATACATACGTACGTATGTGTGTCCGTGTGCGTGTGCCAAATTCGGTATATAAACTCTCAGAACCGGCTCAAAAATCGCCAGTGTTCACCGAGGATTTGGCTCTCCCATACTATTTGTATGAAGTGGCAGAACACGCAAAATACTGTTGAAGACTTTCTAGTGTGAATATCTCTCACCACAAGGTATTCCACAAGGATATTAATCAAATTTTTTAATCTTTTTGCCATTTATGCATATCTGCAGTTTTTCCATTCAATATTTTTACATTCTTTAAATTTTGTTTCCAGAATTTTGTTGGCCAATTTGTGTAAGTCAAGTTTCAGAAAATATAGAATAGGTGCTGAATTGGAGTATACATGAATATTATTAATTTTGCTAAAATAGGCACCTGTTAATGTGGTTGTAACTCGATAAGAATTCACTGTGGTATGTTGTGCTGATAAAGAAAGGATTTTGACGGTTAATATTACAGTAAATATTTTCTTGAAACAGAAATAATATTGTATGTCGATATAATTTACTGCTGTATTAGACTATTTTTAGGTATCAAATTGCATTTTTTTTTGTTAAGTGAAAGTAAGTATGAGTTTTTAAAATTCAATTTTTTTGGAAAATTTTATTAGGAGTATTTCTCTATAGTTTTTTAGGCTATCAGTTTAAGTTTTTTGGTTGTACTTAGTTGTTTGTCTTAAGTTTGGTACTTTGTGTATTTTTATTTGTTTTTAAAGTATTTTTTATTGAAGACAATTTTTTTTGTTTACGTAATTGTTTTTGGTGCGCGAGGTTTATTTTATTATTATTTTTTTTTTTTGTTGATATTTTTTTTATAATTTTTTTGTTGTTTTGTTTTAAAAAGTTTTTTAATTTGGT
This sequence comes from Ericerus pela, assembly GCA_011428145.1. Classification (NCBI taxonomy): domain Eukaryota; kingdom Metazoa; phylum Arthropoda; class Insecta; order Hemiptera; family Coccidae; genus Ericerus; species Ericerus pela. The sequence continues at coordinate 252,516 of WOFM01000191.1, read as the reverse complement.
TGATGAGCGAGTGTTTGTGGCTTCAGGCACATTGAGGCTAATGAGACTTGGAGTTTTTCCTATCTCCTTGGCAGCAAACCATCGCATTATCAATTCTCATCCTCATGTTTTTGGTGCTATTGCTTTTAAGCATGTTCCTATTGAACAGTGACAGAAACAGATGTAAAATCCTAAAAGAACAAACAGGAGCACTTAGACCCAAAATTTCTCCCAAGAGCTTTAAAAACGATACTCGTTGGCTTTTCCAAACTTGGTTATCAAGTTTTAGATCTTGTCAATGTGAAGTCTTATAAATTTTGCCACATTAAATTTGATGAAACAAAAACCTTAGCCAATTTTACAGATAAAACAGATGAACTACAGGTTAAGCCCCTTGTTGAAGAAACTGAGGCGACAAATCATCAGATGTCTAAATCAACCATCAACATTGCTCTAGTTTATCAATCCAACTCTAATGGAATCTCTGCTTTTGTTGACATCTCCTACACTCCTGATATCAGCAATGAACCTATAAACCATATTCTGTTATCGTTATTTGTGTTTATTTACATGCAATTATTTATTTATTTTGTACAAATGTTACCATCTTTTTTGAAACTTTAAAATGTAATGCAAATGTAAACAACCTTTAAATCTCTCGCAATTGTGCTTGGTTCAAAGGATTGTAGCCTCCTTCGTTCTCACTCCTGCTAACACTCAACTATCTTTCTCTAAATACTTTTGCACTTTTACTTACAGCTACACTATTACCTCATTCCACCGCTCACTCATTCATCTCCACTTATATTTGTTTATCTCGTACTTACGTCTTTGCTGCATTTCCACACACTTCTGAGACGTTACTTCAAGTACATCTTTATTTCAATTACACAATTACTCTGCTACTCCGTTCCACAACTTCCATAAATGTTGATTACTATCGATTTTTTTTTCCAGTTTTTGGAATTTATGTTTTTTTTTTTTGAATTATCATGAAAATTGGCAAACTGGGTTTTCTGGCGAAGTATTGTTACTTTAGAGTTTTTTCTTCTCATATTGAAATTTGCTTCTTTTTATTCAGTTCAGGGCCATTAAAAAACGTATTTTTTGATGTGGTGTTGCAAAAATTCATTTTTGCTTTTTCGACCTAACAGTTCATAAATACCGTCACTTCCAGTGTTATAATTACATTATTACAATCATCAAATTGAGTTAGGTATAGGGCTGATTTTTTTTATCTTCTATCCCTTTTCGATAGCGTTTTCGCAACGTCGCCTACTATGTACGTTTTACGTTAATTAACTGCTGCTCTCGTTTTTCGATTAAATATTCGTTAGCAAAACAACGCGTGATTAATTGACGGAATTTACTCTCGGTGCTTTATTTTTCGCCCTACAAAAATAACACACAGCGAGCAGAAATGTAAATATAAAGAGAGCGAGAGGCGAGAGTTAAAACTTATATTTCCACCCGTCGAAACCAATCAAATGCCACTCTATATGTAAGCTCAAAGGTAGTGCCTTTCAAAAGTTTCTGTTAATAACAGTGATATAAGGGTGGGGAAACTGCAGGGTTGCGGCTCGGTATTCACCAGATTTCCATAAACGTCGAATTCTCGATCAGTAATTTTATTTTTTTCATAAATTGTTTCTTTCGACCACTATAATTCATCTACTAAAATTTGAAAATTTCGAAAATTCTGACGATAGATGGCTACGAGAAGAAAAAGTAGATTTGACCATTGATGTGTGTACGAATGTACAGTATGCCAAACGAATCGAGTGTATAACTTCAGTAGAAGGTAATAACGGAGTTATGTACGCATTTTGCCTATTCGTTGAATTGGAGGGGCTATAAGGTTGAAAATTCTGAAAATTTTGAATTTCGATTGGTTTATTTTTTATAAAATTCTATTTCAATTATTTTTACCCGGAGCAACGTTTAGTACTTCAAAAATACACAAAACAAGTCCTATGTTTGAATTGGCTATTCATGGAACTATAAGAGTTTGAAAATTTAAATTTTTTCAAAATTTCCATAATTCAAAATTTCAAGGTTGACAAACTCATTCCCCTTATTGCATTATAAATTGTTGAAAATAAAAAAACAAAAAAAAAACAAAAAAACTTAAAAGAGAAATATTTTACATTTTATGTATCCACATACATAAAGTTGCATAACAGTATTTTTTAGGCATAATTTCAATGCTCATTCAAAATATTCACTTCAAAACTGTACCTACTGTAGTGGGCTCAGTTCCTTATTAAGATATTCAGAAATATAATGTGTATTTAACATCCAGAGGGCTAAAAATATTTCATCACACTCCTTCTCATATAGTAGGGAAATCAGAATGTTGAGTCTTAAGTCAAGTCCACAAGATCAATTTACGATTTAAAAAATTGTATTTAAATTTACAGAAGGAATAGGTAGAATTAAATTCTTAAAGTAGAATTTCATTCGTAAGGAATCCCCAATACTCCTGCTACCATATAGTGATCGAAGTTCTCTATCAAGATGTTTATAAATATAATGTTTATTTTACTTCCAGAGGACTGCAAATATCTGGATGTCACATTCCTTCTCATTTAGTATCATGATTGACTGCGACCGCCTCAGACCAGTCGCTTGTTCGTGTAATTATACAAGGTTGACAAGTGTTCTGTGAACCACAGTGTGTGCAAGAGATCATTGACAAAATCCACTGTACCTACGTGATTCAAAAATTATTGCTGGGAAAGTTTTTTTACATTTTGAACTGGGATGAATAACTCATTTTCCACTCTAAACTTAAAAAATAGAGCAACCTGGAACTACCTATGGCTTGCATAAATATGCTGGAAGTCCATTTTGTGTATGAATTTACCAATTGCAATGCAAGAGCTACCATTGAGGAGTACAACCAGACATGGCCGGTAAGTTTTGTGTAGCATGTGTAGCAATTGCTAACATGAGAAATTTCCAAGTGGTTTTCGCTACACATGGGAAATAATTACGTTTACAGACAATGACTTTTTATTCTGTGTAAAAATTGTACCAAAAAAATTTTTTTTTTTTTTTCGCTACATATGGAAAAATGAAACGTTGTCAGTCCTGCTATCAGAGACAAACTCCTTCTCATCCCACAAGGTATGCATAATTCAATGTTGCTCTGTTTTTCAAGTTTGAAAAGGTCCAGATTGTAAAAACATTTCCTAGTAATAATTTTTGCAAGACGAGGTTACAGTTACAAGTGTACATTTTGAATGAACTTTGAAATTATGCCTAAAAGAATACTGCTATGCAACTTCATGTACACAAAATGAAGAATATCTTATGGTGGGTATTTTTTTCAAAAATTGTTGATAGAATATCCTAATAAGTTTGTTTAGAAACTGCAATCTCAACCTTGAAATTTCAAATTATGGAGATTTTGAAAAAATTGAAATTTTCAAACTCCTGTAGTTCTTTCAATATTTCAGGTAGCTGGTTGAAACATATAACTTTTTTTTTTGTGTATTTTCAAGGTACTAAACATTGCCGCCCTTGTAAATATGATTGGAATAGAATTTTTCTAAAAAATAAACCCATGAAAATTCATAAATTTATAATTTTACAATCTTGTAACCTCTTCAATTCAAATAATCGGCAAAATGTGTACATAACTTTTTTATTGTACTCAATAAGTATTACCTCCCAGTGAAGTTTGGCAGTCATTTAGTTTGACGTACTGTATTATGTACGTCAAGAAAAGAAGCTTTCCTGGTATACCGAGCTTGTTGGAAAGTAGCGGATGTTGTAATGTAATGAAAAAATGTCTGCAAACCCAACAAAGGGCTGAGACAGTTTGTTGGGGCCGTTTTTTCGGAATGGGGGAATAAGGGAGTTTCAAGGGAAATTACGCTTAAAGTAAACTGAATTCCGTCTCTGATCAGGTATAGATTCTAAATTGACTCGAAAAGGTTTTGGATTCAGCCCCTCGTGGCAAAAAATAAACGAAAGTTCGTACAAACGGACCACATATTTGGTGCGAAACGTCTTGAAAAATGAAAGTATAAAACAAAAAGAAACCGAAAAATAGAGAATTTTCAAAACAGGCAACACAACAGTTAGCACGAAACAAAACTTGCCAAAATACGCAACGCACTGGCACTGATTTCCTAGTCCAAAATTACTACGTCATCAGATCGGCCCCTTCAACTGCATCAGCTGGACGACAAGCCCGGAATTCTCCTCACACTGCCCTCTAAATAATATTTGCGCATACTTTTTGCTCTTCAAGCGCATTACTTCGAGTCATGTCCAATGTCGTTCCCCGTTAAATTCATTTTATCATTTATTAAGGGAAGCGAGGATAAAATATGTATATGATCCGAAATAATTTGCTTCAAGAGGAACAACTGTGCGAAAATATTTGATTTTGTTTATCATCGTAATATTATGCTTCCACTTTGAAAATCGGATCCTCGACCTTCGATCTCCTATATCCTGCATCAAACAGGATTCGTCAAGTGGAAAATTGTAAATCTTAGAAATAGAAGTGGTTGTTGTTTTTTTTTAAGCTGGTTCGATTTTTTGATAAACATTTTTTTTTCAATGCTTTTTTTTCCGCAGAAATGTTTGGTGTAGACTGCGTACATCCGTATTGCTCTGGCAATAATACTTATAATTTCCTACTGAATTCGTAATTCATTCTTGAGAGAAAAAAAAAGAAAAAAAAAACACCAAATGATAAAACACACTCTTCGGATACGCTTCTCTCGATATGAAAAACGTGATGAAAAGTCCTTGAACTCGGCCGAGGGTGGAAGCTGGAAGATGTGAAAATCAGTGCCGAATTGATGCGAATATTTGAAAATAAAATTATTCCTCCAAAAGTGGTGTGAACGTTTACGAAAAAATGGGCCGCAAATTGAGGACTGGAATGATGTGTCGATTCTCCACGGTCGTGGTCTGCGAACAGCTGTTCACAAGAAAACCAAAAAACAAAACGAATTCATTTCTCACCGATGTCACAGTAAACTTATACGTCCTCGATTTTATCGAGGGTGTAAAAAAAAAAAAAAAAAAAAAAAAAAAAAAACTGTTACGAAGAGGACGGATACGTGGGTGTGTGCACATGTTTATGGTTATTTCATTCACAATTCCAAGAGAAAAAATGGCGCGAAAATTACCGACGACTGAATAATATTATGAAGGTGGCCTACATTTGGCAACACTCCGTTATAAATATTGATTTTCAGGGTCAAGACGACCGCGTAGAGGATGGGTATTGCGCCGTTTGAATGCTGGGTCAAAACGAACGAACGAATCAAAAAGCTGCAAACAGACGAGAAAACGAAAGAGAAATAAAGAAAAAAAGGAAAAAAGAGAAAAACGAAAAAAATTGGAAAAAGTATGAAAAAGGGAAAACAGGGAGGAAGGGGGAATGAAAGAAAAACTGAAAAACTACCCCATATCGAGAGTAGAGAGTAGGTAGTTTACTGGATCGCAGTCAAATTGTGCAAACGTACAAATTTTATTATATTTTCTTCCCGTTTTTCCACACTGGTGGGTAAAAAAAGTGAAGAAAACATTGTGCTCCGTATGGGTTGAAATTTTTTTTACTAATTCGTCTTTCTTTTTTTTTCTTTCTTTTTTTTTTTTTTTTTTTTTTTTTTTGGTTTTATCTCTCCTTTTTATACATTCGTGTAGTTATTATTATTATTATTTTTTTTTTTTTATGAAAATCTTTACAAACTTTTGTAATTTTGTGTGCTTCGTGGTTATGGCACTGTGAGAATTCGGCTTCGTTTTTTTCTGCTTCTTCCCTTTGGTGGCCGAAAATCGTGTTCGAAATCTAAAAGCACGATGCCTGTAGTGTACAACGAACCTTTGAGTTTTCTCCAAAGGCTGGTCGAGTACATGGAGTATATGGAGTTGCTGGAAAAGGCTGCCGAAGAAACGGATCCAGTGTTTAGATTGCAGGTATGTTGCATGCCCGTAATCATTATTATGTGGCCATATGCTTGCGAGTGCAATCCCATGATCTGGATGTTAAAATCGTATCGACGATTAGGGCTTTAAAGTGTAAGAATTTTACCTACGTGGAGATCGATTTAACTTGTCCAGCAAAAAGGATGCTCTTCGAATTTGGTGTCATATTGTAGTGATCTGTGGGAATAAATTTGACTTTTCTCAACATTAAAGGAGTAGGTAATGCATAATTCAATGAGACCGCGGACCTGATTCGCGTTTTTCAATGCCTCCCGAATATTCTTAAATTGGCTGTTTGGGTATTTTTTGAAAAATACCTACTCAACGAGACCACGATTCGGAAGTTACATGTATTCTCATTTTCTCGTATCTGATTGGGACATAAATTTGTACAAACTTAACGTCCATTCAGGTGTAACTTATACAATACCCTACGTTTCTTTGTCTATGTACCTAACTTGATCTATGCTTCTGTAATCTGTAGATAGATTGCTACATTCAACAACTGATTACCAATATTTAAACCATTAAGTTAATCGACGTCTACGTAGCAAAATTATGGAATTTTTCACGTGTGTCACTTTCAGCATCAAAAATCTAATTGATTACCTATCTAACATATAGGTATATGTAACACTTTCACTTTCATAATTATTTTCCTGCGATCTCCTTTCATGGTTGATTGCTACATATCTTGAACAAAATGAACGATAAGTGCAGTTAGACTAGTATGAGCTTCATTATTCCTGGTATACTGTAGATGGATATAATTATTCGTTACAGCCCTGATAATCTGATATCCTTGTCTGGGGTGCGTTCAGAATGAACACCCGGGTAACAACCAAAGCACTATAACCATTCAGAATAACTGGTTGTCAGGGTCGGATTTAGGGGAGTGCAAAGATACAACTGTACCAGGTGGCAGATTTTCAAAAGGCGGCACAAAAAAGTAAGAGAAAAAAATTTTTTGGCAACTTTTTGTACTAAAGGATTTCTATGTTTAGAGAAAACTAAATCAAACTGAGACAATTTCTTATTATCTCTTTATTACTCTTTTAAAATTACAAACCACAATAATATCAACACTTTAAATATTCAACTAATATCCTATACTTTAAATCTTATTCTATCTTATCTCTTAATGAAAGCTAATGATCTATAACCTGTAGCGTAGACACCTTAACGTTATTGTTTGAGAGTAACTGGAAGAATGATAACACATTGTCTGTAATTTCACTGTCATATTTGAAAATGGCCAACCTAAAATAGGTGGCGTGACATCGGAACATCCGCCAAATATGATGACTGTACACTATCAGCATATCTGGTAGTGTTCAGCCATGAAAACTGGTAGAACATAGGCGGCTAATATTCTCATAATTGGGAATTAGTTGTCTATATTTTGTTCGACATGTTTTTGTAGATGAACTAAAATGTATACAAAAATATGGTAGGACACCTTTTTTTTTTTTTTTATTATGACCATAAAAAAATATTCAATTAAAACTATAAAGTAATCTGGTAAAAACCCCTGATAAAAATCCATAAAAAAACATTGGCAGAAGGGATGGATGGAAACAATTGAAATATGGGGATGTGAAAAAATTTTGTTGTACTCGGCCACTGGAGCTGTAAATCTGGCCCGGCTGGTTGTTTTGCCTATAGAAATTGCCCAAGTTGTTGAAATGAGTTGGTTGTTTTGTCCCAGTAAATAGATGAAGAAAAAATACCTACAGTAACAATTTTTTTTGGTTTGTGCCAAGTTATTTTTATAACAAGTGTTTTAATTATTTACCCTGACATTGGGAGAAATTGTTCGTTTTAACCAAGGTAAATATGGGGGTAATATTTCAACTTCTTCCCAACAACCATACGGTTGTTTTGGTTGTTCATTCTGAATGCTCCTCTGATGTTTTTATGGAGAAAAGTGTGAAACTTCTGCATTTTTTGGTAACAGGCTGTTCTGTTATGAAAACTATGGAACTAGTTTTCTGAAAAGGGTTTTCTGGAACTTCGAGGTTGAACTGAGTTCTTACTGTTCATTGGGACGTACCAATCCTCCTTACTTCCCCTCTGATACAGTATTATAATACTCTTCGTTGGACATCATCACTATGAAACATGTTATAAATTTATTGCCTCTCTTGGTAGTAATACTGATTGATCATCATCTCACCATATGTACTAATTTCTTTGTGACATACCTAACTTATATGATACAATTTTACTTGATGTACTTATTCAATTTATTCATCTCATTTTATTATATCTGTCAGACATTAAACGACTAAACATTTATTTTCTCACACTCGGCACACCTCGTACCTTTACACTTTTGATAGAACTTGTTGGGAACCTGCAATTTAATTGTAAAAAATATATTGTTATTTTAGTTACATCGAGTAACTGACGTATTGGACCTTTGGCTAGTCTACAGCATATCCCTAGAGACAACACCATATGTTCGTTGTTCAGAGATATGTTGAATAATGTGTGTGTTTGATGTGTTACAGGTTCTTATAGAATGCAGGCTCCTGTAAACTTGTAAACTGTAAATGTTTTTTTTCTCGAAACAGATCTACGGATTTCTGCAAATTGTTTCCAGTACTGAAAATAAAATTAGAGAAAAATCATAATTTTTGTATGTTAATGAAAAGAACATGAAATTGTTACACACACAAATAGTGAAAATAAAAACAAAATATAGGCACTTAAACCTAGGTCTTATAAACACAACCATAAACAAATTGATAATTTGATACCAAAAGAGTGGGGACCAGTAGCTTCAAAAGTGGTACCATTTTTCATTGCAGCATTTAGATGAATGTGTGTTCTCTATTATATATAATAATCCATGCTTTTTATTAAGACAACCAGAAACATGCAAATGCATATTTTTTCAGTCACTTCTAAAAGAAGAAGTGATAAAAAGTTTTCCATTTCACCAAATTTCCTGTGAAATGAGCCTACTTCATTTTATATGTGCCAGAGATGAGGTTTTGTTTTGTTCGTTTGTTTTTGGACCTACTCCATTGAAAGTTAGTTCCCAGTTCTACTTTAGAATTGTGGTTTGAATTATGAGAAATGAAAATAAAAAAAACTGGGAGCTGTTAAAAAGTTAGAAAGTTTTCACTAAAAATTTTAGTTGTGGACTACTTTTGTTTAGATTGTTAGTTCTTAGTTGTGCTTTAGGGTTGTGTGGTTGTAATATTTGTTCTGAGATGTGGAGACTCCAAAAACTGGGAGCTGTAAGCTAATTAAGTTTGAATGTTTTACCTAAAAGTTTTAGTTGCGGACCAGTTCTGTTGAAAATTAGTTTTCAGTTCTTCTTTAGGGATATAGTGTGAGTTCGAAGATGTGGAAACTCCAAAAAATGGGAGCTGTACTTCGACTAAATAGGTAGTATTGGACTATAGCAAAGCTCCATAAGACCAATGTACTTTTTAATATCAAGCCATGCTGATGTAAAAGTAGCCAATCCTGGAGTACCTTCCGTGTATTTTTGACGTTCTGCTCGAATTCAACCAATTTAGAATATATTTTATAAAGTTATCCCTTAAATTCACAAGGATAGTGTACATAAACGTAGTGTAAAGTACGTCAAATGGTACGCAGTGGTTACCTGTTTAGCGCCGGCATGTCTAATCAAAAATCTTCGTTCTTTAGTGGTCCAGTTCTATATGTATAGTCAAAGGAACTCTCGGCTATTTAAGTTTGAAAATTTTCACTGAAAGTTTTAACTTTTTTTTTTAATTATCATTTATTTATTTGTTTTTTATAGTTTTTAAAAAACTACAAAAGAGATGGACCTTAAATTTCCACGAAATATAGTCTTTATATTTATATATAAGATTAGATCTGATAAGAGCTGTTGCTTATACTAGTGCAATAGTTTCCAAGAAAACTCGGAAATTCTTGGAAAAGTGGTTTTTACAGGATTTTGGAAAAACTACCAATGGGATCTGGCTGAAATTTTCACGATTCATTGTTTTTATATATGTGCAAGTCTTGTAGAAATGTTTTGCCTATTCTTGAAGAGTTTTGGAAAAAACTGGAAAAGAAAAATGTAGTGGAGAAAATTTTGTTTTCTCGGTTTTGAAGAAATTACGAAAGAGATAGGGCTGAAATTTTCGTGGAAGATAATCTGTATACATATAGATTGGGTCTGATATAGGACTTCACTGCCTATCAGTTCAATAGTTGCTAAAAAAAAAAAAAAACTGGAAAAAAGTTACTGTAAAAGTGATTTTTCAAGGATTTTGGAGAAACTACGAAAGGGATAGGGTTTAAATTTTCATGAAATTTAGTTCATATGTAGGACCAGGTCTGATTCGAGTTTGGTGCCTATTGATTTAATAGTTTCTGAAAGAATTGAGAAAATAAAAAAAATTGCTGAAGAAAAGCAAGTCACCCGTGCTGCTTGAAGTGTCTTTTCCATATTTAAGGCGTAAGGGGTTATTTTAAGTGCCTACTTATTTTACTTAAAAGTGTAATAGTGAAATTTGGACAGATTGATACGTTTGTTAGAAATAGATAACTATCGATAGCTTTTCTCAATTTTTTCACGCATTTGGTATTCAAGATTGTTTGGTGAATTTATTGTGGATGTAAATTGGTAAACTTGTTTTTCTAGCAAAGTATGGTCGCCCCGTAGGTTTTTGTTCGATCGTAAAAGAATAAAAAAACCATACCCACCAGTTTTATGTCGTGTTGGTCGTTGTTATCCGCCGTTTTCCAAACTTATAATGAAATTTGGTTTTATAGAAATTTTTTAATTCGGCAAAGCTTTGAAAAGTAACTGCAGATCAGTTCTGGAAATCTTTGATATATTCGGTATCTCACTATGAGTTCATTAGAACGAGTTCCGGTGCTATGGAAAATACAAACTTTGATTTTCAATTTTTTAAAAATGGTAGCCAAAACATTTTGATCCCCGTTATACCGTATTTATCGTTAATTTTATAAGATGATGGAAATGGTGGAGAGATATCGGTAGAGAATGGGAAAATACCGTCGTTAAAACTCGCTCCTAATCTCGGTCTTCTAATAAATGTTCGTTTACGTCTACTTCATATAGTTTCATACAGTTACGTACTCAGAATAACAAGCCAAATTTACGTCATTGTTGGAGGATAACAATGTAAAGGTACATCCTTGTTTCATTTTTCACTTTGTGGTTTGACAATTATAATGCCAAAAAAAAAAAAAAAAAGTTAGTTTCATTTTATCTCAGATAATTGAAAAACGAAGGTTGAGAGAAAGAAAAAATTTAGTAGAAACAAATTAGAACAGAATCTATATGATGGATGAAAGTTTCCCTACAAACTAAATTCGAAAAACTGATTTCTGATAAAAATTCAATTGTGCTGAGGAGCTTCTTTTTGTTCCGTTTCGTTTGTGGCCGTTAGACAGGTTAATTCGAAACCCGAAATGAAAAACTAAAACTAAATATAAATACCCAGGACGAATTTTTCTGTAACCGGATTAAAAACGAATGAAAATTGTTGAAAAATGTAAAATAAAATAAAATTTTTTACTATATAGGTGAATGAAAAATGCAACTTTATGAGCGAGATTGATGGTGAAAAAAAGGAGGTTTTACCAACGAGAATTCACAACAGACAAAAAAATAAACAAACAGGGGAAAAAATACACGAACAGGGAAAAAAATTATTTGTCTCCCTGTTTTAGGATGACTATTTTCACATTGTTCGGATAATAGCGATGAGCCAATGAAGAAATTTGAAAACTGATATATATTGATAAAATGTTATCACTTTGTTCTTATTCACTTTTTTGTTTTTTATAATTGGTACGACACTTCGGTACCAAACACGTTTCTGTCATGGCTATTTTATAATTTATGAAACTTAAATAATTAGAATAATTCAAAAATTAATGAATCAAAATATTCTTTCATTCACCTGTATATTAAAATACCTTACTATACAGAGTTGAAAAGTAAGTGATTACCATTTGTATGCAGTTGCAGCACTTGCCTTTGGCTTGTGCAGCAACTTCGCAACCCATCTGCAATCTCTTACTTTCCTCCCTTCTATAGTAATGTACTGTTACTGAGTTTTCCTGTGATCAGGTAAACTCAATCAAATAATAAGAGATCTATTATATCTCTTTTATCAAATCTCAGTATATACTTCACATAAAATCACACATCACATTGATTTTTATCTTTTACTATTAATTCTAATATCTAATTCTAATGAAAACTGGTTCATCCACAACCACTAGTGTGGACTCTTAATATACATGTTCTTCACTTCTTGAGAGTAGACCCAGGAGAAACGTGATGGAACACATACCTGGATTATTGAATTAATATTTCAAAAAAATAAATAAGCTGAACCTCAATCCTGAGAAACAACCGTCTGATCGCAGCCCTAATATGATTTGAGTCTTTTATTTTTTTTTGTCTTTTGTTTTTTCTCTGTATCTAATCATTACTGGTTGACATGATTTGTGAGAAAAAGCAATCTATCTGTTCGATGTGGAAAAAAAGACATGCGAGGGTCCCCTCTCACATATTTAATGTTTAAACATTCAGCTGAAACACAATAAATATGTATCTAATGTATGTGTGTGTGCGTGTATTGCACTGCCAGCTTGACACAGATGTCGGCTTATGAGTGTGTGTTATGTGACAAACAGAATTCAGCCATGCAGTTTTTTTAATGCAATCTCAACTTTTTCGTATCTATATTTTTTTACACCCAGGAAGAAGCGGACTAGAGAGCAAGAATGTTTACACATTAAAAAGTGGGGAACTCTTAGACCATTTTGATAAATTCATTTCAAAATTGGGGAACTAGTTTTCTTAGTAGACTTCTCTCTTTGTGAGGTTAGAACTTTAAAACAACTTTAGTCCTCAAAAAGTTTTTGACTTTCAGATCCAACTTTGTTGTATACTCCCAATCCTCCTACCTCACTCCTACAAACACTTTGTAGTAGGTATATAAACTTCCACTTTCAATATCACTCATACATATTATTCATTTTCACCCTCAACTATAGTATATTTCACTCGCTGAACATAAACACGTCACTACACCGCACCTGACGTCCACCTTGTATGTGATCTCACAATTTCCATTTTATTACAGTTTATTTCTTCTTTCATTACACGTTTTTTTCAAACTTGAATTGATATTTTCGTCTTTTCTTTCCACTCGGTATCACTCTGCATTCTTGGAAGGAACACAAACTGTTTTTTCAAACTTGAGTTAATGAATCAAATACCTATCCACGAATTGGTTTCTACTCGCACCAGCCCCTCTCGCCTATTCTTACCTCTTCTTCCAGTTTCTCCTTGGTAACTCTATGGTTTATTGATTTTTGCCGATAAGTATCCAGGGCCTCAGACAGAAATTTCGGGCCTAGGAGAAATAAACTGAAGGGCCCTCTTAGCTCTGGAAAGGGGTTATAAATTCGGAAAACAATTTCGCTCGCTCTTCTCACGAAATAAATTTTTTAGATACGTTTTGGGTTCTAAAACATGACGTATTTTAGTGGGTTTTTTTCAAACCTTCAAAAAATTTACTCCCAAAAACCTCATCATGGATCGGTCCTGACGCTCTTTCTCACCGTTTATACTTAAAAATTACAATTTATTTATAAATTAAGGTCATTCTGGGCCCCCTAAAGATGTCCGGGCCCGGTACTTTTAGTACCCTTTCCCCCTCCCTCTCAAAGGCCTTGTGAGTATCCCACGTGGCCGTCCTATCCAAAAAGAAAATCGTATTTTCTTCGGTTCTGCGCGACGGATCTGCATGAACCAGTCTGCAGGCTGATTCTGGCAGCGTTTCATTTTCATACACCAATGTGCGTACTGTACGGAAAAAGCTTCAAGCTGTAGCGACGTTCGCACCAGTCTCGCCCAAAGAGACATAAATACATAATAATTTCCAAATTTGATAGAAACTGCCCCAGCATCGTGTTCTGATCCCAACGGTTTGACTTCCAATTGAAAAAGCGATCGTACAGGCTGCGTTCATTTTGATTTTAGCACCTACAGTAGATATCGTCCGACGAAGAAGAACTCGAGCAGAGTTCGGTTGTTGGAGTTCAGTACCAAAATTGAAGTTAAACTCGGTTTGTCTTGCGACTTAAAGGCACGGCTCTTCCTCCCCACTAAGTACCCCAGCCGCTGAACTTGCTTGCACTTTAGTATGCGACGTGAACCCTTCGTCGGCTGAAATTTTACCACGTCTAATCCGAGAACACGGCGTACATTATTCACGAATCAGTGGCAAAATTAATTTTTCAACGACTTTCTCTCGCTGTCGAAGCTCTTCGGCGGCGGCGGCAGCGGCGGCGGCAGCGGCGGCGGCGGCGGCGGCGGCGGCGGCGGCGGCAGCGGCAGCGACAGAAAAAAACGTTAGCCCAATATTTAGGTGCGCGAGTTAATTCGTAATTTTTTGTGTTTTCAGTATGTGGCTGCATTTGCTGTCAGCGCCGTGTCTTGCAACTGGCAACGAATTGGGAAACCTTTCAACCCACTCCTCGGTGAAACGTATGAAATGGAAAACGAGAAATTCAGGTAAATATGTTGTACATTTCTTATTTATAAGTACCTAGTTATCTGTATTACCTAGGAGAAAATAGAAAGAGTAGAAAAATCAATATACTTATATTAGTCATGTTTATGTCCAATGGTAGATAGACGGGCACACGTGGCGTGGAAAGAGAAAAAAAAACTTAAATGATTTGATTCTAATTGCGTGCGAGAAAAAAAAAAAAAAAGAAAAAAAGCCTATAAAATCTATTAGTAGTCGGTGTTGTGGTGGTTAACTTTTTACGAAAAGAAATCCAACTATTCTTCACCGAAGGCTGAAAGTAGCTTCTTTCTCAGTCATTTTCAATCACCAAAGGAATGGATTTTTTACAAATTAGATTTTTCGCTTTTTTTTTTTTTTTTTTTTGTCTACCTTAAAGATTTTTTGTTTTGTTTTGTTTTGTTTTGTTTTGTTACTGCGCAGCTGCACTACAGTTAGGTACTCCGAATGGCGCATCTAAGCTGGTACTACCTCAGCAAAATTTTCCTGGGTTTTTTGCATAAAAGGCTTTATGGTCTTTCGTAGCCTCATAAAAATTATTAGGTTCTGTATCCTGTGATTAAAATGAGCCTTTTCAAGCTTTTTTTATCCGGGCTTTCATTTAGCTGCGAAAAGTAAGGGAATGTTGGATTGTGGTTTGTACATTTGGGTAGTTACCGATAATGCAGTTGTCAATTAATGTTTATAATACATGATCAAAAAGGCAATGTTTACAGTTACACTGATATTTTGTTAGCCGAAAGTAGCGCTTTTCATTGATCGAGTTCCTGGTTCACCTCGGATGTGGGAAATAGAAAAAAGTCTGTTAACTTAAACGAAGCTGGAGATTAATTTCAGCAATATATTTGTTAGGTATATCTTTCGGTATTATCATATATCTCGAGAATTAAGATCACGATATTTAAGTCATATTACTTCATCAGTCATAAATCATAATAATCATACGCAGCTTAGACCTAGCAAAATTCGCTAATAAAATCTTTCATATCTGCTACTCTTAGGGTTAATCTCAATTATTCATCGTTTATTATTATCACTTGCTACTGATGAACAGAATGAGATGCTCATATATCTAGCAAATTTTATCAAACTTAAGACCTATCTAAATCATTTTTTCATACCCAAAAACTTCTAAATAGTGATTTTCAGCAATATCGTTGGTCAAGTTCCTCAGAACACATTTATATACATACACACAAACACGTAGCTTGTAATCAAAACATTTTTAGGGTTATTAGTTACTGGGAACCAATGAAGATCTATATTAGTTCCCTACTGGTTATTGGTTAAAATGTATTTATTTGATTACTTGTTATCATTCTGGTTAACCAAAACAACTTTTCTGGTTATTGGTTGTGGTTACTGGTTATTAGTTAAGACAAAATTTATGGTAAAATAGACAAAAAAAAATTTCTCGAAGTCAAATTATCAATATTTGATAATTTCTCAGGAAATAATTGGTAATTTTTGAAAAAAATAATCAATAATATTTATATTTCAGTAAAACCAATAAAAACTGATTCTTTCTGGTTATTGTTTTGGTTAATTGTTTCAGAATTTTATGGGATTTAGTAAACAGTTATTGGTTTGTGAGATTTTTTTATTTTGGTTCGGTTCCCAAATCAATATTGTTAGTTTGTTTAGGTTTCTTGTGGTTATTGTTCTGGTTGTGGTTGTAGTTACAAACCCTAATACATAAATACATACATATATACATACATACACACATATGTACAATTATTGCTTGTATTATAGTATAGGATACATAACCTAGATGTAAAGAATAGAACCTGCCTCCATGTAAAAATTTTTACTTAGAGGATGCAAGGTAACAAATGTTAGCTTTCTTTCTGACACAACATAAATCTATAAGACTGCAATTGAAATGAAGAACTCTAACTGGTAATTTTTTTTTTTAGTAATTGTGTTATTATATTCTTCCTTTTTTCTTTTTGTAAATTAAAAAAATTCGCCTAACCTCCCATCCTATTGAAATTATTAATAAAAACAATATTGTAAAAAAAAAAAAAAAAAACTGGGATTCACTCATTTTCTATATTCAAGATGATTCAAATCAAACCACAACGTAATAGTCATAATATGAAAAATTGGCATGTTGCATTTTGAACTGAATCATCTGCGTCACTATAATTATGCATTTTACTTATTTTTTATTTCAAACTCAACTATTCAAATTTTATTCTTTATTAAAATTTTTTATGCAATAATTTTTGTAAATTTTTAATATAAAATAGGTCTCTATGAGCACCTTCTATGATAGAAGAATTTCATGTTTGTAATTAATTACTATTTTGTTAGTACAGTATTTCTTTTGCTTAGTGTGTTGCGTTTTGATTTAACTCAACTATCTAACATGCATAAGTAACGCAGATGATTCAGTTCAAAACGCAACATGGAAATTTTTATATTATGGGTATAATGTTGTGGTTTGATTCGAATCACCCTGTATAGCGTCACAGTTGCTGATGCTGAATGATGTGTGTTCACCGTATTCTGTTATTTCGAAAGTACATCACCCATACTTCACCCATCGATCAAAATATTTACAAGGCATTTAATTAACGTTTTGTCACTTTCTGATCATTAATTATAACAAATAATACCTTTCTCAACGCGGTTCAAAAGTGAGTTTACATGACTCAGGAATTGCTCACTCCCGCTCATTTTGCAAAATTGCAAACTTTTCACTTGTGTGTATACACTCACTTTTGAACCTTGGCGTGTAATAAACTATTTCTCAACTTTGTTGGGAAGAATGTTGTATGGCCAATCGACATCCAAATGGTCTACCATGTTAATTTTTCAACCATATAATCTGACTAGCACCGAGTTGTAAGGATAAAATTATTTTACTCTATGGTCGGTATTATTTCTATTTATAAAATTGGAATGTCATCGACATGTAGGCATAGGGTGAGTCAGTTTTTCACGTATCTACCGTGCAAAAGTTATCATCGGTGATTCAGCAAATCAGTTTTTGACGCAGCAGGACAATTGATGGTCGTGAAATTTTGTAATATCACGGTGGATACCCTGCCTTTATTTACACCATCCTGCGAAGAAGTGCCTCTAAAATCATTTACGTACGAAAGTATAATTTCTGCGTGGGAAAGTTGGTTTGAGCCCTATCATCGCCCTCAGCACATCTTACTTTTCTATTCTGTCCTCAATTTACCATCGACGGGAGCCTTTTGCTGATATTGAAGTTGCAAAAAAGGAACTCAGATTTTCTGCGAAACAATAACTCGCATCCACATCTGCACAATGTTCGAGCATTGATTGGCAATTGCCTGAATTTCTGTGTACAAAGCCAGTGGAGGGTACTTTAAACAGCTAACCCTTCATTCCCAGTTGGTCAGAGAGTCATTTTTATCTATATGCTAGGTAAGTATCTACGTTGCGCAGCACACATACCATCTACAGGATTTTTGTTTAAGAAATGGGATGCCTTATCGTTACTCGTAAAGTTGTGATTTTATATCATTCTATTAGTGTTGGCAAATATCGATATTTTTTTGTATCGATACGATATCGATATTCGTGGGAAAATATCGATAATATCGATATGATATCGATATTTTATAAAATTTGATAAAAAATTTTTGCAGATGGCTCATCTGAATTATTGTCATTTAAAACTATGAAAATAAAATGTAAATTTGAATTTTATAAATTTGAGGAAAAGAATAATGGAAGCAAAGTAAGTCAGGGTATTTACTTGACATTGTTGATGTAGTTGTAGATATAGATATATGTGAACTATGAGAAATCTCCTCATTTTTGACCGGAGTCAAGATCAAGTTATTCTTAATTCATAATTTCATAATTCATAAATATCATCTGTCATCAGTTTCAGTTATCACTTATTCACTCGTAATTTTGTCAATACCACAACTATAACCAGAGAAAAAATAATTAAAAATTGTCATTTGAAAATATTGATATGTTTGGAAATAATATCGATACGCAAAATATCGATATTCGTGGAAAAATATCGATACGTATCGATATTTTTAACAACATTACATTCCATCAACGTATTTTTCAATAGTATTCGTTTTGTGAAATACCATGTCTGGAAACAGTTTTTTTTTTAAAGGTTTTGTGCAACTACCTTCTGTTGAAATTGGTTCACATGAAACTAATGAAATGATCTCACACAAGGATGAGGTGATGTAGAATGATTTCATCTTACTTCACTTTTATTGTGATACAATAATTATTGATTAAAACTACATATTTACAATCTGTGAGAGTACTGGTCTTTTGAGGATATTTCCTCAGAGCAAGGAACAAGGAAACAGATCCAAGGGAATAAACTAAACTGTTCTTGTGGATTTGGCTAAACAATACATCAGGAAAAATGACAGCGATCTTCCTAAGACTCATGATTCTGTGAGCAAGAAAACTGGTTAATTCCAAGATAAATTTAACAAATATCAAACGACAAAGAATTTCAAACCACTACAACAATGAAAGTACGAAAACAAAAAGATTCTCTATTTACTGAACAGTGACTTGAATATAGGGTTTAATTTCAATTTAGATACTTGACTCAATTTCTGGTTAAACATTCCTCACATCATATTTGTGTCCCATTGATAGTGAAAAATGTATGACGCATTTTAATGAGCCATTATGAATTACATGCAGTGGGTTTGTCAGAAGAGAAAGGTTATTAATTATGACATGAATTTCAAAAATCAGGAGAAAAACCAAATTTCTAATTAAATAATATCAATGGAAAAATATATGCTCGGTTATTTCAGTTTTTAAAGGATAGTCATTTGACAAATAAAATATGAAAGATTCCATAAAAATCAACAGTAAAAATGACCTAAAATTGGAGAAAACATTTTATTAGATTTGATATTACTGACAGAAACAGGATAGACATTCAATAAAAAAACTTTAAATATTTAATGGCATAGAGAGTTGAGAAAATCATAATTGACAATGGAAGAAGGTGCCTCAAAATAAAAGAAAAGGTTTGATAATTATGTTTTAAATAAGACGCCGCACGCATGGTAGACAGTGGTGTCTCTAATTAATAATAAAGTAAAATTCTAAGAAAATACAGCAAGTATATCAGATTAAGGCAACAAATTTTAATAAGTTGGAAAGTTTGTATATATAATTGGTTACTCCATCACTTCAGAATTGGTTGACAAATTGAGAAGAAATTTGTTGAGGATACGCTATTTGTGTTGTCTCAGAGAAGATTTTGAGCCACCTTAGAAGCCTGCAGTTTCTCTTGGGATAAATTTATGGATTCTGACTCCCTTCAGCCTCCTAAAAATTCAGAGAATTTCTCCCCCTAAAGTATACATATTGTACTCGACGATATAAATGGGCCCCCATAATTTTGTGCTTTTACATAACCCCCTTCTTCAAATATGAGGTTCCAAAAAGTAACAAATGCTGTATGTAGCTTTAGGTGGAGTACAGTGAATATTCATAGCTCAAAAGGAGCTGATGACATTTGCTGGTCAAAGCATTTGTTTATTTACTAGAGTGAGACACTGTATGAGACAAATTTTCAGTATTCTGATAAATTCCCTCACCTATCTCAAATTGTTGTCACTACAATGAAAAGAGTAACTTGACAAGAAAAGAAACAGAAACTTTAGTATCCATAAAAATGCTTCAACAGCTTCCCAAACATAATTACGGCTCAAATTGATTCCAATAGATGATGGTGTTATTAGTTTGCTACTAACACAGAACTACGTGTCTCCATTTGAAGGCCAGAGGTGCAGAATAACTGTAAAAATTCAATTCTTATTTTGCTATTCTTTTCAATTCAAATAAAAATCAAGCTATTTTGGATGTGGGATAAATTTTTCAGCCATGCCACATGTTGAAGAAAATTTATTCTCATCTCATTCGCATTGTTTAGTATGAAAATTGCCACAGCTGAATGCAGTTATTTCCAACAAAAGGATCTGTTTTGTCTGTCATTCGGTTTTGATTAAAAAAGCAGACTTTGAGGTTAGACTGAAAGTAAGTATGTATACTTACAACAGAGAAACATGTTTTCAACAGTTTTCCAAAAAAATTTTCACAAATAAGAAACAAATACATTAATGGAGCATTTTTGAAAAAGACAATTTATAACAATTCACTTGTGACATCATTCTTCAAAAACCACACAGTTTTAGGACTAATAATTGTGCAAACGTATATTTTCACATTGTCTTGAATAGACAGCCACAAGGAATTTAGGAGGGTAACTATGTAAAAGTGAATATAGAGAGAAAAAGTGAATACTCTGTAGCTATTTTTCACATGAAACACAATCATTTTGTTATCTACTTAACTGCTTCAACTCACTTCCTCTGCGCCATTCACAATAAGAAGAGTTCATTTTTTGCCAAAATACCTGTTCATCAAGAACATTTTAAAGGGATGAAATAAACAAAAAAGAAGAAAAAAGGTAAGAATAAAAAAAAACACGCATTTGTCATTTTTATATAATTTCACGTTTCCAACCATTCCATTTCTTATAACTTTTGCCACCAGGTGGCGCTCTCGGAGGTGCTTACCTACTGTATAGTTTGCTTGCGGGTACTACAATTAACTTCACAAAAAGGTTAGTAAAGGAGTGATAAAAATTTTGCGCTTCATAGCAATAGAAAACTAACGACTCGATTTTACCATATTTTTATACCTGTATGTATCGTCTAAATTTTTGATTCGCAGTTTTGCGAAAACTATGGAACAGGGTTGCCAGAGGTACGGATTTATCCGTACGTGTATGGATTTTTCAAGGTATGAAAATCTGCGTACGGATTTTGTACAGATATTGTAAGAGGGTACGGATTCACACGGATTTCTTGCCACTAGTACGGATTTTTTAGCAAAAATACAATATAAATTATAATTAAGCGTTTTTTTCATCACACAGTTTAGTTGCCCTGATTGCTGATGAAAAAAAAAGTCAAATTTTCAATGTTTGTTGGCTTTTGCCATCGAGAGTATAAATTTATAATGTCAAGAATATCGGATAAGAGATAAAACGGATGAGAGAAGCCAAAGCCCAAAAGTCAACAAAAATTAATAGAAAAAAAAATTCAAATATATATACACAATAACAGGATCACAGGAGTGACTAGAATCTAGATTGAGTTTGAGTAATAAGAATTCTTTCAAGTCAACCTGATTATGAATGAAGCTGCAATATCATTAAGCTAGAATCAGCCATAAACACGCCTGGAGCTACAGTTAAGATCATACCCTAGTTTTTTTCCTCATTTTATGAGAAATGAAGTGCTAAACTCAGATATTGAAAGACTATAATGACGTTAATGACAAACAGCCTTAATTTTAACCTATTTATTCGATGTATTTCTACATTTCAACTAATAAAATTCTCCTGGTAAACTAGGAATAGCGTTTTTTTTTTAATCATTTTTGTAAATTCAGAAAAAAAGGCGAATACTTGAAATATTATCCCTCAAAAGTCTCAAAACATAAAAAAAGAAAAAAGAAGAAGGTACTTTTTCTTTCAAAACGAATTTGCAACACTGTACGGATTTGTACAGATTTTTTGGCCGTTGAAAAATGTAGAAATATGACAGAGTACGGACTTTTCATATTTGAAACCTGGCAACCCTGCTACAGAAGGAATAAGGCTGAAATTTTCACAAAAGATAGTCATCATATAGGACCAACTCCGAAAGAATTTTGGTGCCTATTGGTCCAGTAATTTTCGAGGAAACTGGAAAATAAAAAATTTCTGGAGAAAATTTTGTGTTCAAAAACTATGAAAGGAATGAATCTGAAATTTTTACGAAAGGTAGTCTTTATGTAGGATCCGGTTTGATGAGAGTTTGTTGCCTATTGGTTAAGTAGTTTCTGAGAAAAATGTCAAACGAGAAAAAAAAATTGCAGGAGAAAAGCAAGCCGCCTGTATTGCTTGAAGTAACTATCTTAATAAATTATTATTTGCTACGCAAAAGAGGTTGCGAGCGTCTTTTCTGCGTAGCATTGTTTTAGGTTTAATTTTTGAGCAGGTTTTCTTTAGAAAATCTACTTATTACGCTTGGTGCGGTATTAGCCTCCAGGGTTGTGGTGGGTACATTATTCATTTCATGATCTCAGGAAAATTTTAGCACCAATAACTCAAATTCATATGTTTGTGTGTGTGTGTGTGTAAGTCCATTTCTTGTCCAATAATCACGAAATTTGGTAGGTAAACGTATACAAAGCTAAGGGTCAAACCCTTTGACTATATAGCTTAATGGACTGCTAGAACTGATAAAATCTTGAAGGTAAACAATGCAGGCATTACTTTTTGAAAAAGGTACTTTGTGTGAACACAAAATTTCACTATCAAGTACTATCACATATGAGTATTGACTATCTGAGCACTTCTTTTACTTCAAATTAATCTTACAACAGTTATTCAGATTCATTTTAATTTCAATGCACGGTACTTTGCATCAGTAGGAAGTATCCAAAGTATTATCTAATCTATTTAAATTTTAGTCGTTGTCGTAGTCGAAAATAAAAGTTTTTAATTTTAATCGCGATTCAAATATTTATTTCTTAAATTCTTTTCCATTGTAAATTCCGCCCTCCCTGTAATCTTCGTCAATTATCAGCTTTTTTTCCTGAAAATCAGAAATCGCCATTCGCCAGTTTGTGAGTTTGTTTCTGCTAATTATAAACATAATTTTCACTATTTGAAGTAATATTTTGTATAGTGTTTTGGTTTTTGTAAGAATACTGAATAAAGCATTGGTACGTGTTTGTAATTAATTTTCATCTTTTGCTTTTGATGTAATGAGCCAGTTAATTTTTCCGAAATATTCAACCAGATTTCAGAATGTTGGTCGGGCATTAAATTATCTGTCTTAATTGATAAACTGATAGAGTACTGAATGCTTCACTTATCATCAAAGATCATTTTTCATTAAAAAAAACGCCTGTTAACAGTGCTTTCAGTGGTGTTCCATTTAACCCTATGTATTTCTTATCAGTTCTAGCAGTCCATTAAGCTAAATAGTCAAAGGTCAAACCCATTGATTTTGGTGCGGATTGGCCAGATGGTACTTCTGGTACCACCATTTTTGATTTTATTTTGGCTATAAAATTCTCAATTTTACCCGAAATTCGAATTAAATGTTAATTTTAATTCACTGTAATACACTACTAATTTTGGCGTGGATTGGTTGGGTGGTACTTCCGGTACCTCTATTTTTGTTTTTATATAGGTCCTAAAATACTGAATTTTGGAATCATATGTACAAAATATGAAATAAATATTCATTATAATTTATTGTAGCATGCTACCAATTTTTCTGCAGATCAACCGGATGTTACTTCCGGTAGAGCTTTTTTCCCTCTTTTTTCTAATTTGCGTGAACTTTTTTTTTTTTCTACAAAAATTAACCACATTCTCATGTTTTCTTTTTTTTTATCTCATAACTTAATCATACCTTATTGGATTTTATTTTAAATTATATGTTGATATACCATACTTTATCATCTTAATTAATTTTTCATTTTTTCAAGAAAAAATGCTTTTATATTTTACATTATTCAATATTTTGTTAGCAGTCAACATACCACTAACGTATATAAATGTACAGACAATAAGCAATGAGGTTTTTTCTGTTTTGAGGAGACTCAAACAGAGACGATTTTGACCGCAAATGAAACAAAGTTTTATTTGTCCCAAAATGAGAAATTTAAATGAGAAAATATTCGAATTTAAACTATAAATGCCTTTACAATAGGCGAAAATAAAATAATAAGATATTAAAATTGACTTTTTTCACGGTGAAAAAAATGATATAAGTCTTGTACCAGAGACTAAGTTAATTTGAGATGGTCAAATTATAAGTTTAATTAAAGAGACATTACTTCAAGAGCAGCTAGATTGTAAGTGATTTTCCTCTGAAAATCAATTTAACTTGTCAATTCATATTTGTGGGTTTTGGCAGGCGAAGTGTGGAAGCTTTCCATAGGGGAGTTAGCAAAGGCTGTCAAAACCCTTAATTTAATAGAAAGATTTCCACAAATTTTGGTATTTTGACGGTGAATATTGAGTAGCTGGAACACACAGGGTGCCAGTGGATATTTGTAATATATGTACTTTTGCATCTTGGAGTACAATGGATTCCATAAAGAATGTACTCGATATCTGACTGATTGAATCTTAACTAAGTTTTTTATGCACTGTTGTGTTTACATATATTTGTATTATTAAGAGAATAAAGGAAAAACATGGAAAAACAGTAGGTGTTCTGGTTAGTCCAGTAGTTGAAAGTGTTAGTTGACGTGGTTGTAAAATGTAGATTTTATTGCTCTAGTTTTGCCGTATATTCAGATGAGATCAATTCAGGGGTGAAAAAGTTGACAGGCGCTTATAGGTATATGCGAGAGCAGTGAGAATGCGTGGGAAATGGTTAGTGGTCTAAAAATACGTACAAAGATGTTTTATAATGGCAAAAAATGGAGGGTAAATGTGGTACATAACAACAATTAATGTGACCATCATTCTTTCTCTCGAAAACCTACTTTATCTAGCGAGGATTGCTACGCTAAAGTTTTTTAAATATTGTAAATGAAAATTGGCAAACTGGGTTTTCTGTTTTGTCATTGAAAAGGCTTTTATCTAATTTAGGTAACAATGCCTTCATTCATTAATGTTTCAGCTTGTATACTTATAACTACGATGCTTCCAAAAATCACTAACTTATAGACAAAGCATGGCGAATCAATTTTCGACTCCTCAGACTTCTTCAGTAAACCAAGAATATCCATCATAATTCAGAGATCAAACGGTTATCTGACTGGGCTAGGTACGGAATATATGCTCGTACTTACCTACACTGTACGGATAATGTATTATAAATTTAAAATTTTGTAACTTTTTGGAGTACCACGTCTCAGTACGCGAGTGACGTAGAAACATTAAATTTTGATTGTATTCTAAGTAATATCGTTGTGTACCTACCTTATGTTTAGGTGGAGGAATTCTAAAAATTCTTTTGGGCGTGCGAGAGGAGTCTAAACCACAACTTTGCACTCAAGTAGGCTACAGACTTTTGAGTGGGCTCGAAACTCTCCATGAAACTACAAAATATATATTCTGAAACTACCAGCTCATTGTGTCCAGCGGTTCTGCAGTGATGGTATTACCAATAAACAAATAAGCACCAACTTTCCCATTTATCCTTCCAACCTTTATTAGGCAATAATATGCATTTACTGTTCTTTGTGGCATTATTTTTCATATTTCAACCGATTAGCACGTTCTTTTGTGAGATTTCAAAGCATCCGTCAGTCGAGGCTCTTGAAAAGGTTGGATCTAAATTTTTCGCTACCTACATTATAGCCGTTTGTAAAACATGTCATGTCGCAGATGTGACATCTTGCGCGTTAATATCGTGTACCGCGTATTTGCCCCATATCAATGTATGGCACCAAAATTCTCTCTTTGGTATTAAATTATTCTTTCCTCATAAGTGTTCGCCAGCCAGCCATCCGAATATCATAAGTGCTCGTCTATACACAAATGGGTCGTATACCGAAGACGTGATGTAATTAAATTTCACACCCTCCGCCGCTTTCCCTCACCACCCTCCCTCTTCGTATTCACGCCGCTGGTGATGAAAAATTAAAGATCGAGCGTACAAACAACCAAAACTTCATTTTCCTCGAGGGGTTAAAATTTAAACTCGTCTCATTTAAAGGCTGCGTTAAAGACGCATTAACGACGACAAAATTTTCGACCCAAAGGATAGTTCAATTTTTGTGCTCACCATTTTAAGTGCGAACAAAGGACGTGTCTTTTTTCGGGAGGAAAATCTCTCGACGAAGGTAAAAAAGTCCGAAGTGGGTTGTCTTTTTTTTTTTTTTTTTTTTTTTTTTTTTACATTTCTTAAATCGACGTCCGTCCACAAAACGATTGGAAAATGATTTTTCTATTTTTTATTTCGTTTTACATCCATCTGTCAGTAAAGATTGTTTTTTCCCGCATGTACTACTTTTGTGTAGAAATAAAAATGTCGCTGACCCGCTTCCTTTGTCGCAATGATATGATGCAGAACTCCACCGCAGCTGTACTGGCCAAAGGAGTTTTCTACTAACAAAAAATTAGATTTATCCGGTATTCACGTACCCAAAACAAGGTGGGAACTGCTGACAATTTTATGTATAATTTTATTATGCTATTATTTTTTTTTAGTTTTCATGAAAATCCTAAAATTAGTTTAGGCAAACAAAAATGTAAAAAATATTCCGAAATTTTGGAAGACGAGGACTTGGTGCATCAACCCAGCAAACTGCTTTTGGGACGGAATTAAGCAGCGGTATTGTGGCTCCAGTCACTTTTCTTTTTCTTGAAAAAAGATCACAAAAGATTGTAAGAGAAAAGAAAAATTGAAATGATCTGTAAAATAAAAAAAACTCCAGCTCAGTAATACTTTGCTAAAAAAAAAAAACCCAGTTTGCCAATTTTCAGTAATAATTCAAAAATCAAACTTGAATTCCAAATTTTCAAATACTTGAAATAATTTCAAAAAACTATGATCGATATCTGACAAACATATCGATCTATCGATATTTCATTGTCAATTTCATACGTTAAAAAATGACAAAAAACTATCGATAGTAATTGTGGCGGCTACTGCACCCATCGGCATATATATACCATATTTACCTCATTCACGGTCACCCGGCTCTTTGGCTGAGTGAGTACGGTGCCACGTTTTGGATGATGGTGAGGTGGGGAAGTTAGGTATTCAATTGGTACAGTTCAAACCCCCGTACACACAAATACCTAAAGCGGTGACCCCAATGTGATATGAGATATGGGGCATGGCACCCTCTCTTAGACATGTTTGCCATGTTAGTTGTACATCACCTCACTATCTGCCAAATGCAATGGCGTTGTGGGTTGTGTGTATTGTTGGGGCAAATATGAGGAGGGGCATCTGATGTTCCTGTACACATG
This sequence comes from Ericerus pela, assembly GCA_011428145.1. Classification (NCBI taxonomy): domain Eukaryota; kingdom Metazoa; phylum Arthropoda; class Insecta; order Hemiptera; family Coccidae; genus Ericerus; species Ericerus pela. The sequence goes on along the minus strand of WOFM01000191.1, from coordinate 225,024 downwards.
CTGTGCCTCTGTCTGGTTGTATCACACTCCACTATACTGGAGGGGAGTGGTGTGGCAGCTACCGCACACACCAGTGTATGTACTTTATTTCCCTTGTTCACCATTACCCAGGATACTGTATTTTGGGTGACAGTGATGTGGGGAAGATAGGTATTTGGTCAGTACGGGTTTGAATCGCCGTACCACCCAGATACCTAAAGTAATCAATACCATTAACAAAAATATCGATCTATCTGCGATTTATTAATAAAAACCAATTTTCTGGTAATTTATTATTTTCCAGTTTTCTCTAAGGAACCAATAAGAACCAAATGTCTATCAGACCTGGTCCTATAAAAGGAATATCTTTTGTGAAAATTTCAGTCCTATCCTTCTTATAGTTTTTTCAAGACTGTGAAAACAAAATTTTTTCAAGAAATTTTTTTCTTCTCCAGTTTTTGTTGAAACTACTGAATCAAAAGGCACGAAACATTTATTAAACCTTATTCTGTGGCCCATGCTGAAATTTATTAAAGATTTAGTTTAAATCGAATGCACCAAAATGAAAATGCTGATAAGTTTTTTGTATTTCTATTATTTTGTAGTCTGTGGCCATCTCCATGAGCGGTTCAAGGATGATATTGGTAGCAGGCAAGAGCCAAATTTAGCGCCCCCTTTCATCATTTATCATACCTTCATAGTAGAAGTCACAAAACTTCTTCAATGCAAGTGTGGAACTACTTGCTACTCATACAAAACCAATTCAAAAATAGAAAATTCTCTAAAAATGAAATAGAAAATTTAGCTAATGTGGAAGTAAATAAAAAATTTTTAAATATTTTCAAATTTTGCTATTAATGCTTTTAAAAATGTTCAAAGCCTATATTTATGTTAGTGGATGCATAGAGTAATTTCAAAAAAACTGAAATGATACTTTTGATAGACCTTCAAAGAAAGTGTGAATTGAAGAATATAACAAAAATATTGATACCATATTAATAGGAATTTTAATAGACTTATTGCTTTAGGATGCCCAAGTATCTACAATAATAATATCAAAATTCCTTTTATGAAATAAAAAAAAGAAGTGAATTTTTCTGTAGGATTAGTATTGTAATTTGAAAATATAAAATGGATGGAAGATTCCAATAATTGCTAATTTCCAATTACCTACCTGTTATCTGAATGAGAGGAATATGTCACACTATACCACTGAATTTACTTTCAAGAGAGATTTTACGTCAGGATTCGTGAAAAATATACAAATTTTTGCTATCAAGTTTTTTAAATCCCAAAAATATTAATTATGGATGGTTCTCTCCAATTTCACTTGAAATCCTATTACCAGTACATAGAAGTTTATGAATTTTTTATAGATAATTGCCAGAATTATTCCCAAAAATATTTCTACCTCGGAAAATTTACATAAAAAAAATTATTATCCAGTGTAATCAGCAAAATTTATGAACATAAAGCAGATGAAGGATCAAAAATATTTGACTAAATTTAAATTTTTCAACTCTAATCAATTCCCATTAGGGTTATTCAGAATTTGTTAAAGTCTCATTGTTCTATCATAGTTTTTGTCATTTATAATTTTTTCATCTCGGAATGTTTTCAATTTTATATCATGCGAGAAAAATCATCAGGGTATCAGAAGTTTTTATTTTGAAAACATGAAAAAAACTATTTTCTTCTATTTTAAAACTATAAATTTTGTGTTTAATTAATTCTGAGGTAAGAAATTTCGGCAAGTACAAACATAATATTTTGTAAGTATCCACTTCTTGAAAGATAACGCAGCCACTTCGACACCCTTCTAAATTTTATCGTACAAGTGGTTGCCTGCTTCTCCTTCACCTAGAACCGCCCCTGGCCTTTTCTTAATGTATATTTCAGCCCGTGCATACAAAAAGTTGAAGATCACTGATGTAGACCTACAGTATTTGCCACAAAGAACAAAAAAGGCTCTCTTCACTTTTGCACGATCTTGCACAGCAAAGGAGCTAGGCGTTCTTAAACTTGTAACGAAAAATCTGAGGTAAGATATCGTAATTATATATTAATAGGATATGAGGTCACATCACCTATTTCTCCCTTTTGAGCCGGAATCGATGGGCTGATTTTTATGAAAAAAGTATCAATGGTAAAAGCTTTATGCGCTTAATGGTGGTGGAATCCCATTAATATTTTCCAAAATTTTGGTTGGGAGTAAATATTAGGGTGAGAAGAGTAGAGATGTGCTCGGACTGATTGCACCAGAACAGTTGGGTGGATCAATTATTCACACATGCACCGATAGTAAATTTTATCATAAGTACCTATGTGCGTAATTCTTCAAGTTGGTGTGATGTTAATCAAGATAAGGCGAAAGTGAAGAGGACCTCTTTTTCTTTTTCCTCGTGGTGAATAATGTGGGTCTACGTAAACGGATCACAACTTTAAAGTGATTAAGTTTCAGTGTAGGGGCCTACCTAGCTCTGTAATCGTCGAGAATGAAGCATCTACGTTTATTGAGCTTTTTTTATTTGTCATGAAGTTTACTATCTGGTGTTGAAGTTATGTGGGCTTCTCAGGAAACATGCTATATACTAAATTAAATGCTGGAGCAGCGTTGAAGTTGGTTGTTGGTGAAAAATGGGAGAGAAAGACCGTAGGATATGGAGACAAGGATAACAGCACGATGGCTAGTCTTGCTGACTCAATTTAGCCCGCATATTGTAGCAGTGCTGCTAATGTATAGTTGAAGATACGATTATTGCAAAAAAGGAATTAACATTTTTATTATTCTATGTTTCTGGAAAAAGTATATTGGTATGAAATAGTGCTGTTGGAAGTGTAGGAGTGTGCGTCGGCTGTCTAGAATAGACGATGTACATTCAGTAAACTGGCGTAAGTTTGGTTCAAGTCAGTCAAAATGGATGTGTGTTCACTACTTCTTTGGGTGGGGGGGAGGAGTTAGTATCTAGCATTTTTGTTTATATAGTACAAATGTGCAAAAATAAGATGGTACCCTGTGTATATGTTGGGAACACTCGACGTTATTGCATGTTGAGAAGCCTATCGATGTATAAGTACCTATATACTGTGACATCTGATAACCCACAGCCTTCCCTTCACATCACCACCAAATTACAACTGTCAATATATTTACAATAGGGAACGGCTCACAAATTCTAAGATTATACTAGTGGTAAGTCAAAGAAGAAAACATCGAATTCAACTTGGAAATAAATTCCCATTCTACGAAATAATAAAACACGTCAATCGATTACTTTTATACTATGTGATGACATGTATATTTGAATCTCGATCATCGGTGAACCAACGGCTTATCTCTTTTGATGGTTCACAATTTTGGTTGAACTGTAACAGTCAGTCTTGTTTTGTACGTGATGAAATCCGTTCGTTGTGAATACGAAATATTGTTCACGACATACTACAGTTTTTGTTCCGACATCAAGTCACTTTTTTTCAAGCTGTTTTTACCAAAACTATACGAAATGTGAACACTGATAGCAGAAACTGTACCAGTCTGTTTACACCATTTTTGATTCCAACAACAAATATACTTGGTTGGAATCTGTTGTTTCACTGGACATCGATGACCACAAGTCAATACAATTTTTGTGATACCTGCACAATCTGATACTTTTATGTCCGATTGTAAGTAATCTTTTTACCATAATAAAAACGTGAATTGTACTAAAAGGTCGGTCAATTTATTTATTCCATTTACTCGAAATTTCCCAACATACTTTGTAGGCCTTGGGAACTTTCTCTAGTTGGCTAGTGGCCTAACTGTTTGAGCTGACTTGTGGTCTCAACTCTACAATTTCTCAAGACTCGCTTATATACTTCGAATCGTGATATCAAACCCCTATACTCCGGATGTATGTTCAGTTTTAGACGTCACAATACATACATATATATATATATATATGTGTGATTTCATTTTAATATTTCAACGATTGTCATTTTCAGAGTCGTTTGCGAACAGGTCAGCCATCATCCGCCAATATCAGCATTTCATGCCGAAAACGAGACGTTCATTTTCCGTGGCTCCATTTACCCAAAATTAAAATTTTGGGGCAAAAGCGTCGAAATACAACCGGAAGGTGTTGTAACCGTGGAGCTGAAAAAGTAATTTTCATAATGGACTTACTTGCAGTCAGTCGGTGTCATTTATTTGATATATTTTTATAACTTTTTTTTGTCTTCTATGTTTCCTTTATTATTATTATCATTTTTTTTTTTCTTTCTTTCACTTTATTATTCTAGGCACCCTCTCACCACTCGTCCTTCAGCTCTGTGTACCACCCCTTATGTAAAAAACTAATGGCCTTTATTTTCACACAGGTGGTCTGAAGCTTATACGTGGAGTAATGTAACGTGCAGCGTACATAACGTGGTCGTTGGAAAAATATGGATCGAACAAAGTGGCACCATGGAAATCGTTAATCACAGAACCGGTACGCTACCACATTAAATTTATCATCGCTGTCGTATGCTTGAGTGAGTGAGATTTGTCTTACCAGGTGGGAATTGGAAGGCAAAAGGAGTGGCCAAGTTATTATCCGTTCATAAAATATAGGTGTATGATAATATAGAAACGGGCCATTGTTACGCCGAAGACTGATTGCAAAAATTCACAATTTTAGTGGAACTTATTTTACTATTAGGCTGGCTTCTTAATAATACAGTCCTTTGTGAAAAGGGTAAAAGTTTTGTTCGGGAATTACGGCGGAGATTAAATTTAATTAGTTGCGACTCATGCCGCGAATTTCTGCGCAGTTTCGCTTCTTATTATTTGTGCAAAAAAATATCAAGAACACGCAAAAACCTGGTCTGCCGATAATAGTTGGACATATTTAGGTACCGTACCGATCCAGAGAGTGTTACTACTCGTCCTAATAAATGTAGTTACTAATTTACTCATTACTTACTATCTTTTCTCGGCGCACGCCAAAATTCATTCTGGGAGGGTGAGATAATAGATGAAAAGATTCTATACTTGGAAAATATTTGTAGGTTTCAGATAAAGGTAAAAATAATGGCAAATATACGTTTTGACTATAAATAGTAGGTACTACGTATAGGCCGCTATCGTGAACTGAATTGATAATTAATAAGAGTTGATAGCCTGTGTGTTTTAAATAGGGTATAAATCGCTATCAGTTATCAATTCAGTTCATTGATCGGAGCCATGGACCGCTCGAACAGTGTAAGGGTGGACAAAAAAATGAAACAAACACCTACAAGGGACGAAAGGAAAAGATTTGCAGATAAGGTTTTAAACTGTTATGACACTTTTGTCAAAGTTTTCACTTATTCTTTAGCCCTGGTGGGCTAATTTCGCCTTTCCCTACGTATCCATTTCTTAATTTCCTTATCCATACCTCAGGGATTGAAAAATTAAAATTGAAATCGAATTTTTGAACCCGAAATCTTTTTTTTTCCCTAGAAACCAAAATAGGCGGAAACACCAAAATTCTAAAATAGAAACCAATCAAAAACAATTAACCAATTACTTTCAAAACGAATAACGGAAACATAGAAATTAATGGTGAATCGGTTCCAATTCCATTTCCCACTTGAATAATTTTTGATATGGATATCTCTGGGAAGATATTGAAAATATATGGACATTTCTAAGAAAAAATTTGAAAAAATATGAACATTTCTGGGAAAATATTGAAAAATTGAGATATGTATATTTGAAAAGGATTTGGAAAATTTTAAAAATAAAAAAAATATAAATAAAATGGAAATTGAAACGAAACACAAAATGGACACGGAATGATGAATTTTGGTGAAACCAGGCAGTGTAATGAAAATGGAACAAATATAATTAATATTGTTTTAAATTTCAGAAACTCAACTGACGGAAACAAAATGAAAAAACGTAGGTAGAGTTTCTCAATCCGTGACCTCTGGTGTTTCTTTTCGCATTTTTATCATTAGAAGCATCGAATTATAGGGATTAAGGAAGAAGCACTATGTCACAACAGTTGCAGGAACGTGTTAAGCCAGTCCCACACGACGTGTGTATTCGGCAAACATTCGACATTTGTCTGCATTTGCACACCGTGTGGGAAAAATGCAAATGCAAATGTTTGGCATTGCCGAACATTTGGCAAACATTCGTGCAGGTTCCGGCAGTTGTCGGTAAATAATGCACGAGTCAAAGGGATGACGAATATTCGTCATACGTAATTGAATGTGTAGGAGCTGCAAAGTGGTGAGGCAAATGTTTGGGCCAAATATTTGCCAAATAACATTGGTCAAATACATGCGTCGTGTGGGATCGGCTTTAGAGAGACAGTTTTATCGATGTATTGCTATCTCTCTTTCATTCGTTGCCAATATATCACAATCAGATTAAATGCAGCAAAAAAAAATTCATGTCATTTTTGAAACTTTGCTTTTTTTTTATTTTAGAAATATTGACAAACGTAATTATGAACGAATCAAGAATAATCTGTAACATTACAAAAATTACTAAGTAATAAATCACTATTTTTACGTCTGATTACATTTGCCACAATGAGTGGAAGAGAGACAACCTTCTTCATAGCTCTTTGTCTTTTTAACAGATTCTTGCTACTTTATTAACATTTGGCTTTAAGGTAGTGCTTGTTCTATTATCCCTATACTTCGATGATTAGAAGCAGTCCATACATAGTAATATATGTATAGATAGTCAAAGAATATTCTTTGCAAAGGAATGAGGGCTTATGTGGTAGTCTTCTCAGGTAAAAGGGGCTTCACCCTCATTAACCCTTCTCCCAGTGGGTACATCAGCGGTATTCAACCTTTTCATATTTATCAGCTTAAATAAATTTTTGAAGATGGCCATATCTGTAATAGTCTCAGTGTCTGAAAATAAGAGAGTAGATATTTTAATTTGAAAATTGAATCTATACAGTATTACAGTATCGAATTCCCATCAAATGGTATCAAAGCCAAAGCGAATGAAATTAGATAAATTTGTACCCTTAATCCCCTACTGCCAGCGGTAGAGCCAGGATTTTCTTAAAGAGGGGATTGGATGAGAAACCATTTCTTCTCTCCCCATATCACCCATGATGAATTTTGAAAACATTTTGATGGTTAAACATCTTAATCATCGGATTCGTGTAAATGTAACTCTTACAATTGTAATTCTCATTTGTGTGTGTTACACAATGTGTGGGTGTATGGTTGTGTGTGTGCACAACGCATTTTGCACGTACACAGCTACACTATTATTATGTTTACCCATCAATCCTTCACGAGTAAACTCTCAGAGGAACTCGCGCCTTTTCTTGCTTAGTTGGGAGGAGTAACAAGTGGACTAGACAAACCATCTGAGTGGACCAAAAAATTTGAATTTAAAATAGTCGACCTTTACCTTCCAACCAGGGTTATATGCAAGATTCATCTCAAAAGGAAGAAGCATTCATGAATTCAAAAAATAATTTCGCAAAAGGACTAAGCAAAAAAGTTTTAGGCGTATTTTGATGATATTAATTTCGGATTTTCATGTAAATTGTCATTATTAATATTTTTCTGAAATTAAAAACTGTAATGGTCTGTTGCGAGAGTAATTCAATACTTTTAAATTACCTCAACAAATAAATAAGTTACGAACATTTATCTTTTATTAGAATTTCACTTTAGTTATTATAAACACTTTAAATTATACTTATTTCTATTTCTTAATATAGTGATACCTAATGTCCATAGCAACTAGTATGGACCCTAACGTCTCTACTCAACTTCAAGTTTAGAAATGACTATGTCTTCAAAATGAAGACATGACATTACTTTCGTTTTCTTTGTTTCAATCAAAAGATGGCCGACCAAAAAGGTGGCGTGATACGGAACATCCGCCAAATATGATGACACTTCATTGTCAGCATATCTGTTGATGTCCGTTCGTGAGAAGCTAGGTAAAATATAGACAGCTATTATTCCGAGAATTAGGAATAATAGTTGTCTATAATTTGTTCGACACGTTTTTGTAGACGAACTGAATCGTCTGCAAAAACGGGACGGAACATGGTCTCTAAGGGAATTCTTTTGATAATGTTTTAGGGCTCGGTCCCCTCGATGACAGTTACTGCCAAAATGTTGGTTAATTTTATGGGCTGTACATTAAACATAGCATATACAAATTACTAGTTATATTCTGTACATAATTCATAATTGTCAGATTGTGACTAATTGGTTTATCACAGATTACATAATGTTGACAAAAAGCACTGTTTGTTTATCTTCAAAGTACATAATTAGAGACAAATACATACATATTTATTTATGTATGTGTGTTTGTGTATGTGTACAGAGAATAATACAAAAGGTACCCTTAAACACCAAAATTTAGCCAGTGTTTACTGAGACTGGCTCCCCTGTACTTGTTGTATGAAGCCAATGAATATGCAAAACTTCAGACTACCTTCTGTCATGCGAATTCTTTGCCCACAATAAAAGGTATTCTACTATCTCATTCTGTGAAATAACGTTGCAAAAAAATTTGAAGAGGACATTTATATACCCCTAGTCACCCCTAGTTAGATATGCCACTACTTACTAATAACCTTTCAATTTATCGGTTTCAACTTCTCATCATTGGATGAACAATTTTGATTCCTAATTGAAATCGAAACATCATCTCCATTTTCATCTGTATTTGAGACTTCCGAGTCAGCAATGGAAATAGCATTTAGGTATATTGTTTGATATTAAACTTGTAAGGCATTTGCATTTATGGCAGCAGTCAAAGGTTGTGGGTTATTCTTCTCTTTTTAGAAAGAAACTATCCAGATTAGATTGTGAATGTACCATTGTCAACCATTGATAATTTATATCCCGAGGACTTCTTGTGTATCTCAAAAAATTCTGGCTTGTTGCAAGTGCGACACAGAAGTTCCCACCCCTACCACTCATTGATGGTGATTAATGATTACGCGTAAATGGCATTTGTAAACAATGAACCATTACTCATTAATAGCCTCCTTATACCTTTCATAACTTTTCATACTTCCACTAGTAAATGTAAAAAACTTCTTAAGTGAGTGTATGAAACTACTTGCCAGGCATACAAAATCAATTTAAAAATTTGAAAACTGAAATTAAATCAACCTGTAAATCAAAATTTTTTAAATATTTTCAAATTTTCAAATTTTTACAGTTTTCTATTAGAGCTGTTCAAAACGTTTTGAAAATTTATATGGATAATATACAAGAAAACCTGCTGGAAATTTATTGTAAAATAAAAGAAAATAGTTTTTTTCCTGTTTTAAGAATCAACACTGTGGATACTATGGTGATTTTTCTCGCATGATATAACACTGAAAACATTACGAGATGAAAAAAAAAAACTGTAACTGGAAAAAGGAACTTTATCGAATTTTGAAAAACCCTAATAGGTATTATGTGAGTTGAAAAATTGGAATTTGGTCAAATATTCTGGATCCCTTATCTGCTTTATGTTTATAAATTTTACTGCTTACGCTCGAGAATAATTTTGTTTTTACTTGAATATTTTGCGGTAAAATTATTTTTGGACTAATTCTGAACATATTTTGTAAAAACTTCATAAAGTGTTGAGTACTGGTAATAGAATTTCAAGTAAAATGGGAGAGAACCTCCCATAAACAATATTTTTGGGATTTAGAAAATTTGATAGTAAAAATTCGTGTATTTTTCACTAATTCTGAAATAGAATTTTTCTTGAAAGCCAATTCAGGGGTATAATGTGAGATATTTCTCTCATTCAAATAGCAGGTAATAGAAAATCAGGTATTATTGGAATTTTTTAGCCATTTCATATTTTCAAATTTCACTTCTCATCTTACTGAACAGTATACTTCTTTTTTTGCCCTATAATAGGAATTTTGATATTATTATAGAAATTTAGGCATCCTAAACCAATAAGTTGTATTACAGTTTCTCTATCAATGTTATCAACTTTCTTTTACCCATATTCTTTAATTTTCACCTTCTTGGAAGGTGTATCAACTATATCAGTTCAGAATTTCTGAAATTACTTTATGTGTCCAGTAACATACTCATTTTTATATATATATATATATATATCTACATTGTCGCATTAGAGTTTTTTTCATTTGTAATTTTTTCTTCTCAGAATGTTTTTGATTTTACATCACAAAAAAAAATCATTACGGTATCCACAGTTTTGATTTTGAAAACAGGAAAAAAACTATTTTCCTCTTTTTTTATAACTATAAATTTCTGTGTTTAGAAAATTCTGAGTTAAAAAATTTCTGCAGGTTTCTTGCTTACTGTCCAGATAAATTTTCAGAAGATAGCATGGCTGGCAAGTTTTGTGAAGCACGTGTAGCGATCACTACACATGAGAAATTCCTAAGTGGTTTTCGCTATACATGGGAAATAATTACGTTTACCCACAATTACTCTTTATTCTGTGTAAAATTTGCACTGAAAAAATTTTTTTTTTCGCTACACATGGGAAAATGAAAAGTTTCTGGCCCTGTCTAATAGGTAAGGCATGTGCGGGCGATTCAACCCGAAATTACAGTTTAATAAAAAATGACCAACCAGTAACCATCTTACTCCCATGTGACAAATTAGGCTCTGCGACTCTACGTAGCCGTAGAGTTGAAGATTAAGATCTATACCGACAAGTACTCGAATTTCCAGCTTTCGAATTCCGCTATCGCCGCATTTCTAACTCCAGAAAACGTGGTCTACTAGATTTGTGATGTACCTACCTGCATGATGCACTAACGGACTAAATAAGCACAGCTATAATAACCAACTCCAAAAATGCAGTCTGCTGATGACATTTGGACTGACTGAGGCTGTGTCCGTGTGATGAGCAGTTTTCCCCAGCTATTGATTGCAGTCTATTTCATTAATACTGCATCCAACTATTCGCCCACCATTTCCCTCGTCTATTCTTATTGCGTGCGCAGGATGTTAAAAGAATGAAAAAGGAAGCCTTGCAGCATATTTACCCGAACACCATAAAGCGAATGAGTGTATTCTCAAGTATACCTTCCTAATTGCAATAATTTCTCTTAGCCCTGAATAATCTCGACGCGTAGTCGCGTACCTCGATATAGAACATTAATTTCGTTTGTTTTATTTACCAGGCCATAAAGCAATACTTAACTTTAAACCTGCCGGATGGTTCAATAAAGACACGAACAGAGTCGAAGGCTTTATTTACGATGCGAGGTAAGTGTCACTGTAGCAGATTGATGAGCCAGCTTTTGTTTTCCTTTTAAATTTAATTTCACTTGGTGTGGGCTGCGGCGAGGAATAGGGACTTGGGAGGAGGGTTACATTGTTTATTTTATTCGGTGCTCAGTTTTTCGAGATAAATTCGCGTTTATCTGAACCGAAGTCATAGGTAAATATCAAATTTCACGTCTGTATCGTCCATGTTTGTGTTTCACAATGCCGGAGATGAGAAGTAAAATTTCGACAAGCGTCCAACAATTGAATGTTTGTCTTTCTCGTTTGTCGTCGTACTAATCTTAAGCCAAACTGACTTGCCAACCCACGAGGTAATGGAACTTGATGGCAGCCTATAGGCTTTATAGCAACGATGTTTTCGAATCGATTTCGATAATACTTTGTTTTGCCTATTCTGACGATACGAATAGCTCCCACGTTTAAAATTCTTTACAATTACGCAGTATTTTCGGAAAAGAAGAAATTTGTAAACAAGTTTGAAAAAACAATTAGCGCAACAAGCTATAGCCTAGAAAAGTAGGTTTTCAATATTCATCAAAAATCTTTTTACATCAGTCCGGATAGTTTTTGATTTTTTATCAAAAGTTTTAGCCGCTCGTTTTTATCCCCAGTATTGATTGTTATACACATTTATGTCGGTATTCATTATGTTTAGAGCTACCCGTGTACCAAATTTCAGCTATATCGAATGTTTATTACGCCTTAGCCCCCATAGCCAGACCACTTGATTGATTCTCATAAAACTATATACAAGTTTTTATTATGCTTGGGACCAACTATCTGCAGTGCCTCAACCAATTTTCACAAAATACAATCCCGTCCCAGATTTCAGCCTTATTGTACAAAAATTATGACCTCTAGCGTGGTTAGAAGATAAATGTTTGATATACAAATACATACATACACACAAACACACAAATATATTACCCATAATTTTATTTATATGTGTATATATATGTGTGTGTATGTATATATGTATGTATGTATGTATGTATGAAAATAAAAAGGTTAAGTGGCGGAATTTTTTTTCTTGTGTATGTTCTTTCATCCGTGTCCGAATGGAATTATATTGCGCCCCTTTTTTTCTATTGTTGATATTTTTCCATTCAGTGGAGGTTATTTTTTTGCTTGTAGGTCGTCATATTACCTGTTGACTTAGAAAAAATTTGGAGAAAGTATTGCGTAGAGTTTGTGTGACGAGTAGTGTACGTCATGAAACAAAATATTTTCTGCTCCTCAAGTTTATGGTCCCCCCCTGACAGCCCCCTAAAATCAGAATTTTTACCGTAAAATGTTCTACTGATTATAGCTCAAAAACTATTAGGCTTATGAAAAATACGTAAATTACTTTATTTGTAGAAAACTGTAGAAGAAAACTTTTTGCTAAGAACAAAATTTTCTGTAGAATCAACCCTTGCCTGAGAAAATCATGAAAACCGCTCTAAAATATAGTCCAAAACATTTGGAGGGCTGAGGAGGGAGTATCTACTTGAGCGTTGGTAAGTGTTTGATTTTATGTAGTTCAAGGTCCAATATGATAGTCTCCGAAGGGCAAAACATTATCTTTCTTTTCCTAGAGAAAAAAGGGATTACAATGTGATAACCCAAGAAAAGTTCGTTACTTTACCTGTAGGTAAATATAGGTATCTACATAAATATAAAAAGTACTACGTTCAGCATGGCAAAAAGTTCGACTAAAAAGCGGACCTGAAAATTCTTAGGGGGACTATACCGCTAATATTAATGACGTGTGCCAAAGAAAACAAATGTGACTTGAACATTAATGGAATACCACCCCAAAAATTTTTTAAGTTTGCTCTTTTATTAAAATTTTTGTCATGTCGAACACAGCTATTCTAGCTGTAACTTGCAATTATGCAAAAAATAAATATGGAAGTTACCATTTAACCAAGAAGTAAGGCTTTAGTGGTGCCGAATATTAAAAAAAAAAAAATGTGTGGATCGTATCGATACTCTGCAGTCAAAGTATCGATAATATCGATGTTTTCGATACTTTTTTTCATAGTGTCATTTGTGACCAACTAATTACGATTTATTCATGGAATGTACATCATCATAGTATAGATTTGTCGCGAATTAAAATATTATATTATAAGCAGTAAGAATATTAATAATATTAATATTTTCTATTAGGATAACCAATCACCAAACAACATGAAATACCAATTACGAAACCCTCAACCGAAAAAAAAAAAAAAACACTAAAATACTAAAAAACAGAGGAAACTTAACCGAACATTTTATTTATCACAATTTAGATTTTTTTATCACTTTTTGGACTTTTTTCAAGGTTAGCTACAAGTTCATAGTCGCAAAAATCGAAAGTATCCAAAGTATTGAAAATAAGTGGCGATATTTTCGAATCCCAGCAAGTATCGATACTGTCGATTGTATCGATCTAATTTGGCACCACTAGTTAGCTTAAATTCACGATACATTAGACGTAGTGAAGGGAGGGGAGCAGTGTATACTATACCTGGCTATTTTGTCTATTTTAATGAGGATTTTCGTGATAATGAGAATGATTATGAACATAAGTTAAACTACAAGTTTTGGATCACTCCCAGTTGTTGGTAAACATTTTCAAGGTGTTGCACAGTGGTAAAAAACTACAATAGAGTGTAATATTCTCACCATAAATGTTTCGTAAATCATACTCATTAATTCAGCTTTTTTTTTTTTTTTTCTTTACCCGAATAAATAGAAACAAAATGAGAAAAAAATTCCAAAATATTGGAGGAGCTTTGGGGCATTGAACACACACCCTTATGAGGCTTTCATCTAATAGCACAGTTTCATACCCATTGGAATCTCAGTTTTGGTATATTTATCTGAAATTTTTACAACATTCCGAATGTTAAAATTTCGAAGAAAACTTCCCCCTTTCATCTCAAGAGTCCTCAGCGGTTATTGGAAATAGAAAACTTAAATTGATACTATTGGAAAGAAGAGAAAATTTTCTCAAATTCAGGACCAAACTAATTTTGTTATCTTCGTTAGTTTTACAAAACTAAACCATAATAAATTGTAAAATAATAGAAAAAGTTGGTTTTTTTGTTCTTGTATTTTCTTCCACCATTTGTTCACAATTACCTTATTTTAGGTGAAAACTGATGATACAAATGAATTTGTTGTTAAAAAATCTTTGGGTTACCAATGAAAATTTTTTTCTACCATCGTTGGTTTTTGAAATTAATAACAATTTAAAAATGATAAATTTATCATTAATTTGCATTTTTCGTATGGCTTATTTCTGAAAAACTAATGACGATAAAAAAATAATTTTCGAGAGATAATTTGAGAAAATTTTTCCCCTTTCCTATAGTACCAAGCCCAGCTTTGTAGCTCCAATAGTAGTTGAGAAATCGTGAAGTGAGAGAGGAGTAGTTTTCTTCGATATTAAAATGTTGTGAATATTACGAAAATTGTGATTAAATATACCAAAATGGAGATTGAATTTTATTATTATAAATAGGTAGGTGAATTTACAGGTAATGTGGTGTATTTTTTGCGGTGTGCAGACTAAACTCCCACCACTTTCATTTCATGTGCTTCGTTACATTACTGTTTTGTTTATTTCGTTTCACAGGCTTTGTTGCATGACCCAGTGTAAGAAATTTTCCCTTCAAAAAGTTGTCAACATTTTACTGCCCAAAGTTTTGTTTTTAGGGGGATGTAAAAGGAAGTAGGTAGCATCAGTTTGAGGGGTGGAGCATTTATCCAACTCACAAATTTTGTGCAATACTTTGTCTACCTGTACACTAGTAGACCGATAAAGAACGATGATTTCTGGTTCTGGTTAGACATGCCGACGCTAAATAGGCAACCATTGTGTTTCTTCTGAAAATTTTTGCTTTATGTTTATGTACACTATCCTTGTGAATTTAAGGGATGTCTTTATCAAATGTATTCGAAATTGGTGAACTCGAGCAAAATGTCGAAAATATGCACAAAGTACATTTGCCAGCATGTCTTGTCTTCACATTAAAAAGTACGCTGGTTTTACGGAGCTTTACTGGTCCAAAGGTACTCGTATACCTTTCCAAAAAACATTTTTTTTTTTTTTTTTTTTGAAGTTAGCCTGTAGACAAAAATGAGGCCTATTGTGCGTCCGATACGTTCTATTATGTTGCATTTTCGAAGCTTAAACGGTTCTAAATAGCGTAATTTTTAAGCAATATTCACGAAATTTGGTACAAAAATTGAACGTATTATGTTTCATCATTCTGCAAAATTTTGTTTCAATCGGCGTTACAGTTTATGCGTAGAAGTGATTCGAAACAATGTTCAATTATTGCTAAGAAGAGTCGATAATTTCAGATGAAACAAAAAATCTGAATGAAAAGAAAGTTCGCTGTTACTTTGTTCGCTATAACCAATCATTTAATAACTGGCGCGCATATTTTATAACCTCGCAATACAATATTAATCATGAATTTCCTCGACCCTTCATTAAACGTAATTTTTACCCCATCATTTTGGCAAATACTTTCGATATTTTAATTTTTTTATTGTAACTTATTTATTTATTTATTTATTTAGATTTTTTTCGTCGAGAGAACCCTACATTTTTTAGCATGGCTTGTAACGCTAGATTTTTTGTTTCTTCAATTTCCCGTATAAATTTGTCTCATATCAAGTATGGCAAGTGCTGACAATTTTCTTTGATACTTATACTAGTGGCAATGATGCAGCGAAATATGCTTCCCATAAGCCCTCCCCCCATTTGGTTACCATCTGCTGAGGCTGTTATTTTGAAAATCTTTGTAACTCGTGTAAAATGTTTTTTGCTGGATTACCATAAAACATTGAATCGATTTGTTCTCGTATTAGACCGTTGTGGAAATAAATAGGCTCATTATCCCACAGCTTCTTCTCCTGCTAGACCGGGAGATGAAGGTATTTTCAAGACATTCGTCTCATCGAACAAGTTGGTACAAGAATAAATTATTGTATCGACAATCAATGTAAGAATTTCACGATTGAAGTCTAAAATAATTTTTTAAAGTTTTTAATTCTATCAGCTGATTTGATTAGCCTACCTTTTATTGCCACAGTGGACTTCGGATGTACTATTCATTATTTTTGTTCAGATATGTGAGCACTCCGAGAAGTTATTATTATACTTGTTGATTTTCAAAAAAAAATCTATCGAATGAATGTGTCTAAATCTGGACGTATTGAATTTTATTTACAGCAAAAGGAAACTTCGATTTTTGTTTGGAAAATGGTCGGAATACATGAAATGCACTGACGTACAATCCTACGAAGAATACATGAAAGAGAATTCTTCTAAATTCAAGTAAAATAAATTTTGCGAATAATCGTAAACGCATCATAGTTACGTTAGTTACCTATTCAACTAAACCCTTTTCGGCTTTTTTTTTTTTTTTTTTTACCTTTTTTTCCTTCAGATTTGGCGATAGTAAAAATTCCGGAGACTCAACTCCTTCACCAAATACGCCGAAACGTGTGCTTTCTAAGTTCAATAGTTTCAAAATGGGCTCTTCGATGTTCAAATCGATGTCCCAAGCTGAGGTACGTATAGGTACATTAATGGAGACTGGAGGGCAAAACAAACAATTATCGAGCTTGTAGTGATGGTGATAATTGCAAAATTGAAGTCCAACTCGACACTCAAATTTTTTGGGTTAAAGGAAACTTTCGTTCTTTTTTCGTGTGCAAATTTGAAATTTTTTTATCGTTGTAAGTATACGTGAGAAAAATGTAATAACAATTTTTTCGAGATTTAGGGGTACATGCGCCCACCTGTTTCCTCTTGACTACGCCCACATTAAAATAGCCTACGTATTGAAGAATTGTCAAACTTTTTTTAACTTTTACGCGGTTACTCGATTTTGTTCTTTTTTCGAAGTGCCCCATCCAGTGGGTAGTATTATTAAATATTAATTACGTTTTCATAATTTTATGCGTTTATGTTTCTCGTTTCATTTTTGTGACAGTTTGATCGATGTTTTTCATTTCAGAGAGACGAAATCGACGAACCTGATACTGGAGATCTCGATGAATCCAAATCAGATTCGGTCTTCGTTTTAGACATACCAAATTCGATTACCTTGTGGGAGGTTAACCCGAGACAAGAAAAACCACTAAACGGAGAGAATGGGGTAGGTCGAAATTTGTTTCAGCTTCGAACTTCTTAAAAGCTGTAGCGAACGCAACCCGCAATACGTTAATTTTAATTCTGCCTATTCGTGGCGAATCTGACTTGCCTACTGGCGTGCCATTTTCTTTTTCCAAATCACTAATACACTGATAACGGCGGAAAATAAACATTTTCATGTCGCTATTAGGATGTTGCTTTCGTTTTTACACAATATACGTACAGGCAATAATCCTCGGCTAATTACCAGTAGTCAATTGCCAGTTGATGGTAACTTCGCGCTTATTACTTCAGTGTAAAAGCCTCCCGAGGATTAACAGCTGAAAAAGTCAACAGAATTCTTCGAGTATAAAATGTAGAAACCTAGAATTGCCGGTACCTAATCATTGTTATTTTGTTTTATTTGTCGCAGTCGTATCATTTTTCTGAATTTACAAAATCATTGAACAAATTAGAGCCTCATCTAATCGGAAGGATATGTCACACAGATAGCAGGTAGGTACAAGACAAAAAATTTTTTTGACAAAGTATTAAAATCTACCGTAGAATTTGTTTTAGGATTTTCCTTTTCCAGTTATTAATACGTTTATGAATACTGATAGTTTCGATTTTTCGCCTTCTATGCCATCCCCTCTTCGTTAATTACTTGAAAGTTTTGCTCAACAGTCCCATTTTGAAAATTTGATGCTGAATTGATCTCTTCGTCTTAAAAAGTCCAAGAAGAATAGAAATTATTGAAGTTTTAAAAAACCTAATGATGAAAAATTGTTTGAAATTTTCTTATACCTATAGTATCGGAATTTAATTTTGTGAATGAAGCTTAATGCGTGTTTCTTGTGCTTGGAAGAACTGGTTTGAGAGAATTAGAAGGTAATAAACAAATTTGTAAACTCAGGTCGCCGGAATAAGTCGCTGTGTGAGTTAATGTATGCTGCGAACTCTTTCTCAAGTACGAACGTACAAGAACAAAAAAGCATCGGTACTACCTCATACCGCCGAAGGAATTCGCTATGGGTCAGTCAGACTCTCAAGATCAGAAAGATAAATGGGGCAAAGCATGCATTGAAAACTGCAGTGTCTTAGCAGCCATTTTATTGGCGTAACTGTGCGAAATCTTAAATGACACGGATATGTCCGTCGCTTGAACGAGAAAAAATCAACTATAAATATTTGTAAAAGAAAAAAAAACGATAATACTGAGTGGATCAGACCCTCAACTTTCAAAACTTCGTCGTGAAAATTTTTTGAATTTTCAAGAGGATTCGAAATTTGAAGCACTATACGGGAGAAAAGGACATCCTAAGACAGATACAAAAAAACAAATATGCGCACAAGAATCAGCACTGTGACGTACAGGAGATCAGCCTAGACGAGAGGAAAGGGACCCCGGTTTTCCCGGACCCGGGTTTCTTAATGTCCTAGAATTTTTCAAAAGAAAAAAAAAAAGTAAACAAATAGACACTGATGCGATTTTTAATTTTTTGAAGGGCACATTAATTTTTTTTTCCGGCCCCAAATCTCCTTTCCACGGTCTTGCAAGAGATAGCAGTGAAAGTGTAAAATAGTGGTTGCGTACGCAATTCAATATATTTCTTCTACTAATTTTGACCAGAAACACCCTCCCAGGTGAACGTAGTTTTACGTTTTACGTTTTACGTTTTACGTTTTACGTCATCGGAATTTTTTTAGCTGAATAATTGGCGTCTTCACGAATAAACTGATGCCGAAAGCCTAAAATGGTGCTACGGTGGCCCTCTATATAAAGTTTGAAAATTTATTACAATAACTGATAGTAATTCGTATCGCTTCTGTAACATTTTACGTTTTTAAATAATGTAAACATGGCACATATTATTTCGTCACGAATTTTATTTACTCAATTCAAGTTTTTTGATGCGTAAACGTCTTAGCGCTTGGTCTACAGTAGGGACTAAATGAGAATTACGATCGTCAGATTAGCATAACTCTTACAATTTTCACTCTCATTTGTGTGTGTTACGGGACGTGTAGGTGTGTGGTTGTGTGCGTGCGCAATGTTTATTCTGATTAAAGGGTGGTTTTGGAGGGAGTAAAAATCGTGTTTGCTTTCTAGGCGACCTTTTTTACTAATCTATTTCTATGTGATGCTCTTTGATTGTTTCTCAGGTATCGACCAGATATTAAGAAACTTGAAAATAATGACTTGGATGGGGCAGCATCGGAAAAAAATCGTCTGGAAGAGAAGCAACGTGAAGTACGCAGTCTTCGTAAGCGTAAAAAACTGCCAGAATGGAATCCCAGGTACTGCGATAATAACTGCATGTTCTTTATGACAAAAAAATGCTCCACTTCAGTTCTAGGTTCTCAACAAAGTTCCCTTAAATATGAGAACTCAGTTTGACATAAGTTTTAGTTCTTTGTGTATTCTGCAAAGCAGGGATTGAGGAGCCAGAGTTTTTGCAAGTGGAAACCGTATTTTTTAATGTGGTACACATTTCTACTTTCACTACGCTGAATTCTGAGTAAATTCGGAAAACATTATTTTTGGTTAAATTCTCATTAAAAAAGGGTGCTACAGCCAATCACAGAAAGAATACAAATTCCTACAGCCAATCACAATTTCCCCACTAGTCGAAATGAGGGAATATCAATTAAATTAGTATCGATATGTAATGTTTTATCATAAGAGTATGAAGGAATTGGTGTTGATTGATGTGTTGAGACCACCAATCCTTCTCCCCTCTCCCCTCTCCTGCAAACACACGATTAACCAAACACATAATTTATATATCTATTCGCGGCTACACTGATTTACCACTTCCGCCGCTCACTCGGTCATTTCCGTTTGCATTCGTTTATCACACTTAAATTGTACTTTGCTTAAATTATGTATCTTTCTTAAAATACACTCGCTTCTTGGACGCAACTTTGTTTAAAACCTTCTTTCATGTATCATCACCGGTCCTCATCCTCTATAATGTGTACCACATTAAATGTTCTAGTTTGCAATAGAAATCGAAATAAACGAAAAGTCCAAAATTTTAAAATGGAAACAGAATCCGAAACAGTAAACATAATGGAAACCGAATGTTGAGTTATTTCCATTTCCATTCTTCACTCGAATAATTTTTGATATGGGAGAAAAAATTTGAAAAAATATCAATATTTTTGGGAAAATATCGAAAGAATATTAATTTTCTAGAGAAAATATCGACAAGATATGGACGAATCGAAGTTTGAACAGGATTTTTGATTATTGGTTGTAGTTACTGGTTATCGGCTATTGGTTATGTGAAATATTTTTGTTTCGGCTATCCATTCCTAAGTCAGTGTTGTCAATTGTTCGGGTTTTTCGTGATTATTGTTCTGGTTATGGTTGCGGTTACAAACCCTAACAAACCCTAACTCGGTGGCTTTGCGCCTGACGTCGCCTCGTATACGATCTTATAGGCCTAATACTCCGTACTTTATTGCTATTTACTTTCTCGTTCATTACACGTCTTCAAATTGGTACAATATTGTCCTTCTTTTTTTTTCACTCTGCTCTACTCGGCTCAGCCAAATCTCTATTCTTCCTTGAACTTTTTTCATGAAAAAGTACTAATTTCCGCACTTTTTTCCGCAAACAACGTAAGAATCTATAGCTACTAAATGAAGCGTAAGTCCGTAACCAGTGAATTGCTTTGCCAGCAGTAAAGTTCTGTTTCTACTTTAAAATGTGAATTCAGGCCTATATCACCATCCTAAGCGTAACGATATTCCTTAAGATAATATATTGTATTTTTTCTTATTCGCAGATGGTTTCACTTGAAGACGAATCCCTACACCAACCAAGAAGATTGGTTTTTCAACAATAAATATTGGGATCGTAATTTTCCAGCGGATCCGGATATATTTTAATCGCCAACCTGTTTTTTCTTCTAATTCCCTGCAAGTTGGGTGGGGAAAGGACAAATGAAAAAAAAATTACATACGAATAACCATAATTCTAAGAAAATTTATAAAAATTTGAAGCTGAAAAAGTTACCTAAATTGTTCTGATTTTATTTTTTTTGGTTTTTTTTTTTTTTAGAAATTTAGTTAAATAATGTTGTGACTAATAACGGTTGTCGCTCGGATATTGTTACGTACCTACTTCTTATAATTTTTTTTTTTTTTTTTTTTAAATAATTTTTGAAAAGATGAGAAAAAAATTCGTGAATATTCTGAGCCAAGACAATTCGATGTAGTGGGCCGATAGAATTTTTGTTTATAAAACACAAATACATGAAAAGTTATCAAGGTGAGGCTGCGGAATATTTTAGCTGTGCTCACACCCCAAAGTTTGTAAATTAGATTTTCTTAGGTAAATCGTTTATTTATTATTTATTTTTTATGTAAGTGTTTTTCTATTTGTCTATAGTTCTATCGTCACTGTCTTGTAAGGCCTTGTACATTTTTATGAAAATTCAACTGCATTGACCCTAACCTTTACGAGGTAGGTAATTTTCAAAATCTGTTAAAATTTTCCTTGACTCATTTCAGTCTTCCTGCGCTAGGCTCGAGTAAAGCACGAAGGCAAGTTCTCTTCGACGTTTAGAACTTCATATTCTAAAATCCAAACAATCCTATCTAAATACCGCAAGTCCCGATAAACCGAATTGGTCTGCGATCGATACTAATTAAATCGATAAGCCTATCAATTTTTGTCGAATTTTCATGCATTTTTGAACCAACATTATGTCAATTTATTTCACTTCTTGGAATGAAATCAGTGGCGGATTCACCATTAATAACGCTTCCAGTGAACCCGATTTTTTTTTTTTTTTTTAATTAAATTTAAATTTAAAATTGTTGAACGATAAGACTATCTGAATTTTATTCGGGAATTCTGTGCAAAAAAAAAAAGGCGGTGGCCTCGCTTAGTAAGCAAATTTTTGCTGTGCTTGAGGGTAGATCTACCACTGAATGAAATTGGAAATATCCGGCCACTGGCCAGAATGATTTGTTCAAACCAAAACCAGTCTAATAATAAAAGTCAATATTTTTTTGACGTTATGAAGAAAGGGCACCAATCAGATTGCTTAAACCTCAAGGACAAATAATTTACATGGTTAAATAAAGTAAACTATAAGCTATAGTGACGAAAAATTCTCCAATGACTGTACCCTTGAATAACAATCGTGGCTAAACTACAAGCAACTATTGCCCGCCTTTATGTAAGTAAACTCTGCAGATGATTGAGCATCGAGCAAAGTGTGGTGACAACCTCTCAGGTCATGCTTTAGAGAAGTGATCATCAAATCAAAAGTTTTCAGAATGTTTTCGCAATAGTCATTTAGTGCATAATTATGGCAGAATACATTGAACTGACAATTACAAAGTGATTGACAGGTCCATGTATTTTTGATGCGTGTATGTATGTGAACTAATTGTAAATATTTGTTTCAACATATTCAAAATTGGTGTGAATGACGGAACATGAGCAAACATCATAATTTTAATGGACTAAAAATCAGGTCATTTGACATCATTTTCTACTCATTTTCCTTGTCACTTCAAAACCAACGTCTGTTTTTTGCAATTTTGAGTTATTGATGTGTAAACATCCGGGATGACTACTCAACAAAAAATACCAGTCTTGGCAATTGTAGGATGTTGCGGTGAGCACATGCGTACAACTACTAATCAAACTTGTATGTGTGTGAGCCTTGCTCAGTATGAGAATTAGATTAGTAGTGGTGAGTTACTAACCCGTGTGTACCAAAAGAGTGTTCGCCCTACGTAATGTAGGGACAGGCCATACAACCTACCAGCGAGTATACGAGTATACTCGTCACCACTGGTAGGAAGTCGCCGCAGTAATACCATTTTTTTTTTTTCACAGTAAAGTTTAATTACTCACCTTTCAAAGCTCCCAAAAAACCGCTAGTGATTATAATTTAAATTTCTTCTTTTCTATCTTTCATATATTTTTAAACCACAGCGCATATGGAGCATTGGACATCTCTTTAGCTGTATATCTTTGGAGCTAACTGAGACTTACAAACGTCGGAGTGAGATTGTCAAATGTGGTTCACACGATGCTTATTTACTAGCTGCTGGTGAAGACAAACAAAAAAAAAAATGGAAATTAATGGAAATTTCGCCATTTTTTGGAATGTAGATACCTCACGTCTTTTACTGAATGACTCTGCAACTGCTATTTAAGCTAGTCAGCTGATGTTAGTATCGTTGGAAAGAGAAAAATATTAACATAAATTTGCTACCCATACAATTTTTCAATCATCTCAGCTGTTTGAAAATAAACAAATAAATAAAAAGGAAAATTACAGGAAGATTTTCCGATTTTGGAATCGAGCTCTTTCACTCAGTAATTTCTCAGCCGCTATTAAAGCTAAAGAGTTGACGAAAGTACTGTTGGAAAGAGGCAAAAATTTGCATAAATTCGCCAGCCATAATATAATTTTTCGATCATTTGTAGCAGTTTTAAAATAAGGGAACGAAAAAACATAAATTTACGGAAAATATTTTGTTTTTTATCTTTTAGATATTTTCATGTGTACGCATCAGTCCTTCCCGAGTATAGCCACGGCCATACTCACGTTTTTTTTTTGTTTTTTTTTTTTCTCTTCAATTGACTTAATATCGACTTAGAATTGATGATCGAGATTGTTTATCGGGACGTTTAGCTATTTGGCTTAAATATGCTACTCGTGCAGGTATAGATCTCCGTCTCGGTAATAGTTTCGTTGCCTTCGCTGCGTTCCATTTGATTCATTAAAAATCAATACAATCAGCCGCTGGCATTCTTTCTCATAGCCAGCAAGTTGACTGTTATTTATCAATTGGGTGGAAACAACAAGCGCATTCCTTTTTTTACTCGCATTTTTAGAAAAACAGAAATTATCTGCTCCACTCGATGCCAACGTAGGTAATCAATACTGTTTTCCATTTTGTAATGGCGAAAAAAATTTAATTTTATACTTCACCAGTCGACTGGACTTGGGTCCTATAAAATCCTTAGACCTCCGAATCTCTGTGAACGCAATTTTCTCATAGGTACTTCCCATTCGGACTAAACGGTTGAAATTTGCCACGATAGTTCTCAACTATCGATCCCTGACTTTTTTTTTTCATTTTTTATTCTGAAATAGAGAAATGGGTCCGAGATCCGGGCCAACCACAAACCATTCTTTTCATGTAAGGAAAAATATCTACCTAAAAATGTATTTCAATTAGGAATCGAAAAAAATTAAGCTCAGATTAGGCTACACGTTTTCGACACTCGAGCTTCGTTAACCTTACACCTCCGAAGTGTGGTGAATTTTAGCGTATCATTCTTGGTTATTATGGTGAATTTTGTATCGATGTGAGCGAAACTGCAGGTAAAATCACTGGTTAATAATAAAAGACGAAAGTTGAATTTCTACGCGACGAAGAGCTGTCAATTTCTTTTTATTTTCGAAATCTTTATTTTCTAACTTTCAAGTTACTGTTCGTAATGCCAATTCAAAAAAAAAAAAAAAAAGATTAAATATGGTTAATATGGTTTTATAATTAATAATAGGTATATATACCTTATACCTCGTGTACTATTTTTTCATTAGAGAACTTTTTCATCGTGAAATAATTTGTACAAAATATTTTGGCCTCAGTTTTTTCTTTTATTTCTTGCCATAAAAAAAAAGAAAAAATACTCTGTATCTTTTATTCCTGATCGAAAATTCTGTGATTCACCCCCTCCCTTTTCTTGCGTGATGCTTCCTTCGAAGTTGCCGTAACATCTACCTAAAAGGCTAAAGTTGTATATTACTTCGTTCTGTTTCGTAGTCTGGTAAGCTTGATAATAAACAGATTTAAATACTCGCTTGGTTTATAATTTTATTCATTGTGTGTGTGTGTGTGTGTGAGAAAAACACCTTCGAAACTGTTTTGTACCTATTAAATTTTTGAAGAAGCTAATCATACCTAATACTGTTTCAGCCAGGAAATGACCAGATATAACGCTGTGCAGGAGCCGAAAATACAGTGTGTGTGTTTGTTGCACCATTGCCTTTTCTTCCCCGACTAGGTATTATCCGCATTAGTGATGGGAATTTTAGATCTTTTTAAACCCTTTTATTCTAATTTAGATTTCGTTTATCGCTCGTATGCTGATGGAGTATAAAATTGTTATCAAATTCGCAGCTGGAGTGTTTAAGTTACGCGTTTTTACTTCTCTCGTCCCTGTGGCTTTTCTCCGACATCTGCTAAATTTTTTTCTTTATTTTGTGTCAAAGTCTCTCTATACTGCTAATAATGCAACAGTAATTATCCTCACTCTTTCATATGTGTATCACTGACATGGTATGTAATAAAATCAAAAATTCCCTTAAACTAAAAAATAAAAAATAAAAAAGTAAAAAATAATTTTCAGGTAAACGCTTTTATTCGAGTTAAGTGCCCTAAAAAGGAGAAAATAAAATAATTTTATTTTGTTTGTATCATCTAGAAATGGCATAAAATAAAAACGTGTGGCGGACATAATGGGAAATTAGTATAGGAATTTAATGTCAGTAGTGTGATGCTATTGTTTCAATATAGCTTACCTATATTGATGGTAGTGAAGTGAGATGCCTGATACAGGGCCATATTCTTAGTCAGTTTTTTACCTCAGGGAAAGCACTTGAGTAACCTTTTGCTTATAGGTACTTAAGTACTGAAACCACAGATCAAATATCACCGAAGTGGTATTTTATTTGAAGCTGAGGATCTAGTAATATGACCCATTCTGATACGCATCAAAATTATATCGACCCCTCAGAGGCTTGTAATTATGTCCTCCTCCCAGGTTGAATTAAGTTGGTATGGAATGGCACGGATAAATTTGAATTCATTAAATTTGGGTATTGTTGTCCGCCCCACCCTTTTATTTGATGCCATTTCTAGATGATACAAACAAAATAAAATTATTTTATTTTCTCCTTTTTAGGGCGCTTAACTTGAATAAAAGTGTTTACCTAAAATTTTTTTTTTTTTCTTAAAGTTTAGTTCATTTGATCATGGTCATAAAAATATTTAGTTCAGTGAACTAGTTCATCATGACCTAAATGATAAGAATGATAATGAATGAAAAACTGATAATTACTTCCAAAAGTAGCGGATTATTGAATGATTTCCTCCAACTCATCTTATCATTTTAAAAATTTATGTCGGTTACGAACTAATTCTTTGATAGTTTAGGTCTCCTTCATTTAGGTCACTGAATTATTTAATTCAAATTAACTAGTCAGTGAACTATCGACTTATCACTTATCCACATCCAACAACTGATTTGGTCATTTTAGCGGCTTACTCGGTCCTATAACTGTAGTCTGAGACTCGTAAATCAAAATGGTGATGATTTTGGTTTGGTCTAGTATTTTGTGCTTCCCCGTGTAACTAAAAACTTCATGTTGTAAAGGGGATACTAGATTCTGATTCAACATTTCCTCCACTTTCTTCCTTACAACACAAAAATACATCCAATAACTAACAAACGAAACTACATAGCTAATGATTAGCTAAAATTTGTCCCCCCTCTATCCATCTGATTTGTGATTTGTAAGACATAAACGGAATTTAAAAGAATTTAGCTCCAGATGTGAATGTCAAGAAGAAATGCATTAATTATATCCAGCTAGCACAATATTTTTACCTTAAAAAAAGAAGAAAAATATCAAGTTTTCTGAAAACAGTTGACACTTTGCAATGTGAGACCTCTCCCCTTACAGAAAAAATGTATTTGTTCCCAGAAAAAAAAAAAACGTATGTTAAGGCATTAGATACCTCTAGCGGATCCTCCCCTAACAAACAACAGACAGGGTAAAATGGTCCAATGAGCCAGATTTTACTTGTGAATTATATTGAAGGATTATTTTCCCTGAAAGTGCAGACTTAGGGCAAAAAGTTCAGTACAATAGGTACAAAAAAATTACTGTTAAATCCTAAAACCAACTTTTAATGTCCAAAGTTTTTGTAAAGATGAAAAATATCTTTCAAAGAGGGGTATTTCACTAAAAAAAATGTGACAGAAAACATGTAACAGAAAAATTGTAAAAGCCAAAATTATGATATCATCAAATCCTTTATAAATAGATGACGGAACACGTCTTTTAAAAAAAGTACCTCATTGAGAAAAAAATAACAGAAAAAATGTAAAATTATAACGTCATCATTCCCTACCTTCCAAAGTTCTGAAGGTGAAAATTATGACATCATCAGCCCCTTACACTGCCCTTAAGATAATGCCCATCACCCTACATTTTAACATATTCAAATCTGTATGCAATTAATATATTTATTTATCTGTCAATATATTTATTTATATTTATTTTATTTAGGTAGGTACCTATTTATTTAATTAATCCATTTATTTCGAGGGCAGTCTGATGACATTACGATGCTTATCAGGAGAAATACAATACGCTGATCATTATTTTGGACTGGAAAATTTTAGTAGTTAGAGGGGATGATGATGTCATAATTTTGAACTTTGAAACTTTGACTGATGACGTTATAATATTAAATTTTTTCTGTTACTTTTTTTTTATTGAGGTACCTTCTTTGAAAGAGGTTTTCCATCATCTATTTATGGAGGGGTTGACATCGTAATTTTGGCTTTTACATTTTTTCTGTCACATGTTTTCTGTCACATTTTTTTTATGAGATACTCCTTTTTGGAAGACATTTTCCATCTTTACAAAAAATTGAGTCGTTAAAAGTTGCTTGTAGGATTTAACAATAATTTTTTGTGCATTGTACTGAGCTTTTTGTACTAAGTCAGCCCTTTGAGGGGAATTAATCCTTCAATGTAAGCAACTGTCTGTTATTCAGAAGTGAAATCTGGCTCACCGGACCATTTTACCCTGTCTGTTTTTCGTTAGGGGAGGGTCCGCTATTGGGAAGTATCTAATGCCTCAACATACTACATAATTATGTTTTTTCTGGGAACAAACACATTTTTTCTGCGAGGGGAGGTGTTTGTTACTGAGAGGGGTCAGTTACAAGAGGTTTTACTGTATTTTTTTTTTTTTTTTTTTTTTTTTGCGAGGTATAGAAGGTAACAGACTAAATTGTCTACTGCAGGGTTGTTGGGAGTACAGTTGTACAAATTTTCTAAGATCTGCAAAATGCTGTTCAGATTTTTAGAAATCTGTAAGAATTTACCCGAATTTTCTATGACATTTTGTCAACTCACTCCTAATTTCAGTGATTGGTGATGTAATCTCAAAAAAATCCGGGGATCATTGTTCAAATCCCACCTAGACCAATAAATTTTCAAGAATAGTATGCAAAACTAGCATATGAGTGATTGTGTACATTACTAATCCTTATCACATCTAACTAAATGTGTAATGGAAAAAAGTTACATCAATTATATATCTCCTTTAGCCCGCAACCTATCTGCGCCTTCTCCAATCATCCATCGCAAATATAAAACTGTTGGCTGATGGGATGAGTGGAATGATCACTACGTACGTACGCTCATTTACATTTCTCATGTCACCATTAGTCACCCTGTGCATTCAGAGATGGTGTTTTGCAATATAGGGACTTTTGGATTGCTGACACAATAAATTATGTATCTTCTGTTTGTAAAATAAACATAAATACTTACTCTGTTTATGCTAAGTGGTGCGTGACATCATAAACCATATCCACACTTATCTGCTAGAAGTACGATGTTTATTTACTTTACATAATAATGCTTATTGTTGAATGATAACGTGCATCGATACCTTTATTGTGATTCCAATGTCACACACTTCTCAGTGTAAACAGAGTATTGGTAGGATTCTCAGGTTGCAATCAAACCCCAGAACCATAACTGAAGTAAAGTGTGTTACCCTCAACAACCACACCCCTCAAAACAGTGTACCTGGACCACATCACACTCACACATGTTCGAAGTGAAAGTTTGATCTTCGATAAACAAACTGGAAGGGCATAGCACCGAATGAGAAATACCGAGTGACCCAAAAGTCATGCAACCCAAACATTCAAATGTGAAAATTCAAAAAAAAAGAGATAAAGAGCTGAAATTTTGCACTCTTGTAGGAGTGGGTTACTCAGTTATTTGTGCAAAATTTCAGCTGTGTATCTATAGTAGTCTAATTTTGAATAATTTTTGATTTTTAATTTCAATTTTTGTATTTGTGGCAAAACAAACTTTAAAAAATTTTAAGTGGCCAGTTTTCCAAAAATTCTGAAACTTGCCACAATAATGGAGGATGATTACCAGATTAAGCAGGTAAAGTTTCACTTTCTTATCTCAATTTTTTTTTTTTCAAGAATTTTCCTA
Organism: Ericerus pela; assembly: GCA_011428145.1. Classification (NCBI taxonomy): domain Eukaryota; kingdom Metazoa; phylum Arthropoda; class Insecta; order Hemiptera; family Coccidae; genus Ericerus; species Ericerus pela. Next base: position 195,388 of record WOFM01000191.1, on the reverse strand, counting down.
GTGATCTGTACGAATAAAGAACAAATCAAAAAATTTTAAACTGCAAAAATTTTGAAAAACTTTTGTAACATGGGACAATGATAGGGAAATGGTTACCAATTATGTGATTATGCAACTTTTTGTACACACTGAATAGTTATATAACTGCTCATTGCAAGTGTTTATGAGACAAAAAACATTGACGTATGAAAAGTTGCATACCCAAATAAATTTAAGGGAACTGTTATGACAAAAATTTGCCATAAAGTGAAGTACTGCACCAAAGTGCGGATCAATGGAGAGGATGAAATAAAATTTTTGAAATTTTAAAATTTTAAAGTTCTTAAAAAAACGAGGATGAAGGTACTGAAGTGAAACTTTACCCGTTTAATCAGGTAATCATTCTTTATTATTGTACCAAGTTTCAGAATTTTTTGAGAACTTACTATTAAAAATTTTTCAAAATTTATTTTTCAAAAATGGAAATATTACAATTAAAAATCAAAAATTCCTCAAGGTTAGATTATTACAGATACAGAGCTGAAACTTTGCATGAATAACTGAGTAACCGACTTCTGCAACTGTGCCAAGATTCATCCTTGTATCTCTTTTTTCAAAATTTGTACGTTTGAAGGTTTGGGTTGCGTGACTTTTGGATCACCCTGTAGTAAAATGTTTTCATAACCAACCCCTTTTTGGGGTCACAGGAGAGGGAAAAATAAGCAGATCGATCCAAAAATGAACTGAAAATATTAACTCGGCGCCTCGAGAAGCCTAACAGATTACCGATGATGTATCACAAAACTGGACAGTGCACCGTGCAGTTTTTTTATGCAATCTCAACTTTTTCGTATCTAATATTTTTTTACACCCAGGAGGAAGCGGACTAGAGAGCAAGAATGTTTACACATTAAAAAAGTATCCTAACCCGCTGCCTATCAAAATTCGGAATCTGAGCCTACGAAATTGCGACGAAGGTTCAAATCAGGTAAAGGAACATAATTTTTATTTTTAATAAATGCAATTTAAAAGGACTCAACTTGAAGTAGTTATTTAAGAATTTTGGTAATTTTTGGTTTGGCCGTCTATGAGAAATGGCGTCATTACAAAAGTTGTTCTATGGTGGGTAGGGGTACGTAAAGAAGCTACGCCTTGCTCGCTTCAATTAGGTAGACAATATTAATTTTATTGGCTTTACTAAACAATATCGTTTTGTTTCTTAAAGTTTGGGGATGCATTTATTCTACAGGTGAAGTGTCCTGGTAAAAATTTCCAAAAATGGGTAGGTTTCAGACCACAAGTTTTATTTCTGCGAGCAGCTGGCTTTAAATTAGAAACCAAATTCTTACAGTTATTAATTTGTAATTTTTAAGGTCCTGATTAATTCTTTTTTGTTTCAGAATTGACGAACTGAGAGTGAAACTGAAAAAAACAGCAGTCCGTGGATGATTAATTGCAAACCTGCCTGCGTAATTTTGACGTTAATCAAGTTCTAAGAAAATAATTAAACTAATTAAACGCTGTTTAAACGTTGAGCTGGAAGTCTTTTGTCGTTAATATTATTTTGTAAATTGCCTCGCTAAGTACTACACTATATATTTACTTTTGAATAAAGAATTTTTCTTTGCTTTAATGTTTGAGAGCATTCTTGTCTTGGTCTCCGTATTCTTCTTCTTTTCTCCCCTTCGAATCTTAGAACGTTTAATTCACGTGCAAAAAATCATCCATCGTTCATTGTAGGTACATTCAAAACTTAAACATCTATAAAATTAATATACTTACCTACAGCCGGAAAATTTCATGTTTTTTAAGTACTTTTGCCAACAACAAAACATCTATATTTTCAGGAAACATTCGAAAGAAAAGGCGCTGTTCTAAAAATTGTGTTAAGGTTAGCAATGAAGGGTGTAGGTAGGTCCGTTGTAAGGGGGTTGTCCACACATTCTCAGTGGTCTCTTTTGACCACATCTTCAACCAGAAATATACGCCCTGGTTAACTCTTTTAGCCATGAATTGAATAATGAAATGAAAAGTAATAATTTACGAACTAGAGTGTGCTTTTAAAGACAATATTTCAAGGTCAAGCTTCAAATTGCATGTTTTAGCTTAAACAAAACTACATTCGGCAATTCGGCTGGAACAGAACTACTTTAGGCTAAAATGCTGAAACAATAAAATTAATACCTACTCTAGTGTTAGACGCCTAGCTGAATATCTATCTACTATTGGGTCGCACTCCTAGGGCCAATTATGTGAATGCAGTGCCAAATTTAGTATTTTTGGGCCCGAGTGTGGATGCAAAAAAAGTGCGTTGTTTTGAACGGCAATATACCCCTAAGATCCACTCTCCGGAGGCCAGGGGTTAGAAGTTGTGTTGGGTAAAGTTGTACAATTTTTGAATACTCATCCACTATAAGATCACATCCATGTCTTATTACTTTGTGCACGTGGAACCCACGGATCCATCCTGTGGGGGCGGGGGTCAGAAGTTGTGTCACAATGTTCCTTTAACTTTTCTGGATGGGGTTGTATCGTCTAGGGGGTGAAAAATGTCGTCAGAATTGCTCTATCTTTTACCGTTTTCTAGATATTCGCATTTTTAGTTATTTTTAGCTAAATGTTGAAAAACAGGATTTTTGCTGATGAACTGTTCGTTAAAGCAACATCGATATGTATTTCGATTTCGATATTCAAAATTAATTTCGATAAAATGTATCGTATCTGTATTAGGCTGATATGAGTAGTTCGAATAAGTTTAAATAGAGAGCGCTACTAGTACTAACGTTATTCAACAATGGTTTTTCGCACATTCTCCCTAAAAAATAGTTTGTAACAATGCCAGTAGAGTCCGCTCACTATTTCATTAATAGTATTAAAGTCCTACAAATACGAGTCCGGCAATACGCCATTTTGTATCCTACAGCTATTAAGTAAATTCATTGTTTTTATCTTAAATTTGAGAAATTTTATGGTTTTGGATTTTTTTATTACTTTTATAAATACTTTTCATTGTTTCACTTGAAATATACTGTGGCATTTGCCCAACAGACTGAAAAGCCAAAGAAATAAGCACCTCGTCACACGCAATTTTCTGGGATCAAACTATACAATTAAAGTTATCCAATGCAATTGTTAAAGAACCGTTGCCTGTAAAAAGCTGAAATTTGGAAGAAACATTGATATCAGTTCGCTAATGATTCTGTGAAAATTTTGCTGAATTTGTACCAATGGTTCTTGAGATATTAAGCTAAAATTCTGAAAGAATTATGTGAATTAAATTGCAGATGAAAAATGGTGTATTGTGGTACATAGTTTGTGTATAAGGCTCTAATTTCTAATAGTGTTGTTTAATTCAAATTGTATACTTTGTATTTATAATTCAGAAACTCAACTAGTTTACATGCTTACTAACTCACCCATTTGATGCACAGTTAGTGAAAACTGAAATGGCAAACTACTGAAACTAGTACTTTCAAAATACTTTTTCATATGAATTGGTCCATTTTTCATCAAATCACACAGCGCAAGTGCAGAAAATTTTATAATGGCCTAGGTATATTATTTGTTAGAAAAAAAATTTGAATAAATTTAGAACATAAATAAATATATAAAACTTTATTAACAAACTACTCTACTGATACACATAAACAAAATAATACATGTAAATATTAAAACTGAAAATAAAATTTTGTTTAAAAAAATTATAAAAAACATTAAAGTAATTTATATCAAAAATAATGAAAATAAAATTATAGGTTTCCTACCGGCCTGGGGACTTGAACCTTTGAATATATACATACTGGACTGCTAATACTGATAAGAATAACACAGAGTCTAATGAACAACCGGTGAAGTTGAGTCAGACACCCGTATCCCCATTCAAAATGTTAGTTTACTGGTTTGTTGTTTAAAAACATAAAGCTACCTGATCTGCATTTAACCGAATTAATTACAAATTTCTAAATAAAAATTAGAATTAGACATATTTGTAAGAATATTTCGCAAGTAGATAAAAACATTCGTCATACAGCAACAAAAAAGATTATTTTTATGCATCAATAAATCAAATTTTAAATTGATTTAACTGAAATTTTTGAACTTCTGAGTTTTATAAAACTACAACATTACTGATTTAATTCGTAATTAAAAGCAATAATTGTGGTAAGAAGAGACCTAGTCAAAGGAAAAGACAATAAGTATTAATAAATTTGATAATGAACTAACATTTTGAACAGGGATACGCCTGTTTGTTTTGAACACAGCTTTTTATCAGTATTAGCAGTCTAGTATGTATATAGTCAAAGACGTGAACAGTCAACTGACAGGAATACCTACCTTAATCGTCACCATCACCAAATAATGGGAACCGTATACACTCGGCCAAGGAGCTGGGTGATGGTGATGAGAGTACTCAGCTAATATGTGTTGCCCCACTACTCTCCTCAGTAACCAGTGTGTAGTATGATTCAATGGAGGCGGAGATATTAACAGAAGGGTAGGTGCGTGTAAGTGGGTGGTGGATGCCTCCCCCAATACATCCCCACATTGCACCAGTACACACTACCGCTTCAACGCTCGTGCACTCAATCCCATCACATTGTGAGGTGGAGAGCAGGTGAACTAGTGGCTGATGTATTCTTCCTAGAGATGGGGCTGTTCACCATCTCTCAAATCACGTCGAGATCACCAATATAGGTTTCCTGCCACCCTGAGGACTTGAACCATCAACCAACAGGAATACCTACCTCAACTGCCACATCACCAAAATATGACAACCATATACACTTGGCCATAGCACTGGGTGATGGTGACGAGAGTACTCTACCGATATGTGTCGCCACAAAAATAAAAATTAATTATAATAAAATTTTATAGATGCTGATAACATGACTATATGATGTTTGTTCGTAGAAAAAAAATTAAATTAAAATTAAAAAGTATTACGTTTTAAGTCTTTTATATTCAGTTTTTAATTTTTTTGAAGATTTATTTCTCAAAAAAATTTTTTTTTTCATTGTAGATGATCCTGGGCATCATCCATAAATGTGTTCCTCATAGCAGCTATCAGCAGACAGATCAATTATTTTTTATGAAAACACAACCTAGATTTGATTTTTGGTGAAGCGATTACATTCCATCTTTATTTTATTAGTTCAATCAGCTGTGAAAAGAAAACAAAACACCTAATTTAGAAGAATAATAAGGATAGAAATTGCTATTTAAAACAAGTCAAGTAGCGTTAAATGTAGCCATCAATTATTAGTAAAAAAGCAATGATGCTAATTAATAATCTCTGTGTAACGGCAAAAAAGGGTAGTTGTTTGGTCATTTGGTACTCTTTTATGGGTTTTACTGTACACAAGTATATTAATATTCAAAAGGAGTATTAAATCTCTGAGTAAAATACTTTATCATCCACCCTTGTAAGGTGAATCTTAACTTTGCTGGAACAAGACTTTATATAAAATAATTTAATAACAAATAGTATTTTAAAAATTTAATAATTTTTACAATAAAATTTTAAGAACAGTGTTGAGAATGTCACTCAAACAGTCTTTACAAGAGACTATTAAAAATGTATAGTATTCTCTGAGAGGTTATAAAAAAGTGTGTAGTACTCTAGAAGAGACTAAAATAAAGTATGTCTTATTCTCTTTGAAACAAGAGTTTATATACATTTTCAGGGATATTTTTTTACACTGTGGATAGTGTGTATTGGTAATACATGAATTAGAGGGATTTGTATATTCGAGGGACCAGTGTAAATTAAGTCACCAAATACCATTATATATAGGCTAGTGAATACAGTAATTTTTAAACAATAGAAAGAAGAAGAATATAAATTTGTGAAGGAAGAAGAAGAAGATTCAATAGAATTCAGGGATATTGTTACAAAAATGAAATAATATTACCTGTGTACGAATATAGTCGTCTATAATTTTTATAGCCAACTATATGCGTTACATTTTTGAATTTATTGGGAAAAATTTGAAGTTGAATTCTTAAGCTACAAATCATGATATCACTTTCTTCTAACAAAGAAAATTACAACAAAATAGTATTGAGTTGAAACAAAGAGGAAAGTGTACAATATTTTGATCATTAACAAGGTTTTAATATGATTATAAATGCTATATATTTACCAATCATATGGTGCTTCAAAAAATGACTCAGCTCTGAAAAAATGTTGAAAACTCAATGTTTAACGCACTTACAATAAATGGACTGAGCATAGCGATAAAAATATAAAGGCCAGATATATCTTGTAAATAAGTATATTATAAGAATAAGGTTCATCCAATATAGACCATTTTTAATGTTGACATCTTTCATGCTTGAAAGATCAATAACAAGGGAGATATAAAGTAATTTTAACCAAAATGAAAATTTTTATCTACATTCAATTAATGGAAAAGTTGCCAAATTTTTCATAACAAAGCCAACTTCATTTTATTATTTTATCAAGCCTTGAAGTGAAAATTGCAGTGTCACAAATTGATAAGCGAGGGATTGAAGTTTTTTAAGTTGATTTTCAAATTTCTCATTCCCAAAAATATAATTTGTCATAAATTTCTGATTATTTTCATCATTTTCCCTCAAGTTATGCATGAAAATGTGCTAAAAAAGTGAAGCTGGCAACTGTGCTGAGAACTGATTAACTTTCCACCTTCTGCCAATGATACTTATTATGTTGCCTTCAACTGCACTGCACCGCTACTCTTATTATGCTCAGGTGTGCATTCAGAATGAACACCTGGGTGCCCAATACCCACTTAGTGTTTGAAAGGGAAAATGGATTTTATGTTAGTAACATAGGTGGTTTTGATGGTGGAACAACTGAAAAGTTATGATCCTTTATTAGATTCATTGTCAAGTCTGCCTGTCTCTAGTGATGGATTAAATTTTAAATTTGGCTTTTTCACCATCAGAAACTAAAAATTTGTTGGTTCAAAATTCAGTTTCAACTTTAATACAAACTGTTAATATTCATCACAAAGAAATTATTCATTAAACTGCGTAAATAAATATTTATCATAATTATTTGTGCATCAATGAAATACAAATTTTCAACCCTGTCAACAATTCACGGCTAACAGGCAAAAAAATTAGCAGTCTCCACTACTAATTTTAGGAGTACTTTAGTATTTTTGTAGCTAAAAATCAAAGCTAAATTTGCAGTAACTCTTAATTTGGCACACTTTTTATAGCTAATGCACTGCTACTCTATAGCTAACAATTTTTATGCATATCTTCATTTTAAGAGCAACACTGTTAAATTACAGATATAATTAGTGGTGAACTTGCTGTATTTTGGCTGTAGATTGTGGCTCAAGAGGATGTTACAGCTAAATTTGCTGCTAAAATACGGATATTCATGACAAATTGTTAGCTGCAAATTAGCAGTGTTCAAGCTATAAGATGGGTCCAAAATAAAGAGATACTCACTGAATTTAATATTGGTTTAGTCTGCTGAAATTTTGAAATATCACTAAAATTAACAATGGAAACTCCAATATTGTATCATCTCAAAGAGATCATTTTTTCCAAATTAAATAAGTATTAATATTGTTCATTTAATTTAAAAGTTTGGTTATTGTTTGTGATAAGAGCCACGCAAAAGGAAATTTTAAGGAGTCAAAACTCACTCCTTCCCATACTCTTTTTTTTTTTAGAGGAGGTGGGTTTGATGTTCTCTGATCAAAACTATAACCTATATAAATAAGAAAATACAATGGTTCTTAAAGGAGAAAATAAGTTACTTTTCAATATTATAATGCTGAACTTACACTACTTACTAAAACATACTTAGCCTAGAATTAAAATTAATTTGAGATACTTTCATACTTATGTGCTATCAAGAGTAGATATAGCTAGGTAAGCATTGCAAATTGGCTTTTGAGTATAACTGAATACTCTTTTTTTCTCAAAAGTTACTTTTAGACTAACTTAATTTTCCCAATTATCAATTTAGAAATGTTCTTTTTTGGTGTAAAAATAAAAGTTTTCAAATTTGAAAAAACACATTTGTCAGAAAACAGATGTGAATTACATGGTATTGCAATATGTTTTAGAGGTATATACGTACTGAGAATCACACTCAGAAATAATGAAAATATATGCTTATCCATTGAAGCACAAAATTATTGATTGATGATATTAAATATTTAGGGTAAATTCATTCAAATTAGATTGACTATAACTGTTTAACAGACACAATGAACTCCATAAAATAATAAGCTCTTTCTAAAAATAAATAAAAAGTATTCAAAAAACATTTTCAATGGAAAAAAGTGTATCAGATAACCAAACTTACTTAATTCACTAAAATTCTGAAACACATTCACAACACAGAATGAAATCTGATAAAGGAATACAACTAACTGTAAAGAGAAAATGCACCAACAAGTCAAAACCAATTATGAATAACCCAACAGAAATTTAAAATGTAATGGACAATGGAGGGAAGTCTGTAAATGAGTCTGTAAATTAGCTTCCCCGCAACTATAATACAGACATGCATGAGATAGATACATGTTAGCCACGAGACTGCCAATTTACCCCTAATATTAAATCTTTTATAGGTGTAAAATAGCATTTTCACGCCTAAAATTTTTTTTATTGGCAAGTTAGTTTCCTCACTGACAAAATCAGGACAATTATAGCAAAGAAACATTTAAGAAATGCCACTCACATTTAGGTAGCTGCAAAATACCATTCTTACAGACATTTTACAGATAAATCAACTACACACATTCTTATAATTTACAGTGAATTAGACATGTATTGGTATTAGCTGTGAATTAGTAGTATAATTAGCAGTACAGCTAAATATACCTACCGCTATAAATTGTTTGCTGGGGAGCTTAAAAATCGTTAGTCACTCTTCGCAGCTGTTATTTAGTCAATGTCCGTGATTCGATTCATTCAATTCACTTGTACAGTTCAACTCGATCACTTCAGACTTCAATCAGCTGATTCATGATTGGCTCATATCATTTAAATCAACTAATTTATTATATGATATTATGATCGACTGGTATTCATAAATTCATGCTAGAACTATTGGTTAATTGTTTGACTCACTCATCGACTGCTACTTACTTCAATTTCAGTTCCATCAACGGATCGAGTATAGTAGACTGATAAGTGTTGTAACGGAAATCCCACCTTCACTCATTCTTCATCATCATCATCACGATCACTGTATATATATGTCATACGTACACTCTCACCGCGAAGTGCTTTCCCCTACTACTTTCGATCGTACATTGCTGTTGCTTCGCCATTTCGTATTCTGTTAATAATGTATTTTTCATTCGTGCAATAAACCTCAATATTACCACAAGTCTCAAGTTCTTTCGATCCTCGTTCTGTACGCCTCACATCATGGTAGCCATCGCTGCGGTAGAACTATGAGGAGAGACTTAAAAATTTTAAACGAATGAAATAATCTGTTAAATTTATTTTACTGTTGCGCGAAAATCTTTTCATGTTTTCTGTCGTGTAATATATGAAGAATTAATTGTTTTTTCTTCTCGAGAAATTTAAACTCGAAATTTAATTAATTTTTAATTTTTTGAAAATTCAAAAATAAAATCGTAAATTTGAAGCTGAAGTTCCCGACTTAATAACGGCCGAACCTGGAAGTCATCGAACGCTAAAACCAAGAAGGACCGCCAAAGAGATCGAGTGAACAGCCCAAGGAAAACTGCTCCCGTCGTCGAGGACTCATCGCAGATCCACAAAATCGAGGACCCAACTTTTCGGACAACTCCAAACAAAATTTAAGCAGTTAGTACAACGGTCAACAGCAAAGAACAGAAAACTGGGATTATTCGTCAGCGCAACAGATGAAGTAAAGTAAAATATTTTATTTTTGTAAAGGTAATATTTATTGAAGTTGGTTATTTTTCGTGGTACATAATTGTGTGTTTGAACTAGGCAGAATAATAATTAAATTTTTATGCCCCCAATAATTAGTCTGTGCGAAGGAAAATTGGGTGAATATAATATTAAAAAAGAAGAATTGAAAGAATTAATTAATAAATTTGAAGGTGAAAGAGTTATCGATATAAAAATAGAAACTTACGATTTACCCTACGTCACATATTTCACAGGGGAAATAATATTAGAGTCCTTTGTAGTAGATATTTCAGGAAGAATAGAAAATATTAGTAGCCTAAAATATATAAAAATTGCAGAATCCTCAGTAAACTATTTCTCAAATAGAATTTATAGTTCAGAAAAATCAAAAGAAAAATTCATGAATAGATTTTTCTAATTGAATAAATTAAAAAACTGGATAAAATAGAAAATCGTGAAGAGAAAAGTTTAATAAAAAAATTAGAAAAAGAATCAATCGAAAATAAAAAATTCGCACCTATTTGTAATAAGGAAAATAATTTGTTAGGTTTTGAAAAAATAGAAGAAGAAATGGCATCCCCAAACGAAATTAAACCCATACAAGCCCCACTTGGAAAAGTTTTTAATGGGAAATACTATTTAGATTGGCGTAGAATGATCATATCTGCTATCCGAGGTGCAGGATACTATGATATTTTTGGGGAACACGAATTTTTACAGCCATATATAAACAATATTGATGATCTAAATTTTCGGCCAGATAGAAATATGATAAATTACTGTAAAATGCAGGATAACGCCAAAGCGTTTGTTTTAGAAAGAGTATCTAATGAAATAACAAAACAAATACGAGATTGCAATACAGCAATTCTTATGCTAAAAAAATTAGATAATATTTACGGCACAAAAACTTCTGTCACTGCAAATATGGCAAAAGCAAAATGGACTGAATTTAGATTTCAACCAGGAGGAAATATGAAAGGTTTCTTAAAGAAATGGGATGAATTAGTAACCGACGTGAGAGATAGTGGTAAAGAAGTAACCGAATCAGAGGAATTAGAAAATCTACAATTAGCCTTATGTTACGAACAGGCAATTGCGAAAATCCAGTATGAAAATTTACCCTTAAACGAGAAAAACTTAGATAATTTTAAAAGAATATTAAGGGAGGACTCTGATCAAAAATTCAGAGATCAAACTCTAAAGAAACAAAATAGTAATAATAGTCAAGTTAATAATAATTATAAAAATAATAATAACTATAATAGGAATAATTACAGGGGAAGATATAACAATTATAGAAATAGAAATAATTATAGAGGAAACGGAAATGGTCGTAATGGTTACACTAATAGTAATCGAAACAATTTTAATAATAATGGCAATTTCAATAACAATGGTAATGGTGTCAATAATGAACCAAATCAGAATAATAGTTCGAATGGTAATGGCAATACCGGTAATGGCAATTACAGAGGAAATGGTTACAGAGGTAACTCAAATTATAGAGGAAACAATTATAGAGGTAATAATTATAGAGGCAATAATAGGAATGGTAATCAAAATAATAATCCAAAATGTTACAAATGTGGGCAATTTGGCCATATAGCGCAAAATTGTAATGTTAATGGTTCACAAGAAAATAATAACAATAATAATTTTAATAATAGTCAGGGAACATATCCCCCTAAAACTAATACAAGCCAACCAAACTCTAATAAAAAAGAAAATTCAGATCAACAGGTGAAAATGTCCTGTATGGTAAAAAAATTTAATGAAAATAATAATGAATGGTTAATGAACGAGCTAATAAATAATAATAATAATAAAAATGAAAATTATGATATATTAAATCATAAAGCAATTTTGGATGGAGCTGCAGAAGTGCATTTAACATCTGACTTAGATAAATTAGTCGATGTTAAAAAATTCGTGACTCCAATAAAATTGCAATGTGCAGGAAAAAATACTTTTTTATATGCTACCCATACGGGAAGAATGGTGATCAAAGTCGAGAATTCCAGTAAGATTCAATCATTGATAGAGTTAAAGGACGTTCATTATGTGCCGGATCTGAATTTGGATATCATCTCAGCCATGAAAATTACGAACACTGGTATGATCAATATAGATCAACAAAAGGATATAGCTAACATATATTTTATTGAAAATGCTGAAATAATAATAACAGCAAAAAAAGAAGAGGGAATATTTTATGTATATTATAATATCGAAAATAAAAATAAAAACTATAATAATAATATGAATAATAATGATAATAACATAATATGTGCACCCGTCACTCAGAATATAGATGATGAATGGGATGATTTCACTGTGGAATTAGAAATTCAAGAAGATGACGATAATGAGGAATCATCTGAGGGGGGTGAGAAAGATGAAATAAAAGATGATAATAATGAAATTGAGGAAATACCTCAAAATCCACAAATAAATAATAATATTAATAAAAAATTAATTATACATAGGAGATTAGGACATTTGAATGCCAGATATTTACAAAAACTTAAAAATTTGGCAGTAGGCATTCCAGATAATATAAATTTTAGGGATGAGGATTTCTTAAATTGCCAAATATGTTGCATTGCTAATAATTCGAGATTAGGCCATAATAGTGTTAGAAATAAACCTACTCGAAAACTAGAAATAACATCCTCAGATATTATGGGTCCATTTACTCCTTCAGTAGCAAATCAAAAATATATCCTAACATTTATAGATCATTTCTCGAAGTATACGTTCGTGATGCCCATTGTTAGCAAAAGTCAGGTAACGAATGAATTTAAGAATATTATATTATCCATGAAAAATAAATTCCCAGAGTACCCCATAGGGACTATTAGGTGTGATAACGCCAAAGAATATACTGATATAAAAATACTAAATTATTGCAAGGAAGCTGGCATAACGATGGATTATGTGGTACCATATTCTCCGGAATTGAATGGTGTTGCCGAAAGGCAAAATCAAACTTTAATGAGGAGAGTACGGGCCATGCTAATTGATGCCAACCTGGACATAAAGTATTGGTCTTATGCTGTGGTAACAGCGGCCTATCTAATTAATAGATCCCCCACAAAGGCAAACGAAGGATATAAAACACCCTACGAACTATTCTATGGGATAAAACCAAACCTTAAAAATTTAAAAGTTTTTGGAGCATTGACCTACAGACATATTCCTGTAGAAGTCAGAAAGCAAAATGCCACCAAAGCCAAAGCAAAATCTAAAAATAAAATTGACCCAAAGCTAGCTCATAGAGCCGAAAAAAATATAATGATGGGTTATACAAATACGGGATATTGTCTTAAAGACCCCTACAACACAAAATCATATATCTCATGTGATGTTAAAGTGGATGAAACCCAGAACATAAAATCATTACTCATAAATAATAAACCATTAGTAATAAAATCATCAGATTACGAATACGATTTGGGAATAATTAATCCTGTAATCATGAATATAAATATAAGATACAATAAAATATATATAGAAGATAATATACCCAGAAATTATTCTGATATAGAATCAAACCCTTTTAGAGATGATTGGATCAGAGCAATAAATGACGAATTTAATTCTCTCGATGATATGAATGTGTGGGAAATAGTCGACTATGATCGCCAAAAACTAATAGATACAAGATGGATATTCACAATTAAATTTGATGAATTTGGGAATCCAAAACCCAAGGCAAGGCTTGTAGCAAGAGGTTTTAAGGATAGAACCGAATATAATATTGCGGAAACCCATGGCCCCGTAGCATCAATAGGGACAATAAGATCATTGCTATCTATAATAAATAAAGAAAAATTAATTATGGTACAGTATGATGTAAAAACTGCGTACCTAAATTCACCAATTATTAAACCTATATTTGTACGAAAACCTGAAGGTGTGAATATCAACACAAATCAGGTTTTAGAATTAAAAAAATCTATATATGGATTAAAAACATCTAGTAAGTCATGGTATGATCTGTTGGACGCAAAAATAAGGGAAATGGGCTTTATTAAAACTAAGAGCGATAGATGCTTATATACACTAATTAATAATAATGAAAAAATATATTTTCTAACCTACGTAGATGACATATTGATCGCATCGAACCTGCAGTCATCAATTACAAAAATAAATGAGGATCTACAGAAAGATTTTACGATCACCATCATAAATAACCCAAAATTTTTTGTGGGACTAGAAATAAATAGAAATATAGAACAAAACACAATAATACTCTCCCAATACAAACACATAGAAAAAATGCTGAAAAAATTTGGAATTTCGGAGTTGAAAAATACGAACACTCCGATGGAAACGGGATTAAAATTGGATAAAATTAAAGGTGGCATAGATGACACCGAATATAGGTCAATGATAGGTGGATTGCTATACTTAGCGAGACTTACAAGACCGGACATTTTATTCCCGGTAAATTTTCTATCCCGATTCCAAAATAACTCTAACAATACATTAAAAAATTATGCAAAGAGAATTTTCAAATATATTAATAATACGAAAAATTACAATATAATATATAAATCAGAAGGGGATGGTATACAGGCCTATATTGATGCCTCGTATGCACCCCAAGTAGATGAAAATAATATAGACATAAATAATTTAGGAAAGGGAAAATCCATAACAGGATTTATGATATTTTCTTATGGGGATTTAGTAGAATGGAACTGTGGTAAACAAACTATTCACGCATCATCTAGCACGGCAGCGGAAATAATCGCAGTTTATGATGCACTAGATACTATAAAAGTCACACAAAATATAAATTATGAAATTTTAGGTGAGAAATTAAGCGTAGATATAATGGAAGATAACATTTCAACGCAAAAAATATGTTCAGGGGGTAGTCAGAAAAAATCGAGAGCCCTAATGATCAAATGCTACTCAATTTTGGAGGCATTTGAAGAAAAAATAATATTCTTTAGAACTGTAAGCTCCGAAAATCAGTTAGCAGACATTTTGACAAAATCACTAGATCGATCAAAATTCGAAAATATTGTTGTCAAAATATTAAACGAAACGAATATTTACACATAATATAATATAAAAATAATTCGTTTATTCCAAAGTCATAATATATTTCAGAATTCATCATCATAATATAAAAGTCGTCCCAAGTCCAAAATATAAGTCGTAACATGAAAATAAGTGCTTAAATATAACCTTCAATTTAATGCAAAATTAGTACTCAACAATACCATTTACCAGAAAATACTTGCAATAGATAAATGCTTCAAATCTCGAAAATATTAACAAAGAAAAAAGCAAGAAAATCAAGCAAGTAGAAACCCTACATTTCGAATAATAAAAATTCTGTACATTTTTCAACAACCGTGAGAGAAATACACGTAATATTCCCACACGAAGTAATGAAAGGTAATTCTACGACAATGAACACAATAGAGATTAAACCCATTACATGACCGCAAATTAAGATAAGTCGAAAACGTTCCTCTATCATATAAAATGTTGTAAGCGCCAGTTCAAACACAATGATGTACTCGAAAGATAAAGAAGCGATGCGATGAATATTATTCTATAATCTTTTCATGTCATGTACAACAGATAATACCCGTAAAACGTAACGTTTCTGATAACCGATCGTGTGCCTCATAAACCTTTGTCAATTTATTTAATCGTGATTATTTTTTTTCTTTTTTTCCTTTCTTCAATTCTTATATAGACGTAAATGTTCGAGAATATTTTCAGAGCACACTTCCGAATATATTTTATATTAGTCATCAATGTATACGAAAAATTTTTTGCATGTTACCATTTTTATTTTTTTTTTATATATTTTTAGAATTATTAATATTTTTTATTCGATGCCATATATTATTCAGCATCACATATTAACCTACTATTGCATGTATTTTACCATTTATTTATTTATTTATTTTGAATTATTATTCTCGAAGCACAGCAAACCAAAATTTTTTTTAGAAACATAGAGTTACCATAATATTTAAATTAATACGATGTCAACATTTTTTTTGAAAATATTTTATTACGTATATGTCATTTTTAATATTAACATTTTTTATATAAACAATAATAATTTTACTTTCAACGTCGAAGATGATGAAGAACTCATTCGATAAGATTTCAGGGGGGTGTTGTAACGGAAATCCCACCTTCACTCATTCTTCATCATCATCATCACGATCACTGTATATATATGTCATACGTACACTCTCACCGCGAAGTGCTTTCCCCTACTACTTTCGATCGTACATTGCTGTTGCTTCGCCATTTCGTATTCTGTTAATAATGTATTTTTCATTCGTGCAATAAACCTCAATATTACCACAAGTCTCAAGTTCTTTCGATCCTCGTTCTGTACGCCTCACATCAATAAGAACTAAGAACTATCAAAAAAGAAAGAACTAATGAACTAGTTCATTTGGAAGTGAACTAAATGATCGATTAGTTCACTTCTAGGATTCGTTCAAAAGAACTAACTCGTGAACGAACTACCCATCATTACTTGTACTGATCCGTTCACAAGGATCGTGACGCGGTGCGCAATTTAGCAAGTCTTGTTGATAATATGATAATATATGATAAAACTGTCTTAAGATTAAGAGTAGATTGTACCTACATTTGGTGTTTACCTCATATCCTTTCTCCTACAAAGTACGAATATTTTAAAATATGACGAATTGATATTAGTTGAATTTGTTCCAACTTCATTATCATCTCATTACACTTCACGCTACGTCTGGTCAGTATGAACTGCATCCTTACACGAACCAGCTACATGTGTTTCCACATACCGGCCCGTAAATGCATGGGACCAAGCTTGGTGTTACACTTTTCAGGTATCAAGTTCTGTGCCGAGCATAATTTCAATTCAGACTTTTATATTATTCAATTACCGAACGTTTCTACGTTTTGTTGATTACAGGAGTAAATAAATTCGTTTTGTCGAATTACAGTAGCGTTCTTCGACCATGTACGTTGACCAAACCAGGAAATGTTACTCACCTACAAGTAAGAAATGCTGTATCCGGCTTCTTCAATAAACGTAAGTGTGGTCGAATAATGATTCGTTTTCTCGAACAAACTCGTTGAATGGCTCAAGTTAAATGAACCATATCGTTGCAGAGTCCGCCAGTGAAATTTGGAAAGCCGTTTCTAGCGTAAGTAACGCTGGGCGACGTCGAGGTCGTGGTAAAATAAGAGGCCGAAAAGTAATTAAAGATTTGAACAAAGGACAAGTGATCGGAATCGGTGAGTCGAAAATTTGTCTCCGATAGGTAGAAACGTTTCGCGATTGTAACTCATTTTATATTCGTCAGGCAAGGAAAATATTCGCTTCCCTGGCCTTAGCAGTCCGATAATCCGCGGTCGAGAACTCGTGCAGCGACAGAAATTACCGGTTGACGAGAATTACCAGGAAAATCTGATCAAGTTCCGACAGCCTGTCACCAAGTTGAAGAAGCACAAAGTAGCACCTATTGATCGTGGTTGGACCGGCGGACACGCCGAAGGACGCAAGGTTGGAGCACCAGATCCGATTGGAGACGGTATGAAGATAATTATCTTATTGCCCACTATTTTAATTCACGCATTGACGACGAGAAAACAACTTGCCACAATATTAATTTAATACTTTCGCTTATTTCAGCCACTTTCGATGGTTTCGAATCGGTCATATTGGAAGTAAGTTCTCGCCTATAGTACAAAAATTTGTCGTAATTTTGAACGTCGGAATGAATCTCAACGGTGATACTATAATTTCAGCAAAAACCCGTTTTTCACATGACTCAACATTTCGGACGATTTCGTACGGTATTTGGCATCTGCGCCACGGGCAACAGTAACGGTCTTTTCGGATACGCTTTAGCTACAGCAACTGATGCAAAGTCGGCTATCGGAAGAGCCAAAAATCGAGCCGGGCAAAAACTTATGTTCATACCTCGTCATGAAGATCGCACTGGTGAGAATATAGACATGGTTCGTTCATAACTTATAGCAATTAGGTACATATGTTCTTCACAAAATTGTTACTCAGTGAAACAAATGCCTGAAACCTAAATTCAATCAGTTGATTCATAAAATGGTTTCTTCGGGTTCTAACAAATTAGTAATTGTGGCGACTTCCTACCAGTGGTGACCACTGTACTACTGCACTTGCTGGTAGGTTGTGTGGCCTATCTCTAGATCATATAGGGCAAACACAATTTTTGGTACACACGGGTTGATAGCTCACCACTACTAATCTAATTTTATTACTGAGCTAGGCTCACATAACCAAGAAGGTCTATATGTAGATGTGCGCATGTGATACCCACTGCGCCCAACAATTGGTTACCTCGACGTGGGAACTATTTTCAGTGTTTACTTATTAACAAACAACTGATTGAGTAGGTTGTAGTCTTCTCAACTCCCTCTCATTAATAGGCCAACAGCTGAACAAGCAGGTTGAAGCTCTTCTCCTTCTTGGTAAAACCTTTTTCAAGACATCCATTAAGTACCAACTTGATCTGGCAAAACTCGGATGCTAGTCCACAAGTTCTCCAACCCCTTGGTGGCATTGCCTCCCCAGAAATACATTGACAGCAAACAAACTAGCAGACCTTTAATGGTCTCATCTCTCCTCTTTTTTCTGTTGTCACACCATTGACAACTCCAGAGAGTGGGAGATCATCACAGGTAGAGGGCATCCATTTACCTTCTAGTATGTCCACACCTCCCATAGCTACCACAACAGTCACATCATTGTCAGCAGTTTCCCATTCCTTCACTATCCCAGCATCCTCTAGATTTCTTGGAGGGGGAATATAAAGGCAGCTGCTCCAACAGGATGAAGGTATTGACCATACTCTGCTTGATTTATCACCCATCCTTCAGTGGCAATTGACATCAACCAGGACTGCAACACTGAATATCTCCGCAATGGCCCAAGTCCCTCCCCACATGTTGACTGCTCTGCCACAGTTCAGTGCGAGGAATGTGTGGCTATGGCTGCAGCATACCAAGAACCTGGCACAAACTCTTAGTAATGTCAGCGAGCACCAGATGTTTTTAGCCATTTTGGGTTTGCTTCCACCATCGGTTGTCAATGTAATCTCCAACTTACTATATAGCACCGATCAAACTCAGCAGACATGGAGTAACTTCCGCCAGTTGATTCTTGAGGAGTTTTCACCCTTGAACAACACACGGGTATGGCAACTCTTGGTACAGATGTTGGTAAGCCCGGAGAGAAACCAAGCACTTACCAGTGCCAACTGGTTCATTTCAATGATGGTCACATTGACAATACTGTCACCCTCGCGCAGTTGATGACGACATCATCCTGCAAAGAGGAATTAACCCTCTCACAATGACAGTGACTAGGAGATACTTCTGGCTTTAAACTCTTGAGAACTTCTAAAATCGCCACACACTTGACCTCAAAATGGTAAAACAGGTAGAATAAGAGTACTGTGAAGTGAAATATAATTTTCACTTGGGCCCGTATTTTCATTTTTATCGATGAAGATCTTTAGTATGTTGAAGATTTGAGACTATGTATTGGCAGTATTAAATAAAAATTGTCGGATTGAAGGCGAAATTCCAATTCAAAGTCTCAAATTAACTAAATTGCGTTAACTATGAGGGTTGGCTAATAAGTAATGCGCACTTTATCATAACTTGGGAATAGAAAGAGTGTTCGAATAAAACAAAAAACGACTGACATTGTATGTTGTTCTGTTACGAGAATATGCATTTGCATTTACAGTTAAAGTTTTTCCATCTCGTTAATGAAGAATTTGAACAGTATTTCCTTGATTGAAGATCTGACCTTACTGCATCCTTTACTCCATCATTCCTTGGTTTAATGAATGCCCGTTAGTCCCCTCTTTGAATAGGAAATAGTTAAAGGGAGGGTGTGAAATGAGTTACATTTTCAACTTCAGAATATTGATGGCTGGAGAAAGAAGCAATGTACTTTTGATCATAATTTGCAGATGGGGAAAGAGATATGAAAGTACATTATTTTCATTGGCTACATGAATATGCGTTAACTTTTCAGTGTAGTCTCATTTTATAACTGCATACGTCTTGTAAAAACGATCTAGTTTTTTCATCCTGTTAATGAAGAATTCTGGCTTTCTTTGGTTCACCATTTCACTACATCCTTCACGTTTTCATCCACCATGAAAAGAATGCTCTTAAGTTTCCTCTTCAAATTTGAGAAAGAATAATAATTTTAGGTGAATATGAAGCTTTATTTTAAATTTCAAAATTCTTCCCTGACTTGATGAGAAAACTGGTTCACTGCTGAAAGAGACGTATCAAGTGACTATATATGGAGACTACACTGAACAGTAAATATAATTCTCAAACGTTGCTACACATACCTTTTTTTTTTCCATTCGTTTGAATATCTCTTCCATTCAGCAAGCTACAAATAAGTGTGTATTACTTTTCACTCCATCCACGTTATAGGAGGATTAGGAGCTGATTTACTGTCCTATCCATCTTTGCTTTCCTCATCCCTCAAAATATTAATAATAACTACATATTTCTTTAATATCAACATGCATTATTCTTCCATTTTTTCATGCGCAGATTATTGCCGTTTCGGTCTTCATGCTGTCCTTTTATCGTTTTTTGTCTCCACAAATTAGCTGTGTTTGACATGGCGAAAATTTCGCTAAAAAAGCGAACCTACAAAATCTTTTTGGGGGACTATTCCGCTAATGTTGACTATATTATGCGCCAATGAAAATTGAAACAAACGTGACTTAAACATTAGCGAAATAGCATTCAAAAAAGTTCATAGTTCCGCTCTTTTATCGAACTTTTTGCCAGGTCGAACAAAACTATTTATGTACACAAACCTTGTATAATGTTACCGTATTCACTACGTATTCGCCTCGCTTTGATTTAATCGATTGTAACGAATGGTTACAGTCGTGCATAATTTCTGCTCAAGATTCTACAACACGCGGGTATTCGTGTGGAAACAAGCTCCCGGTTACGGTTTACGTTGCCATCGTTTGCTGAAGAGTTGTTGCGAACTGATGGGAATCAAGGATTTGTACGCCAAGGTCGAGGGTGGCAGTAGCACGCTGAACATTTTAAACGCTTTTTTGTTGGGTCTCCTGCGACAGGTGAGGGCGTAAACCGCAACAGCGGCTTTCAACACTAAGATAATCGTTGCCGCCACTCCACTCTGTATTTTTGGTTTGGTCTTGCAGAAGAGTTACGAAGAATTGGCCTCGGAAACGAACATGCACGTCGTCGAAATGAACCAACAAAACAGTTATTTTCCTAAACTGGTTGCATCGCCTGAAAGACCGTTAGAATCGTCCGATGAACCTTTAGACTTCGATTTGGTATTTTTATCTTTTTTTTTTTCGCTAGATATATGCGAGGTGCAATCTAAAATTACGACTAGAATAAGGGTGGCGGGGGAGGATTAATTCGTATTATTTGGGAAATGTACGTATGTGTAATAAGTTGAGTGATTTTGATACCAACAATGACTAGCTGCTTATATTTTGGCTTAAGGTGTAGATAAGCTATCACTTGTATTTTTCAAATGAATTATCGACCTCCTCTGTGAGAAGAAGAAATCCCAATTTAAACTTATTTACGTTGACACTTATTTAAAAGGTCAAGTTTTTGGTACCGTGTTTCAATTTTTCGGATCTGTGGAGCAATCTACATCGTCTAGACTGGACATGTATTTTTCTATGTGCTCATCAGTTCCCAAACTATAGGACTGATTTTTATGCCAAAAAAACAACGAATAAACGAAGGTTGTGTTCAGCACCACAGCATAGCCTATAATTGAAACTTTCTCTACAATAGCAGGCGTTGAAGTTAAAAGGCATTTGGATAGGTTTCTTTGTGTGTTTGTATGGAAAGAATTTGTTTTCAATGAGTGTGCAAACATTTTGAGAGGAACTTCGACGACCATCTTTCGCTGGACAGATAATAATCTAATCTCTAATTTAAAAAAAAAACGAACTTTTCAGCTGCACGTTTGCAGGAGAAAGAGGAGGCAACCATATTTTCGTTGCACTCGCCATATTCATGGGAATTCACTCCCACATACAGCTTGTGCCTGTAAAAGTTACAATTAAAGAAATTAAATTAATTTTTAAAATGTTTTTCGTAGAAAAGAGTTATTTAACGTTTCGATTTTAAGCAACAGAAAAGCTGGTGTATAATTTAAGCTGCCTTGAATCACTACACCCCAGTTCAGTGTATAGTGCTTTCCAAAGTGAAAACTAGCTTAGTTTTTCGTAAGTGTAGCCTCGTTATGGCAAAAATTTTTTATGTTCTGAAACAGCTTAAATTATTGTTTTTAATGATTATTAGCGGAAATTTTTGTGATTTTGTTTTCTTTTTCTATTCATACACCCCTCTCCTTCTTTCCCTCTCTTAAAATGTTCATTTTTTGTTGTTTTTATCGACTTTTTTATTTCATGCAGTGTTATAATAAGTTAATAAAAATGATAAGATAGTGGTGCCAGAGCAGTTGTTTTCTCTGCGGGGTGTTAGTCCTAGAGGCATACAAGCTGATAGTGAAGGAAATCATGATAATTTGAGGGCAGAAAGTTGTATCAAATGGGTAATGAGAGGATGGGAAACGCAAAAATATTAAACGATGGTTAAAGGAGACGTTATCCGAGTAGGGCGAGAACCACGCGGTTTGAGCTTCAGAATTTATTGCATCAAATTTGTAATTTTTTAAAATCCAAAAATACTAAAATCAAGTCGACACTTTTAAATATTGATTGATCGAAGTAAAATTGATTGGATTTTTTTACTTTCAAGTCGAGTATCACTCTAATAGACATGATCCAGTAAGAATAAAGTATTCCACCTAATTCCACTTTTATTTATTTAAAAAAGGTAGCTCGCGGGGAACGCAATTAACTTCGTATTATTTTTCACATCGAATCATCGAAGTTGGCTGCTTTAGTATGTCAATTATCGTGAAAACCTGCCTAAAGTTTTTTAACGCCCGTTCGAATTTTTTTTGTTTCCAGTATTGTTTCGACAACAATGTATTTGCTCGGAATAAAAAATATCCACCACGCTACACTACGCTACGTCGGTGGCCCATTGAAGTGAGGAAACGAGAAAATCAAAGAGCCCTTCCGAATGTGAGTTTTTCTTTCCATTCTTAAAATTTGCATAAAATTTATTTGTAGGTACTCGTCTAAAATTTTTCCCCTACCTCCGTATTTCAGGCTAGACTTCAACTCATGGTCGAGTACGGCTCAGTTCAGAGCTTTCTCACCGAAAAATTTCCCGAGTGCAAGCCTTCTTTGCCTCCGTGGAGTAGAGTAATGAAAGAAAAGAAAAAAGCTGAAGAGGGCGCTGAATAATTGGTGAAAGTGACGACAAATAGCCATATTATCGTTGCTCCGCGTCCTTTTTGGATATTGCGAAAACTGAGATTGTATTTACGTTATTGTTGTGATCGAATTTACGCGGTAATAATTATTGTTTAAAAAAAAGTGTATATTTTCTTAGTCACTCAGTGTGAGTAAGTACGCTTTAGAATTTAACGAGGGTAGTCCAAAAAGATATGATATTACTAGAGAATCTTAGTACGGGTTCCCGGCAATTAGTGCTTAGAAATAGTAAATGATCATACTATTACTTTTTCAGTTGTAAAACAAAGGTGATAAGTAACTACAACTGAAGTCAAAGTAAGTACGTATTCGTTAAAAAAAGAACAGTTAAATGAGTTCAAAAGTTTGAAGAAAATAAAGAACAAAACAGAAATTTTGTTTGCTGCTTCGCACTCCCAAAATTCGAAAACATAACATTGAAACAAATCGAGAGGTATGTTTTGTTTTATTTTGATGAAAAGAAAAACGCAAAAAAAAATTTTCTCACCCGTTACCTTGCTTTCAATTTTGGAAAAAATGCAGCTTCCAAGCAATTTGATTCGAGACTTATAATCCTCCTAAGAGAAGACCCCAGTAAGAAAAAAGTAGTATAGAGAGAAAGAGCTATTTTTACCTTATATGTTTTTCTTCTTTTTTCTCTCGTTTTAAGTTTACAAAATAATGAAGAAATGAGGGATCTTCTTGGAGGAATCTGAAAATTTTCACTCGTAATGCTATAGACTTCACAATATCTTGAAACCTTCCTTGAGGTAATGCACTTGTTAAAAATAACCAACTATTTTACATAAAATGGCTCTCTTCCCTCTCTCACTCGCGGTTCTAATTACTCCTCTCTCATTTGGTTTTCAAACCAAATAGTTATGGTATAACCACATTTACATTTTGTAACTTTTTGGGGTTCCATATCTCACAAAAAGGGGTAATAGAAATATGAAATTTTGTGGACTTATTAACGTAAGTAAGGAAAATATGTTTATGGGAGGAAGAAATGTTAAACAATATTTTGAGGGTGTCAGGAGGTCGAAATCCTCAAATTTTCCTCTGGTAGCTATGGACTTTTTCTCTTCAGATGGCACTTCTGCATAATGAGATCTAGCTTTTGACATCTTAATCGTCAAAATTGTTCTAGCTGTTCTCTCCAACTTTGTGCTATATTAAAAAAAAAAATCTCAGTAGTATGTAGAATAAAAGCTTATAAAATAGGAGCGAGTTCTGCTGGGGTTATACTTATGAA
Source organism: Ericerus pela (assembly GCA_011428145.1). Taxonomy (NCBI): domain Eukaryota; kingdom Metazoa; phylum Arthropoda; class Insecta; order Hemiptera; family Coccidae; genus Ericerus; species Ericerus pela. Next base: position 170,896 of record WOFM01000191.1, on the reverse strand, counting down.
TGATTGATGTGTAAACATAATAGTGTGGTTGTGAGTATGCGCATTGTGGACGCACAACCACAATGTAATTCCTACACCAGTTAGGATCGTGATTTTCCCCTAACATTGACTGAGTGCTAAGATGTTTACACATCAAAAACTTATAGAAATTAAGATAATATCTCGGTAGATTATGCTCTTTATAAGTAAGTGTGTATGCACACACTGTTATGTGGTTGATAATGGTTTCCAGTCGATAGAAAAAGAATCTCGATATAAATGAGTTAAATTTTCATTCCACTGTAAGGAATATAAAACTTCGTTGTGATCCACTTATGAATGAATTTTTTAATTTTTATTTGTTTTCTCGATTCCTTTATGTCCAGTTTGATTAACTCGCACTGGCGTACGCTGAATAATATATTTAAAGCCGAATGCAAGAACGATACTCACATAAGTACTAACTATGACAAACAGTTAGTGAAGAATTTCTTATGATATGGGAGAACATTATCCGTAAGAATTGAAGAAATATGTGATCAATACTTGAGAGCAGAGTATTGTAGCTAACTTTTAGCTGTAAAATAGCCTTGTTTTTTGGTGAAAATAGCTTAGCTCTATTTAGCCAGCTTTATGTTCAAATAGCAATTAGCATAGCAATAGCTTTATTTTTTAGCTAATTTTTGACACTGTTCCATACAGTTTTCATTCTGAAGTTTGAATTGAAAATTAAGTGAAATGTATTTTTGTCTATTTTTGTGCTTCTTTAAATTTGAAAAAAAAAATTGATGCCTTGATTTTCATCAAACAGATAAGAACTTATTTCAAAAAATTAGTCAATAGCTTAGGCAAAAGCTAGCTTTATTTTTACAGCTAAGCTAATAGCTCAGCTTTAAATTTTTCATGTGATTAGCTTTAGCCCATAGCTTAGCTTTATCGTAAAGCTACAATACTCTGCTTGAGAGTCAAGTATAATAAGCATCTTCATGGCATAAGTACTGATAAAAATTATTTTCGAAAAGAATTTCTTTAGTCACATTCAATCCTCAGGTATTGCGCTTACATATGGCCTTTATACCACTTCCTGACACGAATTCATTTGTGTTAGTACAATTTAGCACTTGTGCAGTAGTTCCCTACTGGTGGGGTGTGTGATTTATCTAACAAAGACGCAAACGGACCTTAAAAGTTGGAATTCATCAGTGATCATTAGTTTTCTTTTTGAGGAGGAGGGAATACGAGGAATAATGAGAAGCAAGGGGCTGTGGAAAATGTTAAAGGATGAGTTTGGGAGGCACCATCTGCATCCGCATAAGGTTGGGAACCCCTGTGTTAGTGCACTCAAGTATGTTTCCATCACATTATTACGCTGACTTCAGAGAAGGTGTAGCCTTTGACTATATAGTACTGGACAGTGAAGCTCCATAAGACAAAGGTACTTTTTTATATTGAAAATTTTACTCACAATCGAGCTCAGTTCTACACCATCCTGTTCCTTAATATGTTAGTTTGACATTGTCCACACCAATCTACCGCCTCCCTTTCTCATAGTAGGTAGGTAATGTCCCAGTTAACAGCATGAACACCATTAAAAGAATTTGTACTTATTAGCAGATAAGAAATTAATTGAACTGGAGGTATAAATTTTTCAAAACTGAAACAAAAATTGACTATGAAAGTAAAGTCCGGCTGATCGGTACCAAAATCAATACAGTCTAGTCCTTGGTTTAGTACTAACATTTTTATCAAATTTTATATGTATGAGACAAAAATTTCAACTTGTAATGAGAAAAATTGAAACAAAAATGGACGTTGCGCAAGTACCATCCTGCTGAGTCGCACCAAAATCAACAAATCAGTTTTTTAGCTTAGTACTAATATTCCAACTAAATTTCGAGACCACTGGATAAAAACAGCAACCTGTACCGTGGTAAAAAGGAAATCTTATATATCTAATTATTATATGTTTGGTAGAAAACAATGCAACAAACACCGGCTTCAACACAAAATACCTGGTTCTTGACGAACATTTATTTTCATGTTGAGGAGAATCGGCTACAACAAATTCAGCTACTTCATTCAGATTTTGGTGCCAAGTGAAGCTAAAATAAATCTGCTACAATAAATTGATTCACCACTTCTTTCTTAATTTTTTTCACACAAAAAACCAATTTTTCCAATCAGTCCTAATATTCTTTCAGAGCCCACCTATAAGCTTTCAAAAATTACCATGGCCGATACTTTCAATGTTCAATTGCACTTGAATAACCAGCGACTGTAAAAATTAAGGTCCTTAATATGTATTGTTGATGATTGGTACTAATTAGAGATGAAAAGCGATTCAGTAACGGTTTCGCTTTTAAATTTTTCTTCTGACGAAAAATAAAATTTTAATTTTAACTTTTACTTTTCCCTCAGTGACAGATTAGCATCTGTTGCCTCTCTGTTTGAATTTTTTATTGCTACCCATACCTATACATTGGCCCACATACTTAAAATACTGGAAGAAAAACAAGATTTCCATACATATCCACAAAAAGCATAAATAACATAAATAACTGACAAGATCTGAATATGAAGCAATGCCCAGCCCATAGGTATATACTTACGGTCTATTAGATTAAACTGAAGTTACGACTAAATGAATATTGTAGAAAATATCGCAAAGGGTTACCTATTTATGAGCAGAATGCGTCCTCTGTAATTTTTTTATACTAAGTAGTAAACGTTTTTTTCGTATTTCCGCCAATAAAATAAAAATAAAAGGTATGATCCGACTTAGGGCACCATGGAAAAATCTCGACCCGCTAAGGGAGTCATGAACCAAAAAAGTTTGAAAACTTCTGTGCTACACGTTGATGGTTTCCGGTCTACACCAAAAAAGCAAAATAAAATGAATTGAATAAAGAAGAGTAACGATTGTGGCATTCGTCATTTTTAAAAACATTTATTTAAAAATAGTTATTTGTGATACGAGTGCGTAAAATAGATGATTTTGATACGAGTGTGATCTTTGCAGCACGAGCCAAAAGCGTGTAATCCAAATCACACGAGTACTAATCACCTACTTCGCACGTGTGTTACATACTATTTTTTGCAACATCCTCGCCCCTCAAAACAAAAAAAATTAACCAAGAAAAAATCGGTTTTGGAAATGTATTTAAACAATATAAAAACGGCAAAGTTTCTTTTAATTTGCATTTTTTTGTTCGTTTATTTTCGAGTAGCAAGGAATGAATAAAACTTTTAATAGAATGCAGATTTAAGTAAATTTTATCTTCTTTCCAGCCGTACTAACCCCATCTTTCTAGCTCAAATAGCGAATGACAAATTATTAATTAAAAAATAGGTGGTTTCTAGATTCCAAAAACGGCAAACTTTCTATTAATTTTCGTTTTTTTCCTTAGTTTATTTTCATGCAGCTGAAGGGGATTAAAAAATCACATGAAAAGTAAATTCTAGTACATCATCTCTTCTCTCCAGAAATTCAACTCCAGCTTTCTAGCTTAAACAGTGGCTGAGGAATCATTGGATGAATGAGGAGAGGTTTGTAGATTCCAAAAACCGGGCAATTTTATATTAATTGGCGTTTTTTTCATTTGTTTATTTTTGAACAGATGAAGGTGGTTAAAAAATTATTTAGAAATTTTGTAAATTTCATCCTCTTTCCTGCAACATTAACCTTAATTTCGTAGCTTAAATAGAAGCTGAGGAATCAGTAAGTGAAATAAGAGAGGTTTGTTTCAAAGTTGAATAATGTTGTTCAATTGAAGTGGCAACTTGACGTGTTTTTCACAAAATCTGGATATGTATCAAAGTGTCTGATGAGACATAATGCGAATACGCAGCCAAGGCAGTGATTTAATAATCTTAACAAGGGCCAAGCTGTTCATGAGCGAAATTTCACTTTTCGACATTGGGGTAAAATCTCCTACTTCACATATAGTTAATACGCATGAAAACTTCTCTGTTTTTGGGGTGGGTAATACAAAATAGTTATTAGTGATACAACTGTATAAATTAGGTGAATTTGATCAGAGTGTGTCGGGAACCAGTCATCTACTATATGTACGTGTGTCACACACTATTTATTGCAACACCTCCCCCTAAAAAAAAAAATAATTTGTAAATGAGAAACGTATAAGCGCACGCAGACTATTTCCATCGTTTCAACAAAACCTTGTGGTGTTGTGGCAACAGCGCTGGAGTACAAACATTGAAGTTAAAAGTTCAAATCCAGGGAAAAACTTCTGCGAAAAAAAAATTGAAAAAATTAAAAAATGAAAGAAAATGACTATGTAGGTTACGTGCAGTAGTAAAACACAGTGTATAAAATGACGCATGCGCCCCAGATAATGTATAAAAATGGAGTTTATAAACAGGTGTTGCAAAAAAAAAAAGATAGCGTAATTACAGATCAAACTAAAGAGATCTTCAATTGGGCTAAAAAATTCTTCCTTGAATCCTTGCTGACATTAATATTAACAAAAGAGGCAGAAACGCAATACAAACAACACACAGGATTAGATGGGCTCAACATTAACATAACCAAAAAAAGGGACAACAAACTAATAGGACTTTCTTGTTTCGTATACTATATTACATCAAATAAATATGAATAAAATGTACAAAAATAAATAAATAAATTAATAAAACTTATGCATCACTCACTAGTAGAATAAGAAACAACTAACTACAATAAAGTTTAATTTTTACAACTGAGCAGTTGAGAAAAACAATTTCCTTCAATCGCTCTCATTTATCAACCCACCTTCGACGACATATTGTCATTAAACACTCAAAAAAAAACCGAAAATACTGCGATAGCTCCGGTAACCCTAATTTGTACCAATAAATAATAAAAAAATTTAAAAAAAAAATCTCTCAGTAACAAGAGAGCAGAAAGTGTTCAACAAGATTAACAAACGAAAAATAAATAAAAAATTAATGTATTTTTGATCAAAAAAAAACTAGAAAACGTAAATAAATAAATAAATTTAATAATTAAATAAACAAACAAATAAATAAATTAGTAATTAACTTCATTTTTTACACGAAATTCTACCGTACTCGAATTTTACAATTTTAACGTCAAGAATTACAACAATAGGTAACCATTCATATACTAATAAAAAAAGAAATGGAAATAATAAATGAAATTTAAAAAAAAAATTAGAAAAAATCAATACTTCCAAACTTGGATATTCTTGAAGTTTGGTATACATTTAATAAAATCTTTCCCATTAAAGAAAAATATAAATTAAGACTTGATTTTTTCGCTGCTACTCGTTTAATTTTCAACAAACAAAAAAATATTTTAATACTTTTAACTGAAATTATTTCAAAATTTTATGATTAAATTTGCGTCATGCCATTAAAGTTGGCTTTATAAAAACTTTTTATTAAAATTATACACGTGCACGAGTAATTACCGAAGAAAACTAGAATACACGACACCCACCAAATTTTATTTCAAAATTTCAAATATTGAAAAAATTCTTAAAACTTTGAAAGTAAGTAATTCATTTAATAAAAGCCAAAGGATCTAAAAAATTTATTTCGTTTTGGTTTACAAATTTCGAAAGCAGTTTTCTATGTATTCAATTTTTAAGGAATATAAATAAAAGCCACATAAAACTGGAATAGTTCATTAAAAATGAAAACTTAATCGATCAATTTTATCATCATTTAGTTGAAGAGATTCAGTAGTTTTCTTTGCTTTTCACTTTCTGAGAATAAAAACTGTAGCAGAGAGATGATACGTTTTAAAAATAGCGCAGACTATCTCCAGAAATACAGCATTACAAAAGTATAGTAAATAACTTTAATTTAATAATTTTTTTCCGGTTTTTACGAAAACAATTTTTACACCAAGGAAAGATATTGTATTACGTAATATCACATCAGTACTTAGCCGCTGATTACTCGATGGGTAATGGAGAGGCCATAACGAAAAACAATTGGATTTTTAATCTTGCAGAATATACGCTTGAGATTGACAATCATGTCACCTACCCTTCTACAGATACCAATACGAATTTCTGTCACAGCGCAAACACAACGACATTATTTCTCTTGAGATGTCTTTCTTTCCAAAGGATAATTTTTCAACTATAAATACACATAAGATTTTCCAACAATTAATTATAATTACAGGCTTGGTGTTGGAGATTCTTTTCAAGTATACCTTTCGAAAATTTCACGAACAACATCAGTAACATTACATATGATTTTGCAGCTAAATAATTACATGAAAAACCTTTTTTGACCAGAAATAAAAACAAATTTTCTGCAAAATCTAAAAAATACTCTACTCTGACAGATGAAAATTAGTAATTTTTGAAGTACTAGTTATCATTCAACAAATTAATACAGTGAAGCCTCCGTACACTTATTAGAGAGTAATAGATTAGCTGCAGCTGGAGCTCAGCTAACTAGAGAAATAATTAAAAAATAATTTTAGACGCATTTTAACATCACAGTTCCGTAAAAAACCAGAATATTGTCGAGAAAAAAACGAGAAAAATCATTTTCAAATAGAAAATGAAAGAAAAAAATGGTCTTATATCTACGTGTACAATCAAAACAATAAATTAAACTTGTTTTTTTTTTTCTCTAAGCAAAATTTAAATTTATAAATAACGAGTGAAAAATACACCATTACGAAATGCAAATGTTTCGAAGAATACATTAGCAATACTCTTTTCAACTCAGATATGGGTACTGTACATGGCATACGTTGGCTCTTATCGAATTTTATAATTCATCGTGGAATGTTTCAGAAGCGACCAATTTATTTTCCACAAATTTCGAATTTCATTTTTGTAGAAAAACAATCACCAGGTGTTGAGAAGTGAAAAACACCCGATTTTCGGCCTATCAACATTGGTAGGTAACCAGTCGGTGACGAAAAAACTACGAATACAGAATTAACGAGCGTCAAGATCAATGTCAGGATAAGTACATAATCCTTGAAGGTTCAACTATTACAAGCGATAATTCGATATTTTTGGAACCAGGCCAACGGAGGAGCGACCAAGATATTAAACGAATTAAAGTAGAACTGCTTGGTTATACAGGTTCTCACCAATTAATAATCAAACAATTATAAAAAATTAGAGTAACCTAAATCAGCTAAGACATACTCAACAACTCAGATGTATCCGAACTCGATCAACAAACACAAACGTGGACGGAGTAATGAACAATAAAAAGCCATAAAGTCGAAAGGCCAGTTTTCTATTTCTTGCGAAATAAAGATTTCACCGATTCACCCAAATTACAGTACTAAATGTCGCGGTCAGACGAAGAATTAAGACTGAACCATTCGCAAAATTGTTCTATCATAAAACAGCTGTAGGTACTATAATTATTACCATCGTAATAAATAAACAATCGAAGAAAAAGAAGAAACTAAACAAATAATAATAATATACAAGGTAACTCATTTAAGAAAGAAAAAAAAAACACAAACTCGAAGAGAATTGTATGCTAAAACCCATTTCAAAGAGGCAGGAAAAATTTGACCTTACAAGGAAATAGAAAAATAACGCTTCAGGAACTTTAAACCATTTGGCATAAAACAAAAAAAAAGGATTAGATCAAATTTTTCGAACAGGCGTACAATACTCGTTGGCAAAACTTAACGCAAACTTTGGGTAACATATCACAGATTCCATTTCCAGGTGTTCATGTTTTAGCATACCACCCTCCTTTTTTTTCTTTTCTTTTGTACAGAATACAGGAATACCTAAACGAAACAAGAGAAGGGGAACATTCATTTTAAGCAACGACTACGATTTAAGAAAGAAAAAAAAAACGCAAGATAGGTACACAGAATTTCGATACAAAATGGTAAAATTTTGGAGAGAAACAAAAGTAAAAAACACGAACGAGAAGACGACTGACGATGGCACGACACGTCAATATTCTACACACGCGGAGTGAAATGCGAATGATGAAAAATCTCGATGGTCTTCCTTTATTTTATTTATTTTTGTGAATGTCGGTCTGTCTGCTAGTTAACCGTGCAAAAATTCACCATTCAAGAAAGAAAAATAATTACTCCGGATTTGTTCCCCGATCGTTGGGCACGGTTCCATGGAACGAAATTGTGTCATTTGCTCCAGCCACGGAGGGCACACAGGTCATGTCACCAATGATGGTTTTTAACAACCGGCGTTAGTCTTTGTTCGTGCCATTGGCGGCCGACAGGGTGACACCGAGACGCTGCAGATCCGCCAGCGGAGCAAATGGTCGACGAGGCCACGTGCGCACCGCCTTCAAACGCTGCGTCACCTTTTGCAACTCCTCCAGCTCCAGCACAGTCGGATAGATATTCTGTTCGATCCACTCGGCCACCGTGTACTTGTCGAACACCTCAGCCAGGGCGTCGTTCATCGACTGGATCATAGAGAGCAGGCCGTGGTAGATGCGACTCTCGTCCATCATTAGTTCGTCGATGCGCAGAGGACTGGTAAAATTATGTCGAATGTTGTAAGGTGTCAGCCACGCTGTACATACGCAAACAGAGTTGATTGGTACGTTAAAATTATTGTTGGACAGTAACTATTAAGATTATACCGGCAGGATAGATTAGTTTATGGCAGTCCACTCCATTCTTTCAACATTCTGTGCTCAAGTCAGTCTGGAACACTAGCATACACGTTCGATCTTCTAACCAGAAAAATACAACCTATCATGACATTCAAGTTTGGTCCACTAACAGAATACCAATAAGATAGGCGAGTGTATGGCGTGCAATTCGACTCTTTAAACCTTCAGTACTAAAATCTGTCAGGAACATTAGTGCATGCGCTCGATCTTCTAACCACAAGTAGCACATCCTATAGATGCAATCGTGGTTTACCAATATGATCGATTACATAATTATGTGTCATTTGACTATTCTGAATTTCAGTAATCAAATCAGTCAGGAACAATCGCATACAAGCTCGATCTTCTAACCAAAAACAGAAAAACCTGTCAGGGCATTCAGATTCAACTTTGATCCACTAACACGGATACCAACGGGATACGTTAGTTTACGGTAAACAATTCTGCTCTTTCTGCTTTCGGTGCTCCCATAAGAATTAACATGACTGCAAGCAACTAAATAAATGTCAGTGCGCGCTGCCAAGTCTGAGCTGGTGGGATCTATTATATGCGGCAACGGCAATAATTTTATTGCTTCATCCACAAAATATACCTGCTCATAATATTTTTGCTGCTGCAACTAATTCATTACTAGAGCGCAGACTCCTACTTAAAATGAGGTGTTCTTTTTGGCAAATAAAAAAATTGATATGAAAAGGTCGCCGATGTTCGGGTTGCCAATATACAACAACGTATACCAATATCACAAAAAAAATATTATTATTAACAGGTGAAAATAGGTATCTTATTTGAAAAAAAAAAAATGATAGAACTCTAAGCAATTTTTTATAACACCCAACACTATCTAGAAAAGTGCAGAAGCTGTTATATTTATTATGGCATAATTCGAAAAGAACTCAAGTTCTTCGACCGCGTTAAACTAATATCGAGTTCGGAAGAAAAGTTCTTTTCAAAAAATGTGATCGTGTTTTTATGTCATGCTTTGCGTGGCATATCATTTTCTTCTCATCGAAAAAATTATTCCAACTATAGTTCCATTAACAGAGAGATCTATTTTTTATTGTTTTTGAGTTTTTAATCATTTCGCACAACCCGCACCGAGCCGAAATCTTACGGTTGTACCGAGAACTCATTTTCAACAGAACTTGTTAAAAACGTAAAAATCAAGTACAACACTTTTTTCACACAAAACGCAGGTAATAATAACGGCGCGAGAGAGAAGTACAGCATCCTTTGTCACGTCCTACTTGACTTACGTTATACAACAGGAAAAATTAAGGTGAATCATTCCTGCATGAAACTAGGACCATAGCCATTGGCCTAGATGTTGTACATGTTTACTAACTCGTCCACTCGGACGGTTGACAGACTGTTCACTCATTCGCTTATTTTGGAAACCCGAAAATCAATCGGCACCAAAAACACAACACAACACACCACATTCATGCACGCCACTCAACACTTACACGAACGCAAACACAACCAAATTTACCCAAATTTATGCGCAAAAACATTCTCACCTTTTTTCACTCTCGTCATGGTGAGGTACTCATTGATCTCCTTCTGCAGGTTATGCCACCGGTACAGCAACCGATAGAATTGACTACCATTGAATGAGCACCGCGAATACTGGTACCATAGGAACGCGTCGTTTTCCAAACTCAAAAACGAATTCTGCATGTCCGCATCGTGCATGTAATTATTCACGCCGCTGGCTGCGCCGCATGCCAAAGCCTTGAGCAGCGTCTCCTTGAGCGAATTGTTGGCGTAGCCGCGAGACACGACGAGCAAATTGACGGCCAACGAGGGTACCGCAGCGGGTAACGTTTCGCATAGCGTCGCAAAGTGGTCGTATCTGAAAAACAAAAACGAAACATAAAAATTATAATCGCAGTGGACCATGAGACGGAGCTGAAGAAGATTCGAGGAATTTTTAATTGGCACCGGCAAGAAAATGAAACCAACTGCAACCAGAACACCAAAAGCGGGGCTGGTCAAACGGCCAGGCGATCGCCTGAGACATCAAGATTAAGGGGCGTCAAGTGAGTAAGAAATAATATGTTTCAAGGATTTTCCAGCATTTGATTTCGTTTGAATAACAAACGGAAAAAATGCACAAAATATGGAAACAAAAAAAAAACAAACTTTGCGTCTGAGTGTCATAAAAAACAGTAATCTTCGGAGTACGAGTGGAATAAGAGAGGTTGAGAGAGCGGTAAAGCCTGGAGAGAACAGACGAATGTTAACCTTTCACTATTTCATCGCTTTTCATACTTCGACTCGTCAAGTCACAAAACTTCTTGAGTGAAGGTGTGGAACAACTTGCTACTCATACAAAACCAATTTAAAAATAGGAAATTGAACCAACCTATAAATCGTAAATTTTTACATTTTCCTATTAGAGCTGTTCAAAAATTCATTAAAATTTATCTGGATAATACACACGAAAACCTGCTGGAATCTTCTACCTCAGAATAAACATTCTAAAATGAAAAAATTTTAGATGAAAAAAACTATAATAGGACAATGAGTCTTTACCAAATTTTGGAAAACCCTAATAGGAATTAATTAGTTGAAAAATAGGAATTTAGTTAAATATTCTTGATCTTTCATCAACTTCAGGTCAAAACAGCAGAAATTTTTCAACATTCTACCAATAGTGAAAATTTCCCTCATATTTAACCTTAAATTTCTCCAAAAAAATTAGTTCTACAAAAAAAAAGTAAGGACCTTTCTTATATAACGTTTAACATTCTAAAACTCTTGTAGAGGTTATTTTTACTGTAAAACAAAAACTGAATGAAATACATGCGAAAAATGGTTCTGTAACACTATTTATTTGCCATACAACACAACGCTTATACTGGAAGTGAGAGACTTTCGTTATGTTGTTTCAAAAGACAAAGCAAAGATGAGTACCAAATTTCAGCATTAGGTGATTCATTTGAAACCCTAACTTTCCTGAACAACGACTGCATTTTCCAATAACTGACTCGACTTGCAGTCCCCTTATGGTACGTTTGCCAGATGGATGAAGGTCTATTATATATCAATAGATTTAAAATTAAAAGGAAAATAACTTTTTGTTGAGGTTCAAACCTCATATCTCTAATATTTTTCGAGTTATTACGCAATTTCCTCCTAAAATATACATTTTCTAATATTCAGTTGGTTTTTAAGTCCTTCTATGGCGCTTCCACTGCACCGAATTTAGTCTTATTATGCATAAATGGATTTTGAATTGAAAGAAGAATAACTATTCATGGAACTTGCGACCTCGTATTTTTCATATTTTTCGAAGGTACTTGCAAAAAACTAAATTATGGGGCACATTATCCACAATCGAAAGGGGTTCCTTTCGGAATTTAGAAGTTGTGTTTGGTTAGGCATATCGGTGGAGGGGGGGTCCTAATGAAGAATTTTCAATAAAAAAACCTTTGATAGGATTTTATCCTTTTTTAAGCCATTTTTTGTCGTTTTTCCTAGACTATAAAATTTAATTTGGCCTTCAATAATAATGAAAATCTTGTAAACACGGCCTAGACTAAGTGTTAACACTAAGGCCAAGACTAAAACCAAGATTTGACTATGCAAGACCAAGACCGTCTATGGAAGACCAACCATGAGACAGAAAGTGCAGTACCAAGACTAAAATGGTCCTAATTTTTCTCTGGCTCATCACAATTCCTTAACCCCGGTATACCGCAACTGTTTTATGACATTGTGCAACATTCATTTCAAAAATATTTAAATTAGTACTATTTACGATCTTCCAAAATTAGGTCGTTCGCACTTTGCTTAGAATTTTTCATATTTTTCGAAAATATTTGTAAAGTCTCTCGATAACAAAGATCCAATGAACTATCGTGATTTGTAAGCGTTTAGTTCTTCAATAATTAGGCTTTCATACGAGCACAAAATGACCGGTTCATTGAGTCCTTTAATGTGGTAAAATTGGAAAAGAAAAACAAAACAATGAATTTTATAAATTGGTATTCCGTGGTTCTTATTCAGGCATGTTTTTGGTATATTGGCGTCTTTGCTCGAATGAAGATAAACGGTCAAGTAAAGAATACGCTGTAACTCTTGAAGACGCTGCTGAAGAATGGTAAAGAAAAAAACGGCAAATTACGATATTTTGTTCATTTCTACATATGAGATTTGTATTGAATTTTGTCGGTTGAATGAACTGATTCGTTTATTATTTTTGATGTTTCAATGGATTATACGGGGTAAACAATAAGCAAAATAAAAATAAGGCCACCTAAAACTGCCAATACGCGGAAAATAGTCCTTATCTACCCACCTCCTACTGGCTTTTACATTAAAAAAATTTACGTAAATACCACAATTGGGGGTGACATGACGCACACCTTACTCTTTACGAAAGTCACGAAAATTCGAAATCGGTACCATCTTCATGTATGTAGGTGGACACCACATAATGGAGTATGAAAATAATTACCATCACGAAACAAAAATAGGGGGTTGGTATAAAACACGAATGCCCGAAAAAGTCATGAGGGGCGTTTTGCACCCCAGCGTGGTATTCCAGTAATGTTCAAGAACCGCTCGGAGCAGATGACAGTCCGGCATCACATAATTATCTTTTTGTTTTTTTTTTCCCTTAACCACACACACCTTTGCCATCCAGTCACAGCAATACCGCGGAATCCTTTTCTGAATCTATTCTCTTCGACGCTCATCAACGTTAACCAGTTTACGTTGTTTTCCACGTGACGTTTCACATTCGGTATGTAATACGTTTCTCCGAAGGCACCTTTAAATGCGCTCGCTGTCCACGCGCACGGAAACACAGTCTGAAACTTCTCCCAAACGGTTTGAGGGACGAATCTGTACACGTCTTCGGCGTAAACCCAAACCTGCAAAGGCGCGGAACATCAAAACATTAGCAAAAGAGCGCTGGGCAAAAGGGACGAACGCACACGTGCCGGTGCAACGTCTGCAAAGGCAGACTCACCATAGGTTCGACCAATTTCCCAATGCCGAACTGCTCCATGGTTGCGGTCGACAGATGTCTCAACATGTCATCCCATATAATCGGCGTGACGAATGGGTATCGTTTGCGGACGTATTTCGCCACCTGCGACACGTGCGATAAAAATAATTCGTCTCGTAATTTCTTACGACACATCGAGCACTCGCCCATGTTAAACACTTCGTCGCATCCGATGTGCAAGAAATTGACGTCTCTGTGCAACTGCATGACCTGCGACAATAAGCATAGAATCAAATACTTGTAGGTTTTCAGCTTTATTTATTTACTAGTCGTCAGCCCCGTCTTCGCCGGGCTCTAAAAAAATGATGACTAAATCACAATTGGAGAAATCGAGAGTCTACATTTATCAGTACGTTGGTACCAGTCAGTAAAATATTAAAAACGTATTCGGTCGAACTGATAGCAGAAAAAATTCTGTTTCAAAAAGTGTTTTTGGCCTATATCTGCTGCCCCTTTCACGTTTTCAGAATTTTGAAAAGAACTTATCTAGATGTGATACTGATGCACCCTCATGCCCATTTTCAGCTTTCTAGCTTAATGAGTAGGACGAAAAATAAATGCGGACGAAAATCCGGACGTTTTTGAATTTTGAATAATTTTTTTTTTTTTTTCTATAGAACTTTACATGGAAATTTATATAAAATTATAAAAATTATCGGTTTGTAAAGTACTTATAAAATTAGACCTTTCAAATTTTTTCAAAAATATCAACTAGGCTTTTTTTTACAAGTCATTAGAAAACAATCTCAGCGCAAACAACAAAAAACTACTAATTTACAAGTTTTAAGTAGAAATAGCTTTTTAACTTTCAATCAACAACCTTTTTTTTTTTAGAATCTGTGAGAGAAAAATTTGTGGGTAAATGAGTTCGCGCGTAAAAAAGTTAAGATAAAAAACGAATCATAATCACATCGCCAGACCTAGACTGTAATTTTTTTCAGCTTGTAAACTAGCGCTAGCGAAACTGTACGAATGTGAAGAAGCTACGAGTTTAGCTTTTTTCACAACTCAGCGCGCAGCTCGTGAAAACAGACTGATGCGAACTCCGCAATTTAATAATTACCAATAACCTAGTAAAATACAATTAAAAAAGGGCCTGACTTGAAATTAACCGTTTACCAAATAAAATACGAAATGCAGACTACATACTGATGGAAAATGTCTGTATGCGAATTTCTTTGGGCGTATTAATGACTAAATTTATTTTCAACTCTCCAATAAGTAAATAATACAGAGTACTTATTATGATTTTGTGGAAAACAAAATACCATTCTTCATTACCCACCATCTCAGCCCCCGTGGGCCTATGACAATTATGAAAAAATGTAGGTATATATGTTTATTCTCAGCCATACGCACCGGCATCCAGAATTGTGGAAAAAACGAAAAATAGTCAAACGTTGTTGCCAAGGGTATGGAGGTGGAGCGTTTTCGTCACTGACTGAGGACTACGGAGTCTACCTTTTTCATATCTCAGTCGTAAAACGTTTTGTAACTATTAATCCGATAACAAACTCTTAATTTCCTACGGGTACGAAACATGCCTGCCGCGTCAAATGTAACCTTTCTCGCATTCATTTTAGCATAAACTGCCTTCGAATTGGATAGGTACTGTCTGCTTTTTCCGTCGGAATTATGTAGAATTAAAAAATTTAATCAGGAATTAATCTTAATTTTTTTTGTTAAATCAGCAAAAAAACAAAACAGATTTTCCAACTGGGAATTTTCAACGTTGAAAGATGTTTATGGGGATGATATTAAGTCTCCTTTGCACCTTGGTAGAAAATCGAAGATGATGAACTATATTGTCTTTATCGACTCGAAAATGGATGGTAAGTGGAAAAAAAAATTTCTAAAATTGTATCACATACGATCGACATGTCTCAAGGGGGTCAAGAGAACGCATTCGGAAATAATGGCCGCAGTTATAAAGAGTGGATAGAACAGTGCGCCAGACCGCAGCAAAGTTTCTATTAATTAATTTTTAACTAATAAACAAATCCCAGTTCTCGGACAACAGCTGCGTTATTTAAATATGGCTTCAAGTGACTGTTCTTTTAATTCCCAAGATAAAAAAAAAATGTATTCTTAAATTCCTCAATAATGTTTAATTACATGAGGTCAAAAGAGAATGAAATTAGAGAAGAACATTCCAATAACGAATTTAATGGCGGAAACCTTAAGACAGAAAAGTTAGTACTTCATTTTTATTTTTCAAGTGCATTTTATAAAATTGTATTACCGACATTTTTCTTCATTTGCAGTCAGAAAAATTACTCAAATGAATAGTAGTGAATTTATTGGACAACTCGAAAATAAAAGTCAGATGACAAAAAAGTTCAAATCGAACCAAGACAGAAATTACAACTTCAATTTAAAAAAAGAGAGAAAAGAAAAAATTTAAAAATCTCATGACAGGACAATTATTCTCGACCAAAGAATTTCATTTTTAGTATCTTCATCAAAGAATGCATTATTTTTTAATGCCTTTCGATATCATTATTGAGGAAATGAAAAATAATTTTTTCGCCATTTCGAAGGTGAATCGACCCCTTTTGTGGCAATTTAGGAAACATTTATTGACGCTCGCTATAATGGAGTTATATTTTTAACTAAAATTTTTTCAAAATTCTGAAAGTGATAAGCAAAAAAAAAAAAAAAAAAAAAGTCATATAAGGAATCGTCGCCCTTGTTGGCCCCCTTGGCTACGCCCTTGCTTGGCATATATGAATAATTTATCGCCGACACAGTATCAAAAATTTTAATTTATAGTTTCAATTTTTTTTTAAAAGAAAGTTTCAAAACAATTTTAATGTCAAGTCAACATGTTCCAGGTAGAAGAATAGTTTTTTTTTTTTTGTTGTTAATTACCTGATTGATCATATCCTGAATGAACTCCATCGATGAGTTCAGCGATGGGCACAATGCCTGTGGTGACTCAGGTACTTCACGCAGATGTGCAAATTCGTTATTCTTTAACGCAAACTCCATGTGCCCAAATGTCTGAACCAGTGGAATCACTTCCAAATCGAGTTTACGCGCAGTCTTAATCAGCTCTTTCGCCTCCTTTTTGGTGTATGCATTTCGTGCAGCCAAACTACTCAAATTATTCTCCCACGGAAACATATCTTCCCATTCGAGCAAAATGCCAGTAGCACCGAGATCTTTGATGAAGGAAAACATCGCCTTTAGGTAGCTGACTTTCGGAGGCGCACCTTTTAGGTCAAAATGAACGATCCTATGGTTGGGTATATACGGAGCCTGCAATTATCATCAAGTTACCAAATAGTCTACAAGTACATAAATAATAAAGTGTTTTGTTATATAATTCGTCGACAAACAAATTGAAAACTACTGATGTTTGAAAATTACTCGTAAATAGCTAAAAAATTCAAGACCCATTATAACAAACATATTAAGAGAGGCTGAGGAGGGCTCAAGGTTTTTCCAAAAACAAATTTCAATTACCATCTAACAACTCTTGTAATTACTTTTTTTAATCAAAAGAAATAAAACTGAAACAATCACCTCGAATTAAAATTCGAAACTGATGTAAGATCCTTAACGAACACTAAATTAAAATTCAATTCAAGTCTCCGATCATATAAGAGGTTATAAAGGTAGAAAATTATTCGGGAATTATTTTTTTAGTCTTGGCATGAGCTTTAGGGGGAGTGGAAAGGAGTACACTCAATTCCTAGAGAAAAGAGATTATCATTAATTTTGACAAATAACGCACATCACAACAAGTTACTCACGAAACATACCTTCATAGTCGATTTTGCCACCCTACAAATTTTGTCCCCCCGGAAGTAAATTCAGTCCTGTCAAAATTGCGGAGTAATTGGTTCGGCTTAATTGGTGCTCCAATATGTGATTTAGAATTTTTGCTGGTAGACCACTGGTCACCGGATCTTGACTATCTTTAGCCCAACTCCGAAATCAAATATATTCTCCAGATGCAGGGTAAAATAGTCACACAGCCAAAAAAGCCCCGCCACTTCCAAAAATAAAAAAATATATACATACATAGAAATAAATAAATCGAATTTTTCCAAATGTTTGTCATATAAACGTGTATATATGTATATATATATTTTTTTTTGAAACCTTTCTAGTTTCTTTTTTTACACGGTCTACGGATGGTGGTTGAAGACTCCACTTTAGAGCATCAGCCGCCACGCGTCCTCGCGCATCTTCTACACTAGCGAATCACGTCTTACCTTCACACTGCGCTCGTACATCAAATCGGCGTTCTTTTTGCGCAGAAAATCGTAGTCGGAGGCCGTATTACTTTTGCCGACGACGCCGACGACGCTGTCACGCGTCGCCTCGTCTGCTAAGAACTGAACTTGACTTTTGGCCAAACTGCCTCCGCCGCCACCGCCGCCATCATCAAGCAGTCCGTCGACTTCTGGCTCTTGCTGAATCGAGATTTCGACAATCTCCTTCGTCACGTTGTACTGGAGGCAGGCCACCAACAGAATCATCAGCAAGATAATCGCCATCAGCGACGTCTTTCTGCGCCATACGGACGATACGAGCCAAATCGAGTACGACGGCGAACACCTTTTGCTACTGCCAACACCTGCGAGCCAAGCAAAAATCACACACACACACACACACACACATGAGTACTACTGACAGGAAGATGCGATACCTAATAAATGCAAATGTACGTCGCTAATTAAGCGTAATAATACGTTTAGACAGCATGATTGCAGCCTACAACGATTCCGTATGGGTGGTAATAAAGAGATGGCTGAGCTGCTGACTGATAGAATATGCTATTCCCGTTGTTCGTGAATACGGGAGTCGAAGCCAGCTGAGACCAGTAATGAAATGATACATTTCAGACCCTGAATAAAGCATAGTACCGAAGTAGGTATAGTATATATACCTACTGTATAAAATGAAATACGGTGCACGCTTGCTGCTACTCGGAACATTCGATCAGTGCTATCGGTGAAACCTAAAAGCGAGAATCCACCAAAATTGCTGATGGAATGCGTCCAGTAAAGGCGATAAACCTACGGCTGAAAAGGGCGAATAAAAAGTGATCGGACGGCGCCAACGTTGCGTTTGAAAAGCACGACTAGATTTGCATACAAGAATTTACCTTTACGGATGTACATTCGCAGCAACTTTATCTCTTCCTTTCAACTATAGAAATTATCTCTCTGCCTAATCAGTGTAAGTGCTTTAGTTACGTCATTTTGTATTTTGTGTTATGGCATTCGTATATAAAAATTTTGATTAGCATTAAATACGAGCGAACTGTTGTCCAGAAAGTAATTTTCTAATTATTTTTCAGAAAGGAGTTTTTTATTAATTTTTTCCTATTGACATGAAATACAAACATGACAACTGTACCGAATATGTTTGATTGTACAGTTATCATTTTTTTTACAAATAAACTTATTTTCGTATCCACGATAGATAGGTGTCATATTTATTGTATTTCCCAGCTAACTTGGTTTTTAATTTTACTGTTGAGGTTTTAGGTTTTATTGTCGAATGAAAATTTGCGCTTCAAGGTTTTCTAGTTTGCCCGAAAATTTATACAAATTCGCGCTTTTCTCCAAATGTTTTTACGGTTTTTGGACAAATTGCGGTAAAAAAAATTCGCGCTTTTCAACCAACCTTTTTAGCTGATTCGCGCTTATGGGTGGCAGCCCAGTGCCGTATCCAGGATTTATCTATGGCAAGGGCGAGTTTATAATTTTCAAAGACAATTTCGCAAACGGAGCAAATAATAAAAAAAAAATTAGGAGTCTTTAGGGCTCTAGAACATATATTTTACTTTTTTAGCTTATTTTCTTTGGAAAATACAACTATTTCATTCAGTGCAGTAGCAGGACCTGGAAGCGAGACCTGTGAAAAAGTGCCGACATTAAGTCATAGAACACGAATACGTAGGTCACTCAAATTCTTCTGTACTCGATATATACATGCAATGTCGTGAATCTGGGGAATGATGTAAATGCCAGGTCATTCATCAGAATCCCCACTATATTTTAAGCATTCAGAGGACATTCATCCGCATTATCCAGAGGGGAAGCCTCCTCCGCCTTCGGAAAAAATAACTAAATGATGAACCACATCATTGTTGTTTTGTCATTACTGCTTAGCTATATATACGTCTTAATTTTCATCGTTTACGAAAAAAACGAGAAAAAAAAATTAAAGCAAAATTGTTTCATCCATTATTGGGTTGTCATATGAATTCACATCAACAATGAGTCCCTTCAATTTCAGTTACAAACGCGACTGAGCCACAACAGATATTTTATCTTATATCGAGGTATGAGAGATGAGAGGATCATCTACATCACCCCAAATGCCACACATGTGTAAAATAATTTCGTTCATTTAACTTCATCTTTAGAATTTATTTTCAACGAATGACGTTAAGTCTACTGGGAGGAGACAAGTGTTCAAACACTCGTCAATGTACTTGCTAAGTAACTAGAGATGTAGGAAAAGGACAGTTCGAGTGTTAAATCTGATTGGCTAACAACTTAGCAACAATGAAAACAAATAGGTACAGACTAAAATCTGTGAATTTCAGCGTTAGGAAGTAACAAGAAAAAAATTTTACGAGAAAATTCAAAATCACAATAAGTTCTTATCCATTCTTATTTTTTTGAGAGTTTTTGCTATTTTAAAATGATGAAAGTAGAGGGAAAAAACTGTCCTTCAAATAATTACCATCATTAAACCACAAAGTCAACGTCGTTTGCTAACGAATACTTCACTCAAGTCGTCAAAACCAAGAAGGGGAAAAACAAAAACTGAATTTTTTTTTTGTACATTTCTTTTTTTTCTTTTTCATTTTTCAGCGAAAATTATTTTTCAGAATTGAAGTCATTGTTACGCAAAGCTTCATCCCCAGTAGTTTTTCCTTTTTTTTTTCCGTCAAAGGCACTTCAAACACATTTTTTTCGCTTCACCGAACGAAACTTTCGCAATCCTGTTTTTTGTTTGCTATCTTCAAAGCTTGCAGCAGAAGGGGAGTCCAAAAATGAGGAAATTACACTGAAAGAGCGAGCGAAGCACCGATGGAGAAACATCGAAAAATAAATCATAAACGACATATTTCACGATTTTTGTTGAATATGTTATCGCCTCTTCGAGGCAATTTATACGAACAAAATAAGCCGCTTGCGATAAATGCTGCAAAAGTTCGAACAGAATTACGTCCACAGAGAAGTAGGCAGTATTTTCAGATAATTATTCTAAACACAGTCTCAGAAAACTTAATGTACAGAGAAAATTATGCACCATAACTTGTGCTCCGATCATGGTCTGAAAGTCAAGTACACAGGGACAGTGGATAATCTTCTGTTTACACCCTAAATTAAACTACACTTTTGGTCATCTCAATAATGCGGGCCTAATATCGTAGACCACTTCTCGAGTAAGAAGCGAAGGGAAACGACTTCCAGTGTTGAGTCGGTTGGAAGTTCGTCACTGAATAAATGAGTAATGCGTAATCGATAATAATCATATCTCATCCTTAAATGAATGATGAATTGACCGTAAATGAATGACAGAAGATTTTGTACTTTTTCATCAGAAAGGTGATAGGCAAGTGATTCATCAAACACTAGCTTGTAAAATTTGTTGAAATTCACAATAAATATTCCCACGATGAGGATTTACCATCAATTAAAATCCCCTGCCAAATGAGTGTAAAAGATTCTACCTATTCATTGTGCACTGAAACCGTAACTGGGTACAGCTGTTATACTGACGAAATAACTTCCACTCATAATGACACATTTTTGCATGTGTGTCTGAATGGGGTGTAAGGGGGGAAGAAAGTACCCCCAGTTTTTTTTCTTTTACTGGCTACAATTATAGCGAGGTAAAAAAAGAAGGATACAAAGAGCGCCGTTTAATCCATACAAATTGGGCATAGGGTGTTTTGTCCAGATTAACTAGAACACGGGAGAAAGCAGCAGACTAAAAAAGAAAATATTTGAGCCATCCCCAGCAATTTTGGCGAAAATAAGTGGCAGTCCGGATTGACGGTGGATAGATTAAGCGGCGCCTTCTGTATTTAAAAAATTTTCTGTTTATAATTTTTTTCAGATCCGACGAGAGGGGTGGGTGACACATGTTTCTTCCTCAAGAGTTCATGGTAAAATAAGAGGCCTGTCCAGGTCCGACATAAACTTAAAAACTGAAGAAAAATTTCCAAGTGTTACTCTTTTTTCCCATACAATTTTTCTTTCCAGCTAGTGAAACAAGACAGAAAACAAAAAAAAAAAAAAAACGAAAAAAATGAAGTTATTGTATCAATATAGCAACTATATTCTACTTTCGGTAGGTACTCAATGAAACGGTACTATCTTTCGCGCTCATTTCACAGGAGAGGGGAACATCAGACGACTAAAATGAATATGACCTTTTTTGAAGGAAATCTGAAGATAAACATTTTTATACTGAACTATTTTTTCCAAATAATCGATATTTGTTGAGATAAACGTAAAAAACCATTTTGGGGAGCATATTCACATCTATATCTTTTGACGCTCGCGGCGGGGGAATGTATCTTTTAGAATGTTATTTTACACCAATTAGTGAAGGAATCAAAACTATTTTAATTTATCCGAATACAAATCTTTAGTGTTTTCATTATTCTATCATAGAATGATAGAAAACATTCGTCAACAGTTTCCATCAGTATTACATATTCATCAACAATTTCCATCATCTGCGATGTTGAAAACTTTTTTTCATTGCGGCTCAAGAAGTTTCATTTTTAAACTTTGTCACTGAATAGTTTACCTTCAGTTACTTTTTCCCTAAAAATTTAGTCAATATTTTTTTCAAAATAAAAATAAATTAATATTTCAAGAGAAAAATTTTCTCAACCACTTCAATCATACCAATCAGTGAAAGGCTAATTTCACATACATCTATGACCAATATTTGGATTAATTTTTTTTTTTTGGTATTTTTAAAAGATTATAAGAGTTGAGGAATGTAGGTGAAGAAAAAATGCGCCTTTCAGGAATACATATTGGGTCAAACCCTGTTTTTAAGATCTGAAATTTTTTTAAATGAGAACCATATCCATATTATTATTGCAAAATACAGGTGACCATTTGGGATTTAAATTTTGGAATAAATTGTCCAGGGATACCAAGAAATTGGAAAATAAAGCTGAACATCAAATTTTAAAAAAAGTCCTTCCAGTAAACGCTAAACGTTAATTCTACTCAGAATTTCTATTCATAAATACTCACTGTCCATCATCGAGTGTCAACTCTATCGGAGAAACGCACGCTAAACCTGAGTCCAAATTTTCTATTTTTTAGTTTTTCCATCGATGTTGACACAACCAATCCCCTCATGCCATAAGCTGCAAAAAATAAGAAACACATATAGATTAAAATATGTGTGACGGTTATATATCGTAATTGAACAATCAAATACACAAGTTGGTAAAAAGAGTAAATTAGATAGTAACTTTATAAAACATTAACAGTAATAAACATCAAGAAATAAAAGAATTAGTTAGATGGTAAAAGATTTAATCAGAATGAAACAGAATGAAACAAAATGAATATAAGAGTACAAAACATGAGGTTATATAGTATTTTGATTATAGATAAAAAGATGAGGTTCAAGCGAATTTACAGAGTGTTGGAAAAGGGATTTAATCTTATTGGTTAATAGAAATATATATGTACATGGAATATGACCAATGGTCTTGTAAGAATATGACATAAAGTGGGAGTTCACAAATAATTTAGTACAAATTAGTATAATTGCAAGATTGCCAAAAATGGTGTAAACAAAAAATGAGCTCATAGGTTATGAGTAAACACAGTAACTGTTTATGTAGGAAATGATGTCATCAAGCAAGTCTTGACTTGTAGAAATGATGTGAGAATGTATGAAGAATAATAAGAGAAAAATAGATTGAAAGTAATGATGATGATGATTATTAGTAATACGAATTTATGAAGTATTATGAACGATACGAAAATATTGTTACAATATGTAAATTTCATTCGAGATAACATGCACCGTGCAGAGCTGGCAACTTTTCATTTTCCCATGTGTAGCGAAAAAAAAAATTTGTTTTGGTGCAAATTTTACACAGAATAAAGAAAATTTGATTTGAGTAATTGTGTGTAAACGTAATTATTTTTCATGTGTAGCAATCGCTACACAAAACTTGCTGGCCATGGCACCGTGTACCCGCGTATGTTCAGGAATTTTAAAACACCAAAAAATTAACGTTTCATTACCACGAATTTTGTTGTGAAACGAATTGAAAACAATAAATGATCTTCGATTCAGTTAATAGAAGGAAATTATGGAAAAACGTAAAATTATATTTTCAAATAAATTTCATTCGAAATCGAAAATAAATATATGAAATTCGAATTCAGCAGCTTTTTACCATGTGCGTGAAAATCGTACAGCAAAGATTACGTTAAATCGACAGATGCTCAAATTCATAACACTTTAAAGGATAGAGGTTTGGACGGAAGCACTAAAATTTCATGTAGCCTGCATGTGTTGTATTTTTTCCAACAACTTGTACTTTTCTCTTTTCTAATTTTTTCCCTCAATAATTGTATTTCCATTTCACAAGAAATATACTACAAAACTTTTATAAAGATAGGCAGAGAATTCTTCACTAATAAATTTTGATTCATGACAACAGTTAAATATTGAAGTCCTCACTGAGGAAGTCTATAAGGGGGAGCAAGAGATGTAGAAAAACACACTCGAACTACACATTGAAAACTCAATATTGGCATACCTGTTTCCTGCGCCGTAAAATTACAAGTCTAAAAATGAAAGCCCTCGAAATTCGTTGCATGAAAATTATAGTAAATATACAGGGTGTTTCTGGAGAGGACGATAAAAGCTGAAAGAACCCATCTATCAGGAGTCGCATCTTCGAAACATGAGAAAGAATAAATTTTATTATTGTTCAGTTCTGCTGCTTCAATGTTCAATCATACTATAAAAACTCGCATGTTCTTTCCCAAAACTCTTTCAAATGAGAAGATACAGTAGTTAATTTCACAGGAAATCAAATTAAAAACTCAACTTTAGAGCACTAATTAAGACCCAAGAAAGCCAATTATATAGATTAAGACCTCGAAAAATCTTAGAATAAAGGCCAAAAAAATGAAAACAATATTTGTTATTTTGCGCATCATCTTGAAAATATAACCGTAAAATGCCGTCTAAAAGTGTATGGAAAATGCAGAGAGAAGATCAGAAGAGCTATTTCAAAAACTCAACCGATTTCATTATTCTAATTGCGAGGATTTTTTATATTTTGTAACGACTAAATGAACTTCAAATAACTTGTCTGTTAATATCTCAACGCAGTTACTCAGTCCACTGTACCATGCGTTAAAATTTCATCAACTCGGCATTAAAACATGAAATATCAGCCCAATATCATTCTTACGTTTTAAATAAAAAACACAATATTATGCCAGTACCTATCTTTTGGTGTTTTTTCCACAAATTCTCGAATTCTTTGGATCGAACATGGAAAATTCGATGAATAATGAACATATTACATCTTATACCTTGAAGTATTATTCATTAGCACCGCTTGCAGCGAGCCACCGAGATTCAAGTAATATTTCTTTCACAAGGCCCAAAAAAGTGCTACTGTACCAACCGAGCGGCCACCAACCGACCCTCAATAATCACTGCTAACTAAAATGCGATTTTCTTCAAGCGAAAACTTCTTTTTAACTCTTCTAGAAATAATGATGAACGATCTCCAGTTCTATTCACGCACCTAATTTGACTAATGAATTCGGTTCTACTCTAGTTCTCCCATTTCCAGGCGACAAAATAAACGATGCCACGAGTAAAAATTCCAATTTCACTCCGTAGTATGACAATATTTCACTCGTTCTGCTAAAATTTTCCACGTATTTTAATCACATTCAAGGAAGTGTTCCATCCAATACGCGTAAATAACAGCGAAAAAATTATATTTTCATGCGATACAACAATTAATATGAACAATTTTTCTAATGGCTCGGAAGAGTAAAACTGACGTCAAATATATTCTAAAAAGCGTATCAAATAGTGATAATCACGATGAAACGAGGCGAAAAAAATTCTTTTTTCGTATTAAAATACCTCCATTTTTACAAGAACGAATTTTTTTCCACCAGTTTCTCACCTCATAGTCGTTCAATTTACCTATTTACGAATTTACAAAACGTACACATACACATGCGCACATACACACAAGCACATAAACATACACACACACTTACATACATAGTACTGGCCCAAGTGAAATAGAATGCGAGTCATTTTACTACGTCTATCTTTTAGTTTACTTTTTTTTTTTTCTTTCTTTTGACACACCAGAAATATGAGATACAATGGTCGTTTACTCATACAAGGCGTGCAATGAGGCGTGAAAATGGTGTTGCTGAACCTGTGACCAACATCCAGATCGTCGTCTCCAAAACATTCGACCTCGGTCTTTTAAATAAAAAATGAAGGAAACTGTCCGTCAAGTCGGTTTCAATGTAAGCTGGTAAATACAAAAAGAACGAACACTAGCAACCAGTAAATGTACTCGGACAAAACACAAAAATGTTAATTGAACCTAACCTCAAAGCGTATAATGCACATTTTCAATAGGATACATTCTCAAGATTTTTTGAATTTTCTCTTTACTTTTTGTGGCTTACGAGACAGTTGAAACAAAACTTGCAGTTAAATCTCAAGGCTTAAAATACGTATCAACAGAATATTTTACTCCAACAACTCCAACAGCCCATACGTACAGACAAATTCGTTGATCGTTTCGCACACGACCATTTGTACCCTACAATGCAAAAAACTTCATTGATTGAAAGAAAGAAATATTTCGAACGAAAAATCGTGAATTCTACGTCCCATTTTTCACAATTTTCAAGTCAAATCTTGGAGTATAATACAAGCGAATCTTCAAGGTTTTCTGAATTCGAACGTTCAACAGAATTCTTAAGGTAACAGCTATAACCAATTTTTCGAATGTAAATTTAAAAAAATTTAGGTAATGAGAATTTACGAGACAGAGTGTTAAAGTGAAAGGGAATGAGAGAGGAAAAGAGAATTTTCGACAGGTTTTCTGGAATTTTCAAATGTTCCCCGGCTTAATGAAGTGCTCTACAATTTTTTCAAAAATACGACGGGCTGAGGACTTAGGAAATTTTGCAGAATTAGCAAAATCAATACGTCTAGAGCATATAAATAACTCCTTAAAGTGAAACAAAAAAAAGAAAATAACTACCAAAAAAAATGAGTACATATATAGGTGAAAAATTGGAAGATTCGCAGAATTTTTAAACAAATTTTCATTTCATTTACACGCTACAATGATGTAAATTTTTACACCAGTATTCTTCATATCAGTTCTTACACACAGATATTTCTAATCTTCGTATCACTAATTGTTCTTATAACCGATATCTTCGTTGAAAAATATTCGATAATTCACCGATACAGGTTGAACGTCTTCCATACTTCAAAGGCACGGCATACTGAGATGGATAGACGCAAAAACGAAAACACAGAAACTAGAAAAAACCACACACAGAATGCAGATCGTCGGATAAATGCTAAAGCGAAGCTAAGAAAATTACCAAAAATTTTCTTTAAAATGATGAAGAGTTTTTGTTTCTGCCGGAGAAGTTGAGCTTCCATTTCGTATTTCTTGGAGCAGTTTAGCAGACGGTGAGACTTTAGAATCGTTTTATGTTAAGTGTATCATTAATAATGACAGCTGGTCCTGGGGGGGACTATTTTATGATGATAATCGACCTCAGGAATATTTGAGCACCAATAACTCAAATACATATATACATACATATATATATATGCATGACAATTTCTTGTTCCCATGGTACAGCTCCCAATTTTTGTCCGATAATGTGAAA
Source organism: Ericerus pela (assembly GCA_011428145.1). Lineage (NCBI taxonomy): Eukaryota > Metazoa > Arthropoda > Insecta > Hemiptera > Coccidae > Ericerus > Ericerus pela. The sequence continues at coordinate 143,341 of WOFM01000191.1, read as the reverse complement.
TTAGGTACGAAAATTTTTAATGAGCTAAAGACTAGACCTATCGATTTTTTTTTTGTATTAGCCGGACGGTGCTTCCGGCACCACCATTGTTGTTTTTATTTTGGTTATAAAATGCTCAATTTTGCACCAATAGCCACGAAATTCGAAGTAAATATTTATTTTGATTCGTTGTAATACGCTTCCAATTTTGGCGCGAATCGGAGGGTGGTACTTCCTGTACCGCTATTTTTGTTTTTATATTGGTCATAAAATGTGGAATTTTGGAACCATATGTACGAAATTTGAAATAAATATTCGTTAAAATTCATTGTAACATGCTACCAATTTTGGTGCGGATCGACCGGAAGGTACTTCCGGTAAAGCTAATTTGCATGAACTTTAAAAAAAATGAACACTGTGCTCATGTTTTCTTTTTTTTACTTCATAATTTTATTATATTTCATTGGTTTTATTTTAAACTACATATATAATGATATACAATACTTTATATATAAATCTATTTTTATATTTTACATTGTCTAATATTTTGTCAGCAGCTAACACATTTCATCCAATCATAACATACCATTAACACATATAAACTTACAGATAATTAATGTGACCATCAAAATTTGTAATTATTTCTCCGAAAAACCTACTTTTTCTACCGAGGCTCGCTGCGCTAGAGTTTTTTCATTTTCTTTCAATGGCGAAGATGTGGAGCATGCAAATGCCCAAGTCAGTGTACACCAAACCGTAGCTCGCCTGGACACTGGCAGTAGCTCGTGGAAGTATGACGTGGTACTAAATGTAGAACCACGATTCTCATAATCTCATTGCATTCAAAATTTCACTTCCTGGAAATCGTATGACAATAGGCCTTCATCTTATCTAATCTCATTCAAAGTCTTTTCTTTATTTGATTTGAATTTTCATCTTGTGGCAGTCGCTCACTACCCCTACTTTTAATTTTTAAAGTAGGTAGCTCGGTTATTGAGGAAGTTTGGAGACCACTGGCCTCAGTTATATTTACTGATTAGAAAAAGCAAGTCCAAGGCCACGATAGTCTTGGTCTTGGTTTCGGTCATGCACTTTCGGTCTTTCTCTATTCTGCAAGACTAAAATTGTAAAAACAAGACCAGTTTCGCTCACCTCTGGTTATGTCACAAAGGTAAATGAGATGTTTTAGAAAAAAAACCCTTCAATATACAACATGCGACAGTGAATACGAGCAGTTGGCGTACATGTAGGCCAAGATTTGCATTGGACTTCTATAAAACGAACTGCAAGTAGGAGAAGCGTGCTAAGGATCGAACTTGAACAAATCATCCACTTCAAAATCAAAGACAGAAATTATGAAGTAGGAGCGCCAACGCGAAAAATTGCACACTTGAAACACTTCAATCTACGAACAAGTTTAACTGCTGGTTAAGTTGCCTAGCCATCTCGACAAAACCTTCACTATTGATTTTAATTCACGTAAGTGGCGTATGTAAGGGAGGGTTAGGTGAATTCGCACCCGCAGCTTTTTTTCTATTTTTATATAAAACAACGGTTATGAAAGTTGAACTTATGATGGAAGTGTAACTGAAAGCCGCAAATACTTCTCTCATTCTACATCAAAAGAAACATAATGACACTAACAACGAGTCAATAAAATTTTATAAAATTTGAAAATCAATTTTTCTCGTGGATTTCGCTGCTCATCCTATGAACATTAATATTATTATTATTATTATTTTTTTTTTTGTTGAAAACTTTTGATCATTATTTTTCATACTCACTGCAGAGGGAAGGAAGATCGTATAAAAAATTTCAATTATAGGTATTAGCATGTATAACGTACTGCAATCCATGTAATTCGCAACAGCAGTTTTAGAGCAAGTTAATTTTTTTATTCAAAATACGAAAACTTTTTTCTTCTTGACAAGAATGAACTTTTCGAAACTAATATTGGGCAAAACTGAATCTTGCTCACGAAAATATATCCAAGAAACCAAACTGATTTAAAGGCATATTTACTATGCTCACACGGTTACAGCACTAAAAAAGTTATATCAGATTTTACGTAGTATTATTATTTTTATTTTTTCACTGTTTTTTTCTCTTTAAATATATTACATTCACGGAAAAATCCTGAATACACTGCTGACTCGCATAAAATATTATTAACTGCTTCATTTTGACCACAAAAGTAAACAAATAACTTTCATATCGAAGGAACAACACATCGATATACCCTGTCCCATGACGAAAGACTCGAAACGAAAATTAAATTCAGAACCCCTTCCGAGGACACCCATTTTTCTTCGTTGGTAAACTTAATAAAAAGAAGAGTTAGTTGAATCATCGAATTATCGCAATGTAACGATCAAGTTAATTTTTCATTTTGGTCAATTTTGAAAAGGGCCGATAGTTATCAGAAACTTTTCGTTCGAAAATATGCATATACAGTACCTAACTCTATCATGCCCTTAAAATATAATTTCAAAACTTTACCCTGGTAGCGGATACGCGTTATTCAGTGATTTACAATACTCCTGGGGGGAGTGTAGCAACTTTTTTCGCCTCAAGACGTAATTTTACGGCGAACCGAAAACCGCAAACATTAAAATTTACGAGCGGTTTCCAAAAATGGCGTCGTCCGTAAAGATGCAAGTCGACGAAAATCGCACACGTTCACACACTTCGATACAGCAGAATCGGTTCTTCCTTCCTTCCCCTGTAATACAACAGATCTCATATCGCGTAAAACGACCGGCTGTATTCTCGAAATAAATAACGCACTTGGCACAGCCCTCTTCTTTCTACACCCTCACCCTTTAATTGGCCGCAGAAATGATAAAGTAAAAAACTCATCAATTTTGCGTAGGACTTCAGCCAGCTGGACGGAAATTCATGCCCAACTTTATATCGATGCGAAATATTTTTTATTTAACCCCGCTGTTCCCGCACCGTCACCCTCGCGGAAATGAAACACTTTTCCACTTTTACCATTTTCATAAGGCGGAAAACGCAAAATTTTCTAAAATACCCAATCAGCCGCCCATTAACGAACATATTATCCTTTTATTAGAGTGCACTTCTTCCCCGAAGGGTATCTCAACTGGGGAGAGGAGAGGGAAAGAAAAAAGGAGAGGCAGCTAAAGTTGAATAATCTATAAAAAACGACATTTCATTTTCGCCTATTCGATAAACTAAGACGACGATCGCTTCCAACATTTTTCAACACACGATGAAACGTTCACCGCTGACGTTGATCTTCGCCCCTTCCACAACTACACTTGTGAAAAATTCGCAAGCAATCGAATGCAAGAATGATATCTTTACCTACCAAATAAGCATTATTTAATTGGTGGGCAAACCAGTACGTGTACAAAACGAAATATTGCTAAAGTATTTCTTAAGCAATAAGCATCATTCTTATATTCGGCTCTAAATAGAGTTGGGAATTTTAATTCTTTTGCGGATTCAGTTCATTGAGTCTGCTTCACCAAAGTGAACTAGTTCAATTAATTCAGTAGTTCAGTAAATTTTTCAACTCGATCACTTCAATCAGCTGACATGATTGGCTCGTATCATTTAAATCAACTGATTTATTATATGGTATTATGATCGACTCGTATTCATAAATTCATGCTAGAACTATTGGTTAATTGTTTGACTCACTCATCGACTGCTAGTTACTTCAACTTCAGTTCGATCAACGGATCGAGTAGAGTAGACTGATAAGAACTGAGAACTATCAAAAAAGAAAGAACTAATGAACTAGTTCATTTGGAAGTGAACTAAATGATCGATTAGTTCACTTCTAGGATTCGTTCAACAGAACTAACTCGTGAACGAACTACCCATCACTAGCTCTAAAACTAAAGGCTATACCAAAGAATACGGACTTTTACTAGATATCCTGGACTGTGCGTATTACGAGGATTTTCCTTTTCCTACATGGGACGTATTTCACGCACACTAGCACACATAAAACGGAACTGGTTGAGAGTGAAGTAGAATAATATTTTATAAATTTAGCTCCCTACGTGTGACGTCACTTGACTTTTACTAGTACACTAAAAAAATGATCGAGCATACCTAATAACAAAGTAATATATATACCTTGGGCTATACCCTATTCACTTTAAGAACGACATGACGTCACACACATGCTGTAGGTATAAGGGAGAGGAAAAAATAATTATTCACAATTATGTGGTCGAGAAAGTTATGAATTTTCAATTTCAATGGTATATTGATTACCCTCAATCGTACTGTTATGTATAACTAGCTTGCTTACACCACGTCATTCTCAGTTTTACAATACAGGTTTAAACGCTGGTTTAATTGAACCTTAATCCATGGTTCAAAATTGGTTTGATTTTACAATTACTCATCAGCGGCGGTTCAAATAAATCTACGTTTTTGAACTTTTGCGATGTTTTACAAAATATTAATTTTTCACTTGTGGAAATTTAATTTGTGATATTGCCATGCAAAATAAAATAAATTAATAAATAAATAACTGATAACATGATAATATTTTAACGATATTAGAGAATTTGCAGTTGATCAATAAAAAAAATATTGTGATGAACCAGCTAATGAAAAACTTGAACCATTAATTAACTCACAAAAATCCAGCAGTAAAGTTAAATTGTGGTTCACCAGGGGTAATGCATTTCAATGGGCAAAAATAACACTCAAATAGTTGAGGCGGTATCCACCTTGAGCTCTTAATTTTATTAATTTTAAAATATATTTATCATTGGCTGTAAATTAATGCTTGTGTAACGGTATAATTGTTACAAAAAGATACACGACACATATATTATTTTTTATATGACGTATATTTTATATGTACAAGGAAATATTAAGATGTAGTGTATTGTACAGGAGAAGAATTGGTAATCAATCAGTCTTAGAACTAAGGATATGGATTTGAGGGAATTATACATTGGTGTCGTTGGAGATATACAATATGATTGGTTGATAGAATTTACATAATTTAGATTTAGCCAATAGAATAACATACTTATGACATAAGTGGGTGTAGTTATAATCTTAAGAGGAATTGGAAATAGTGCAGAGTTGTATTTTATATTCATGGAATAAATAACATCATGATATTTAGTGTGAGAATATTGTATTAATAGGAAAAGGTGACATCAATAGATAAGTCTTGACAAGTTTCATTGATGTAATCAAGACAGGATGTGAGAATGAGGTTATAGATAAAATGGATTAAGTGAGATAATATTAGTGGAATACGAGAGATATATAGAAAGGATAATAAAATAAGAAATGATATGGAATTATCATTACAGCTTGATAATCAGAAATATCAAACAGAGTAATTCATTTTGAAATATATTACGTGAAGTGGTTCTCAAATTTTAATTTTAATATTATAACTTATAAGTTTATAACAGTTATAAGTTATTCATCAATGTCATTGAGATCTTTGAGTATATAAATATAACTATAAGGGCCAAATACAAGAACGATGCTCAAGTAATTTTTCTGTTTTTTCTATTATCAATTATATATATACAAACATATATAAATATAACTTTGTTAAGATAAGTAATTCTCAAGTCACTGTTGATTCTTAGGTATAATTCTTACTTTTGGCCTTAAGTGATGGTTATATACTCGAAGGTTAAGATAACAAATTATCTGCAATAAATAAATATTATCATTTAACAATAAATTAAAAATTCGAAATAAATAACAAAAACAGTATTGACACTAGCGCTAAATGCTGCAGTGCACGCTTCTGGACCTATTATATTCCTTTATACAAATGATAACACTGATAATGGGCCATTTATACGAAGTATACTATTACGTATCGATGATGGTTGAGGATGGTTTAACTTGGTTTAACAGATTGTAAAACGATGTTTTTACTTCTGAACCTAGTTTAAACTCTGAACTTGATTTAAACTGCTATTGTAAAACCAGCCCTAATACTACGGTAGTCTTGGTTTTGGTCCTGGCCAGTCAACTCTTAGGCTCAATCTCGATCATACTTACATGATTTTTTCTGATAAGTAAAAATGGCTTAATTAAACTTGGCCCATCAATTAGATATCCTTCAAAAATATAAAGAATCTCTACCAACTATAAACATCTATTAATGATCACGTGGAGAGACAGAAAAAAAAATTAACGCTCGATATTGCAAATTATTTGAGTAACAAGATGGCGAACATTTTACAATTTGTTCATATTTTTCTCAAATTTTACATACCAGTGGTCTTGGTCTTAACGTATTGTATAAAGTGTTACAACAAAACTAGCTTAACTCATCATTGCTATTAATCGACGAATTTAACTGAAAAATCTGGACAATGAATCAAGTTCACTTTAACTATAACCAGTTTTTCACTGGGAGTAAAATATCGGGGTAGTAGGCCAAATTTGTAAGTAATATAGCTTTCAATAATATGTTCCAAAAGTCTTCGTTATAGTTTGTCTCGTTGCAAATGAGATGTTAATTCGAAAAATGTTGGGAAATCAATCGTCATTCGGAAACACCTACATCAAAATCATAAATATTGGTAAAAATATCGATAGTGATTTTGAAAAGTACGTCTGCCTGGCATGGCCTTCTATCTTATAGGTATATGGATACCCGGAAGCCTTATATCTCACAAATGTTTATGAATCATGTTATCATTATAAAGCCCTACAATGGATAAAGATTTTCTGAGCATGCACAGCAAGTCTTTTTTTGTCCGGTTATATTCAACTTATACGATCAAAAACCGTAAATCGTGAAAATATTGGACAATAAAATACTGAGTGACAACGCGTATAGACATTGAATGAGTGAGGAATGAAATATTAATAATGGCTAAATACTAATTTTTAGCAATTTAATGGCAATTTTGTCGCGATTAAACGTCGTCTTGTTCACAGCAAACAACATCGACCACGAGAAGAATTCTTCAGGGACATTAATATGATTGGGTACAGTCGTTAAATGCTTTATCGCTTCAGAAAATTCATTATCCACTAACTGCATTAGAGACATACTTTTAACTGATCAAAACCGGGATTTATCATCGATTGATATTTCGAACGCAGCAATATCTTTTTCACAAAAATGTTCCCTATCAGCATTTCCAATAGATTAACCCTTTTGACTTCTTCAGCTCGTTAATCTAAAGTCTAGACTCTTGAGAACTACTAATGGTCTAAACCAAATAAAATTATATTTTCGAAGATTTTCGCCAACTTTACAAAACATTTGCTTTAACTGAATTTCCACACTATTCTTATAACTTTGCTTTAAAATAACTTGGTCTGACACGCTCAATAGAAGACTCGTAAATTTACGTCACGATTCCATCCAACAATTCGAATTTCTTTTCGCCCATAAGTACCAATTTAAGATTCATTTTTCTTCACAAATTCCTATAGTATGGTCCACGCGGACTTTGTCCATCCTAAACTGAAACCCTTCAAATTAGCAAAGGTTGTGACCTTCAACCATATACTAGATGGACTCCGCATTCTGATAAAATGTTGAAGGCAATTAAATGAAATGTACATTCCATTCAAAAGTTCCTTCCCTTATCAAACTGTACTTTTCACAGAATTCATCTAAAAATTCTTTTCGATTCGTCGCCGTTAAATTAATTAGGATTGAACTACCAATTGAAGAGAATTCATCTATGAATTCTCTTCGATTCGTCACCCTTAAATTAATTAGGATTTAGCGACTAATCAAAGAGAATTCACCTACGAATATTAAAAAGGAATAAATGACGCAATTTAATTTTAAAAACACTTTCATTTTGTAAAATGACAATGCAAATCCCTCCAAATTATTTAATCAATGACGTATGATATTTGACAAATCCTGAAAAAATTGAACTTCTGAATGAAATGTACGCCTTCATGGTGTCTCCATATAAGTCAATGTTAATTTTATCAGTATGCGCAGTCCATTATGTATATGGTCGAAGGTTGTGACTGTGAAACCGAAAAATGAAAGATAGGGAGAAACAAAAATACCAATTACAAATGAAAAAAAAGTTTAGAAAAGTAATTTAGATGAAGTTTGATCTGATCTCTCGAAACGAATACTGCGATCAGAATATGCAAACAAATATTGCTAAAGGAGGAAAGGGCATGGAGGAAAAATATACTACAAAAAACAAAGATCCGGGGGGAGAGGGGTCAATTTTTTCATCAAAATAAAAACTTGTAAGCGATAATCCAACCATGCTCGCCGTAAAAAATTCCTCATTCCTCACAAAAGCTTTGCCTAGACCTTTCAGCGAATATTATAAAGTAAATTAGGCAGAATTTCCAACATTTTCAAACAGCTTCGAGATACCCAATTTTCTTCGCAAAAAACTGTAATAATAATAGAAGAAAATCTGTGAGAAATTGCTGAGAGAGGGTAATATCAGGCGAAAGTGATCGACTGCCACCGCACCAGCAACACGTGTTTGCTCCGTGCCACAAAGGAAATTCCCGAGGATACTCGCGTAAAATAAATAATTACACAGCTAAGAGAGGAAGGGCTACCCAGAGGGGGACAAAAAAAAAAGTGAACCACATACTAGGTATAAACTTCGAACACGTTCGAAGTTACGACCGCACGATTCCGTCCAACGCTTTCGTTTCTTTTTTTTCTTTTTCATTTTTTTAAGTATATAAAAATAGCACGAAAAAATAAGAGAAAAACACATAGAGAGAAATACAGATAGACGCTCCGAACAGATATTTACAAGAAGAAAGGACGTAAGATTATCTGGATTGTACTTGACGTAGTACTTAACTTCTCTTTTCTTCTCGAGATCTTCATTTATTTCACTACTACATGCACAACACACGATTCAACGACATAGTAAGAACTATGAAGTCATCGTCTTGTAAACAATAGCCGACTTACATTACGAGATTTTAAGAGAAAGAGATGGAGAAAAAATGAAACGCATAGAAATGGAAAAATCTGTAATTTGGAGGTTGGCAACGCAATGCAAAGAAAGAAAGAAAGAAAGAAAGAAAGAAAGAAAGAAAGAAAAATACCATTTCAAAATCGTGATTCTCATTTGATACGGAATTGGTAGCGTAATTTTGGTGATAATGCTGGCAAAAATGATATTCATCCGAAGATGGACGAGCTAAAATTACGTCAGCCAATTACAAAGTAAAAACAATAAAAATGAAGCGAATAAATCGTAACCCAAATTATCCGAATATCATATTTTTGTGTCTCATAAACTAGAAGGAAAATAATGTCATCCAATTTCATGTACGATGCAATATTCTCCAAGGATAACGGAAATTAATACACCATAAAAAACGCATGTATCTAATCGTAAGCGACGGTAATCTACCCGCACAGATACAAAACATCAGGAAGAAATTATTGAATCAAATGACTCAACAAGAATGCGACATTGGAGAAAATAATATGACAAATGACCAGAATGACTGGAACGAAAATTTCAGAAAAATGTGAATTAATTTCGTGATCAAGTTGGAAACAACGATACCTAACATTAATACACGATTCCAAGTTATTCGAAATTTCAATTGAAAAGCTAAAGAACTAATGGCCAGAATTCTGAAGGAAAGCTAGTCATGATCAGATTATTTAAATGACGCGGTACCCGGTATAATAAATTGAGAATTTTAGTTAGTATAAGGGAAGAATGTAACTTTGAAGGAACAAAGCAAGAATAAGGATATCAGTAACCATAGAAAAATTGCGTATAGAGCGAAGCTTACTACCAACGCATACAGGTACCTATCTATTTCCATTGTTATGCAAAAGCTTGTCTCATTAAAAACCAAAAGAGGGTACTACTTATTACATTTCGTTGAATGATATACAAGCATTTCCGAAAACGAATATTGAAAAGTGGATAATTTTTGAACAGAGACGACGAACCAATTTATGTACGTACATGATTTTTTTTCTATGAGAAGGTAGGTAATGTTACACGCGATGTTTGTTTACAGCAGTATACCAGGCAACTTCTATTTTTTATTATTATTTGAATACAACTTTCAGTTTACTGTATCGAATAAAAGAGACAGTATTTGTTACACTTCCTTTCACTGGCTATATTTTTCATCGCAGAGAGCAACAGCGTTCAAAATTAAACGAAAAAAACCTTCGCAGAATCATCGACTCAATTTTTCTCTGTTAATAAAGTTTTTTATTCGCAGAAAAAGTGTAACAAAAAGGGAATGAAAACTGCCGAAAATTCAACATCGTGGGAAGGTTATTGTGCCATAACTCATATTCCGGAGACAAGGCTTCAGAGCAAAGTATTGAACTAATCGACTGATACTCGGCGCCTACAATGCGAGCAATTAAATAAGCTAAATAATGGCTATACCGAAAAGCTGCCAATGTTCGAATCATAGCCAGCAATTTTTGTTCTTCTTGTGTGGTGCAAAGTTCATTGGGGCCAAATAATTTTTGTGAGCAGAGCTCACAAAAATTATAAACTTTTTTCCATGTAAGTAAAAAAAAGCTTAATGATTTTTTTTAATTTTTGTTAGAGTTGTGAAATAAGCCGATGTATATTATGAAGAGAAAAAGTGGAGAAACTTTTCCATAGAATTTCAATAAAAAGAGAAAATAATTCTCAGTTTAATAGAAGTATTATATTTTATGTTTGTCTTTAACAAATTACAAAAATGTAAAATGAAATAAAGATAAAAAAAAAAAAAAAAAAAAACAAGACGTTGGATTTGATTGTCGCATTACTGAGTGGTGCGTTGCACCACACAAAATTGCTTGTGTGGTGCATTTTGTCCTCTGCACCACACGTTTTGCCAGCCATGGTTCGAATGTATCTACATGAACACAGCATCATAAAGAAAGTTTGGTGTGCAATTATCAACGTACGTGAAAATATAGACTAAATAGACAATTACAACGTATTTAGAGCTATCTTTTATCAAGCATGAAATTTCACTTCATTGTCCAAACTTTGCTTTTCAAGTTGTAAAATTGGTGCAACTGACAATAGACTGGCTTTCCAAAAATATTATTTGCCGACATTTTTGAAAAAATATTTCGCATGAAATTATCTTAATTAAGATAAAAGGAGGTAAACGGATAAAGGTCATTATTTTCCAATCACAAGCTGGAAAGAAAAAATGGTCGCATCTTCAACTTTTTACTGCTTTTTCCGGCAATTAAATGAACCTTCTTATTTTTACGTTTAAGTAACTTTTATAGAATAATTATTTGCACACGAACCATTTATAGCCGTTCAAAGTTCGATAGTTCTTTATTTTTTTAATAGGTTACTTTGAAAAAATTTATCATTTCTTCAATAAGAAAGACCAATGAACAATTATAGTTTTTGAACACCTAATTACAGTAAGTGATTAATCAATCAGTCATTAAGCTTCACATAATGCATATTAATTGACTTTAAATCACTGGAACTATTTTTTTTTTTGTAAAAATAGTTAATAAATTATGGAAATTATAAGAGAGCATTCAATAACACTTATTAAGTAGATATACATAGAATCTGGAACATGGACTTGAATCTTGAATAAATTCTTACTTGTTTTAAGACTATTTTAATGTTTAATCATATTTTTCTTAGTATAATGACAACTGCTATCACGGATAAAATGTGTTTGTTCCAACCAAAACCTATGTACAACGAAGCGCTCTGATTATTTTTCCCAACAACCAACACCTTCCAATAGCAAACAAAACAGTTGGTCCCATTTGTGTCTGTTATTCAGTGGTTTCACTATATTATGCCACTTTTCTTCAGTAAAATTATTGCAATTCACAATTTACAAAATTTAAATTTAAAAAAATTGAAAATTGTGACGACGGGTAATGTAATTGTTGACGAACGAGTGTATTACTTACTTGTCAATCACCCAGATGGCCAGTGGACTTATAGTCCACAAACTACCTTTTTGTGCTCACTGCTTTACATTTTATCTGTACTGCCAAATTCCATACCGAGCTAGGCTCACACACTTGCACATATATGAGAAGAACATGCTACACCTTCTGCTGTTGTGTGGTGTTGTGTACGTCTACACACACACCCACAAAAATCATTTTATTTTGTTTAATGTTTAAGAGGTTTATTTCAATTTTTTCCAGTTTAAATCACAAATTTCATCATTATTTTTACCAACTGCGTATGGAGGAGATTGTATGTTTGGTTGTCTATCTCCAGAACTAACGAAATTTCATTCGCTCAGAATAAGTGACATACTTTATAGATTTTAACGAGAGTAGTCCCAAAATGTTCCTGACCATCCGGAAAATGTCCTACACTTTTTATATTTAAAAATTAAGTAATTAAAGATTGAGAATTTAAAGATTGAAAATATTATTGTAATAAATTTGGACACATCCACTAATAAGAGCAGTTATCTCATTCAGATTATCTTTTTTTTTTTTTTTTTTTAATAAAATTTATTGTTACTGTTTTTATAAAAGACGTAAATTTAGAAAAAAAATAACAACAAAAAACCAGTCAATCGGTTAATGGCGAAAAAAGGCTTTTATCCATTCCCCTTTTTCGCATCGAAGTAGGTATCCCTTCGAACATCACAATCATACAATTTTTTTGTGAACTATACCCACCGTTTCGTTTTATTCCCCATGGTATTTGCTTCAGAAGGTACCTTAAAGGAGCCTCTTACTCAACAAAATCGAATAACCAATCATACCCACGAGCAGTAAAATTATGGTTTCTTAAGCATCCATAAAGCGTTCATTGCCACGGATTGATTAACCGTTGAGTCATGAGTGATATTACAAATTTTTCGTAATAAAATACACGCGAATACAACTAAATCGTCGAAAATACACGTTCACAGCTAATAACTGAGCATCGGTTCCCGAAAGCGGAAAGTTACGCGAAAACAATTCCCACAATGTTATTTTTGATGGCAATTTCAGAAACTAGAGACCAACAGCAGTGTTATTAGCGAAATTAAAATTTTTCGAGCGCTTAAAAATTCTGGGCGCAAACATAAAACAGATAACATAAATTATGTAGTTCGAAATAGTACAGAAAATTGAACCCATGACCTTCTCAAATTCGAATCGTCACGTTGCGTCATCCGTCGAATCAGACAATCGTTAATTTGCTCCTATTTTCGACAAACGCCACCATAATTAACAAACAATGTAAGTAAAATGCACTATACGATATAAGTATTTGGGGAAAAAACACAAAATATGCAAATAATAAAGAAAAAAAACATTACTGCAACAATGTATTCACATTGCAAATATTCGACCGATCAAGTACGAAGTTGTTTGCACAATTTAGTCGTTAACCAACGAAAAGAAATTTTCAATGGCTCTTTCAATGAAAAAAATTTTTAAAACGAAATACCGGGACGATAGATACAGTTAATTTTTCAACATTCGTACGATAAATATAACATTATTATTGACAATGTACACAAAAATGTATTGATTTAGTGAAAGGCCAAGCGAAAATTAATTTTATTTATTTTGGTCGATTAGAAAACATAGATGTTAGTTGTCATCTCGAATTGACAAGACATTTCACCATAAAATGGTAAGAATAGGCTATTCTTCCACGTCATTGCCTGAGATACTAAATAGCGCAGTAAAATAAGGGTGTGAAATGGAATTAATAAATACGAAAGTTTTTACTCCTGAAATTTCTAGGTAATAAGAAAAAAACTCCAACCCCATACCCTACGGTTCAAACTGGGTGCGGAGGACGGGTCGAACGTGCGACTAATTTTAGTTTTTCTTGATTTTCCTCGATGGCTAAGCGACAACTAAGCAATAAAAGCACGTCAATATAAAAATAATGGGTACGTACATAAAACTGGAACAAAAATGTTTTTATACATTTTTTTTCGTCACTGTATCATAGGGAACTAAAATTTTTTTACTCACTTTGCTAGCAAACGAGGTATTAAAATTGAATTCGAAAAAGGGTTAGGGGTGAGGTGATGAAATAATCCGTTTCACAAGAAAAGAAAACGATTTTTACCATTTTCCTATAATTTTGTTAAGGTATATATTTAGGAATATATGTGTTGCAAGCATATATATATATATATATATATTCTTATATAATTATAAAAGTCACTTCTATAACACCATCACGTGACCAATAGCTACAGATATATTATGCTCTCCATATATTTCTGTTTCAGTTTAACGCTAAAAAAAATTTTTTTTTCATTTTGCATTAAATTAATTGGTAATTCGGAAATATTTAAATATGTTAGTGTGAATTATTGCTGTGTAGCAGCATTGGGTCAGAGACATACAGCTAAAGAGATGTCCAATTCTCCACTTGTGCTTTGGTTTAAAATATGTGAAAGACAAACAAGAAGTAATTAATGTTATATGTTATGCGACATATTTCGATGTGAAAATAGACATCTCCATATTAATACACACAATACCAAAAATATCAGATTTTGAAACGTTTTATTCTTCGATCATTTAGTACTGGATACCCAGGAAAACACGAAAATCCATACCAACATCTCAGTGGACATCGGCTTAGTGTACACATCCGGTAAGTTTTTTGCATCTCTGTTTTGATTTTGTTGCTATTGTAAATCTGTGACAACTTCAAAAACAGATGAAAAAAGACCCACTGCACATGTGCAGTAAACTGATGTCCATTGTATGGCTTAGGATCATGGCACATTTTGTTAACATTAGTAAGATAGGGCTGCTGGGTATCCAGTGCTAAATGATTAAAGGTTGTATCAACATTCTATTTTTGATAGGTTTTTGATTGGGTGTTGGATATCCTTTTAGCTATATGTCTCTGCATTTGGTACTCTCTATAGTCTGTTCCAAATAAGAAGATAATTTTCTACCCACAATACACCGAGTTTTTGAGTATCGTGGGTAATAGATGAAATAGGAAAAAGTTTGTATACACACAGGACACGAAACAAAGTTCGTCTTTTTTTAAACAATTTTTATTTTGTCAAGTAATATTTAATATCACTTCAGTAACTGCCTGCATCCGCCTTCGAAAAAAATTACCTTTCTATTTGGAATAGACTATAGTTTTCTCATATATAAAGGCTAATTTTGTAAAGCTATCACATGACCATAGTTACAGATGTATTTGACTATGCGTTTATTTAAATTTTAGTCTAACTCTAAATTTTTTTTTTTTCATTGTGCACCTGATTAATTGATAATTCGGACCCTTTTTATGGTTTACATAGGTATGTGTAGCAACATTTGATACTCTCTAGTACATAATATATGAATTTATTATAACATATAATGTGTCAAAATTTTGTTATCACAGTTTTTGGGAAAATTCTAATGGGATGAAGCTGAAATTTTTCACAAAAGGTAGCCATTATATAGAACCAGGTCTGATGATAGTTTGTTGCCTATTAATTCAGTGGTTTCTGAAAAAACTGGAGAACACAAAATTCATTGAGAAGTGATTTTTCCAAGATTTTGAGGAAACTACAAAAGAGATCAGGCTAAAATTTTCATCAGATATTATTACCATATATGTGCAAGTTTCACAGAAGTTTGCTGCTTATTCGTCCAGTAGTTTTTGAAAAAACTGGAAAATAAAAATTAATTAAGAAAATGATAGTTCACGGTCTAGAAAAAACTACAAAAAAGATAGAGCTGAAATTTTCAAGAAAGGTAGTCTTCATATTACAGGACCAGGTCTGACAAGTGTTCAGTGCTTGTTGGTTCAGTAGTTTCCGAGAAAGTTGGAGAATAAAAAGTTCCTAGAAAGTGGTTTTTCCAGGATTTTGATGAAACTACAAACCGGATCGGACGGAAATTTTCACGATACGTCGTTCTTATATACATGCAAGTATGATGGAGTTTTGGTGTCATGTTCAGTAATTTCTGAGAAAACTGGAAAAGAAAATATTCCTGGAAAAGTGGGTTTTTCAGGATTTTGTAGAAAAACAAAAGGGATATAGTTGAAATTTTCACGAAACGTACCAATTCAGTTCTTATGTAGAACTAAGTCTTACATGACTTTGGGGCCTATTGATTCATTAGTTTCCAAGAAAAATGAAAACAAAAAGAAACTGCTGGATACAAGCACGTCGCCTATATTGCTTAAAGTATCTTTTCCGTATTCATAGCGCAAGTCGCAATTTTACTTGTTTTACTTAAAAATGTAACAATCAAACTTCGATAAATCGCTATTTCGGTTAGATATCGATAACTGTCGAATATTTTGCAATTTTATTACGCATTTGGAATTCAGGATTGTTAGTTGAATTTTTAGATGTAAATTGGCCAACTGTGTTGTCTATTGAAGGACAGCTGCGTTAATTTTTTTTTTTTTTTTTTCAAAATTACAATAATCTGAATTTATTAGCTTATTTTATTCTTGGGAATTAGAAAATGAGCACAAGCTACAGCATACATAAAGATATAAAATATATATATACATAGATAAATATATAGATAGAAGTCAATTTCTTGTTCCCGCAGTGACAATCACGAAATTTGGTACGAACATTTGTACTAAGCCATAGACCAGACCTATTGATTTTGGTGCGGGTTGATAGGACGGTACTTCCGGCACCGCTATTTTTATTTTTATATTGGTCATAAAATAATAATATGTACAAAATTTGAAGCAAATATTTATTATAATTTATTGTAATATGCTACCAATTATGGTGCAGCTCGACCAGACAGAATTTCCGGTAAAGCTTTTTTTCATCTTTTTTTTTTTCTGATTTACATGAACTTTTCTTTTTACAAAAATTATCCACATGTTCATGTTTTCTTTTTTTTTTATTTTACAACTTTATTGTATTTCTTTGATTTTATTTCGAATTATATGATTATTCACCATACTTTATCATTTTAATTAATTTTAACTTCGTGAAATAATGCTTTTAAATTTCACATAGTCAAATATTTCGTTAGAAGCTAACAAATTTCATACAATCATCACATACTATTTACGCATATGAACTTCAAGACAAATAATGTGACCATCAATATTTATAATGCTTCTTTCTCAAAAACCTACTTTTTATAGCAAGGCTTGACTGCGCTAGAGTATTTTTTTATTATTTTTTAGCATAAAATAGTATAGAAATCGTGCTGTACTCACTCTTAAGACTATCAAGTCGTAAGAGCAAATACAGCATTACTGAATAGATGTATACGAATATGATCCGTAATTTATCACCCCTAAAGAAGGGTCGAGGCTTCATTTCGTCATATTTTCCTACCATTCGCACACCAGCTGAGCTACGGGGTGAAGTTCACAAGGGTCACACTTTTCAGCACACATTCCCAACGGCTTCCCAACAGTTGGATCAAACCGGTTTTCTCCTATGCACGTTTGAAACGAATTCCTCCAATAAATTGTCAACAAAGAAACTGGCATGAAGAAAACACAAAATGGCTGAAAAAGCAACAACCAAAAACGGAGTCAGCTTTCAGCGTGAGAAAATCAGAATTAACCTTCAATGGCGAATAGAAGAAGGTATATTCTAGCATAATGTGAAACCTGTACTTTTTGAACACTAGGATCTTTTAGACCAGCCAGGTATATACTTACAACAGCTTTTACTTATCGGATTGGAACACATTCTTCCTCTTTGTGTCTCTTCACCATCTTTAATTCGCCATAGTACAGTAGCTATGATTTGTCACACGCCACATGTAAACTCAATACGGCGAGTGGATACTTCAAGTACAGAACAAAGCTGGTACGCTGTTGGTACGCCTTTCTCGACGCTGCAGACTACACCATTCTCATTCGAATCAATAATACCTCAATTGTGACGGCAATCGCAGGTACTGAATTCCAAATGGCCGGGTCGTCATAAAGCCAAAGGTACCGAGGCTAAGCGAAGCAACCGTTCAGCAACTTCCCATTCGAACCATGATCGATCGTTTCCAAACAGAACTCAATCGCAGCCGTTTCAACTCGTACACACGTGTCGCGAATCGATGATTTTAATATCCATACCCGGCGCACAACAATACACAAAGCTGCGCTTGGCTCAGAGCTCAAGTCAAAAGGAGTGGATGAGTGGATGAATACCAAACAAATAAGATACAACATGTAGGTACCCAACCCGTGCACACATACACAGATACAAATGAACCGGTTCGCCTAACGACGATAACCATCACGATCGATCACAAAATGTGAACGGTCGTTCGCTTCGTCTCAACTATTTCATTCGGCGAACGCGTGTTAAGCTCGAGGGCACGTGTATAGTCATATAATAACGTGGCTAATTTGTAATTCAAATTATGCGAAAAATCGATATAAGTACCAACAATTCCGAGTAAAATCACCAAACAAAATAAAAAAGTAACGCTCCCTATTACCCTCTTACAGTAAGGAAATAGTTACCTACCAGCCTAGAGTTCGTTTTAGTATACACACCCTAGATGCCTAACATACTGAATGAACACGAAACTTTTTGATACATACATTGAAATACTCCGAATGCAGGCAGATATAATGCAGAATACATTATAACAATGGGATGCTAACAGAAATTAAAAGAATTACGAAGTTATTGTAAATTAGTGACAAACGAAATGGGTTTTGGTCTTGCATTTTCCATAAGACAAAGGCCAATACTATAATCCCAATAGAAACACCAAGATTAAGACCACACTTAAAATTTTAGAAATAATAAGAACAAACAATAAAATATTCGAAACTTTGCTACTTAAATAATTCGCAATAGCGGGTGTATAATTTTTTACAAAATTTCTCGGTATTTGTGGCCGGTAAAAAAAATACTGTGTTTATTTCGAAGGACATAAATGGTAAGATTAATTTGGTCATAAATAACAGCGAAAGTCTCATAGATGCGATCGATACTACGGGCGGTATTCATATTCGACATTAACCCTCAAGCTATAGCAACACAAAACATGCAGCTCAGCTGAGGAACATAACTTCGCTATAGTCTGTAACATGCCTTCACTTGGCTGAACACTTAGCTCGGGGTTTATGTCGTCTCAACGCCTTAAATATAAAAAACCTGACAGAACAAGACCAAGAACGATTATACAAAGACCACGACTTGATTGTAAAGAGTACTGATGTAAGACCAAGCCCAAAAACACCACGGTCTTAGATTAACGGATCACAGGTTAAAGTATAGGCCAGTATAGGCTATCTGACGAAATAAGCGAAAAAGGTCAGATTATCATTTTTGACAGGGCATTCTAATAACACATGCTTGCTCTTACCTCCTAATGAATACTCGAGACCTGATTTAATTCCCCAAAAAATAAGGACAAAAAACAAAAAATTTAATATAAATTTCAAATAAAGAGCACTAAAAAGCAAATTTATATTTATAATCATGGAAAATTCGGTTTAAAACCTCAGTAAGGTGAATATCACTTCAAAATTCTTGTTCTGAGCACCACGTAGTAACTCGTTGTAACTACAAAAAATAGAGAATATTCCAGTAAAATGACCCAGCTGATTGACTGGATCAGTTTAAAGTTATGTTTACTGAGTGAATACAGACAAATGTACGAGAAAAACGAACTCTAGTTAGAATTCTGGATTTACGATTGGTCAATTGACGTCAATAAAATTCAGAGTTGGAAATTGAAAAACATTAATTTTGATGAAAACTCTTCAGAAAACATTAAAAGAAAAATTGATAAAATTAAATGCGTTTAAAACGTGAGGGCCGAAGTAACATACCATTTTTTTTCTTCAAAATCGCATTTGAAGTTTTTATTTCGGTGCCATGGATCAAATAACAGACCTAGATACTTCAAAATTGGATCAGATGATGTTCAATTCCTTCCCTACGTAACATTTTAAAGAACCAAAGCATATATTTTATAAAAGTTTTGTAATAAATGAAAGAAAAAGATCCTAAGGCCCTTTTAATCACACAAAATTGTTACAAAATAAAGCAGTAATAAGAAAAAATTATTTTTGAGATGCAGGATACTTCATCAGATCCTTTATATCCTTTAGTCTGCTCAGCGAATTAGTGGTTTATATCTTTCACCACTTCATCTGACCAATACTGCATTTGAACATAGCTTCGAATCAAAAAGTGTCTTCTTTTTATACGCTTTTATTCTACTCACTCACTTTGTTGAAGTACACCGGATGACCAACTTCAGCGCTGCTTTCACGTGTTGCGACACACGCACACTTACACACATTTCCGTTTTTATTAGTTGTTTTTTCAATTTTTGTTTGTTTCTGTCTCGGAAAAAAAAGTGGGAAATTTTATTTTATCTTTTGCCGTTATTTTCTTTTTCAAATTTTAAAAGCGTATTTTTTTAAAAATTCGTTTTTAACTTAACTTATATATTATTATCGTACTTTTTAAGTAGGTTTTCTTTAGAAAATCTAATTATTAAGGTGCGTTTATACCAAACAAACAAGCGAACAACAAACGTTTTTTTGCTTGTTTGGCGTAAACGACCATCGAACAACCCAACAAGAACTAACGAAATTTGCTAATTGAGCGAACGGCCACAAACATCCTGTAATCTTGTGAATATAGGAGAAGATCGAACAGTGAAGGTTCTTTTGGTGTAAACCCAGCTTTACGCTTAGTGCTGTATTAGCCTCCAGGGTTGGGGGTGAGTACGTTTTTTGTTTCATGACCTCACGAAAATTTTGACACTAATAACTCAAATTCATATGTATTAATATACATATAGACAGACAAGTCAATTTCTTGTTCCCAAAGTACAAGTCGCAATTTTTGTTCGATAATCACAAAACTGATACAAACATTTGTTCTAAGCCACGGACTAGATCTATTGATTTTGGTCCGGATCTGTTGAGTGGTACTTGCAGTACCACCATTTTTATTTTTATTTTGGTTATAAAATGCTCAATTTTGCACCAATACCCACGAAATTTGAAATAAATTTATATTTTAACTCTTTGTAGTATGCTAATAATTTTGGCCCTGATCCGCTGGATGGTACTTCCGGTACCGCCATTTTATTTTTTATATTAGTCACAAAATGTGGAATTTGGAACCGTATGTATGAAATCTGAAACAAACATTTATTGTAATTTATTGTAGCATGCTACCAATTTTGGTACAAATCAACCACATGGTACTTTTTGTAAACCTTTTTTTTTCTTTTTTTATACACTTTTAGACTCACTTAATTGTTGAAGTACACCGGATGACCAAGTTCAGCGCTGCTTTCACATGTTGCGACGCACATACACATACACTTATATCCGTTTTTATCGGCTGTTTTTTCAATTTTTGTTTGTTTCTGTCTCGAAAAAAAAAGAGAAATTTTTATTTTCTCTTTCGGCTTTATTTTTCTTCTTCAAATTATAAAAACGTATTTTTTAAAAACTAGTTTTTAACCTAACTTATTTTTGGTATGACCACATGTTCATATCACATGTTTTCAGGTTTTTATTTCATAACTTTTATTATATTTCTTTGGTTTCATTTGAAATTATATGATTGATTACCATAGGTACTTTATCATCTTAATTAATTATTCATTTCAAGAAAGAAGGCTTTTAAATTTCATACTATTTAATATTTTGTCAGCAGCTAACAAATTTCGTACAATCATAAAATACCTAACGCATATACATTTACAAACAATTAATGTGACCATCAAAATTCATAATTCTTTTTCTCGAAAACTTACTTTTTCTAGCAAGGCTTGCGGCGCTAGAGTTTTTTTTTGTTTCACAAGTGCATCTTGATTAACATTCGTTGCCGAGTAGAAAACTTGAAAAACATGCTCTTGTAAAGCAACTGCCACACGCACATTTCTTTTTTTTTTACAACACCATTCTAGAAACTTAAATAATAATTCAGGAATTCTCCACTTTTTCAGGATAATAAAATAAATTTTTCATCAGTCTTATGTATTCTTTATGAATATTCCAACAAAAATAATCATAATAATAAATAACAATCTTTGTCAGAATCACCTAAAAATCGGTATCGATAGTATGGAACACAGATTTGTGGATTTTTTTGATTTTTCTCTCAAGAACAGACATATATAGCGCTGTAGGGTAGAGTATATATGAAAGAGGTGGGTTGAGGTGTTCAAATTTGCTGTTTTATTTCTAAACGGTCTAAGTCGACTAAACCCCTTTTGATATGGACGCATTCAATTGATGAAAAAATGTTCAAAATAAGTGAGTGAGCTCAGTTTTGAAGCCTTAGAATAGGAGAAAAGGACCCAGATACAATAGACTCGACAAAATATCAATGGAGGGAAAACGAACAATTAAACTGATGAAGAACGGAGCAGAACCGAGCAAAAAAAAGGCGAGAATTAATATTAATGAAAACTGGGAGTTTTAATCGGATTTCACTGCCTAATAGTTGCGTGAAGTTGATTTAGGAATTGATATGCAAGGTAGAGGTCGTATCCGGGCTTTGACTAGTAAACCCCTACCAAAGGCTCTAAAAAAAAAACAAAAAAAAAACACTCAAACACATCTTCTAGAATACAAAAAAAATATAACTATTTTGCGCACTCTCCACGCAAAATTGTCGTCTCGTATTGTGAAACCCCTGCCACAGACAAATCATGGATGCGGCACTATTAAGATGGAAAGAGATACAGTGCTTTCAGGTTATACGTGGATAAATTTCTAGGAACTATTTGGCCCATCCAATGGTATTGGAACGGTCCCTCTGTAAGCTCGAATCATTAGCCGAAACAATTTTAGTTACCGTTTTCAGCATTTAAGAAATTCATATGCTGGTGACACCGTGACCGAGATCTCGACAAGAAAAGTATAAGCTTTCAAGTTCGGTGAAAAATAAAGAATAATTGAATACAAATCAGTTAGGTACATTTAATGGAAGTGATGTGATTTTACAACACATACATAATTAGTCGACAGTTAAACAGACTGTAGAGTGCGCTGCAACTCATGTACTGATAACAAAGAAAAAGGTGAAGTGATGAAAAGAATACATTGGCTCTAATGGGGAGTCGATCTACTCGGGATAATATTTAGAGATTATGAATTGATTTGTGAAAATTCCCTTCATTTATGTGAAATAGATGTTTCCCGAAGTTATTTCAGTGCGTCGTAATAAATATATCGTCTTCGAATTTCTAGAAAATTGAATATTTGTGGATAGTGCATTCTAAAATCATATTCTCCGAAGATGGCGAAAGTAATAATTCAATAAAAATTATGGAAAAAATGTAGAAAATTAGTAGAAAAGATATCAAGAAAGAAGTTAACAGAGCCTCACCTAGATTCATTTTGTTAAGAAAACTATGCGGATTCTAAATATGTCAATAGTTATACTACAAAAATAAAACTTTCAGAATTATTTAAATTTTCACTTGAAAAAAAAATTTTTCAACAGCAAGTTTAAATGAGAGGGGTAAGAACTTCACCTTTTACAATGCTTACAAATCTATCCACCGGATACCAGCCACTTCGGGCTGACTACCGAATATTACGTCTTCACTGAATCATTATTTTCGTGAATAGTGAAAACGAAGACTAATTGCAAAACCAATACAAATTTTTGACATAATATAATCTAGATACATGTAACCGAAACTAACCGTAAAGGCTACTGTTTAACGTAACCTCTTAATCGTATTCACACAATGAAGTAGGTACCACAAATTTTCAATGGCAGAGCGAAACACCATTTCCATGCAAGCAATAGGTTCTTATTTGCAGTTTGATCGTATTATCGTACGTGCACTAAATGTACTTCAAGGTTAAAGTAATTTTAAGATTAACCAGCAAAAAATCAAGCTAATAAATTAACATAATATGGATGACAAAAAAACTCCACGAGTGCATTACAGTCCAAAGGTTCAAAGTAAGGGCACCATCATACCACGCGCAAGCCGCAATCGTTGCGAGAGTTTCACTCCACTCTTTATGTCTCAATATAATAATAAAGCAGAGGGGAGAAAGAAAGAAAACATATAGTTTCATTTCTTTTGATCTGATCATGTTTGATCACTTCAAAAACAGTTTCTGAAGCGCCCTTAACTGCTTCATTAGAGTGACTGACAAGGGTAAACGGTCTCCAATTAACGAAAAACACAAAAATATACCAAAAAACGTATCTTTTTAAAATGTGCCAGCTCTGTACTTTTTCCTTTCATTTTTATCGTTAGATACTGGTAAAATAATGAAAGGAAAAAAAAACAATATGATGAAATCTGATAGCAATAAGTAGTAGGGAAAGAGGAACAACCGTCTTGCTGAGGGCAAAAATCGTGGTTACAGCAGTTTAAGTTACTTTATTATAGGTTACAAAAAAACAAAGGCCGACGTGCATTAAATACAAAAATATGGCCGAGATCTGGATGTTATCAAACGCGTTTTTTTTTTTTTTTTTTTTTTTTTTTTTTTTTTTTTTTTGCATGATTCGAAGTAGAAATTCGGCAATTTAGTCATTCTACTTGCATGCTTACAAGTTTTGGTATCTTACGATAGTCGTTCCATTAACATTCACAGAGAAGACAAATAAATTTTTTAACCTATCAATCTTTCGGTAGATTCTACATCCATCTTGAATTGATTTCTTTCAGAAGCTTTCTCAGTAATGGTAGGCCTACTTCACGTCGCGTAAATATTTATTTCCAAATAGAGCTAAATATTTGGGTTGATTTTAATGAAGAATTCCAAAGCTAGTTAGCTTTATTGCAGGTATTCTTCAACAAAATCTGCACGAAATTTCTCTATCTGATTTTGAAAATTTCACGTTTTTTAATGGTTATTTCAATAACAACTAGGTTTTTACGGAGAAGAACAGTATATATTTCGTAGAAATAGAAGTCTCGAAACACACTGCACAAGTAAGTCATTAATTTTTTCACCACTTACAAAAAATTACGTTCAGTACGCGGAAATTTTATTGGTACGGTGAGGATGGTTATAGGAAGCCAAATTTTCCATTCAAGACATCCTGGTTGGGTTTATTTTCCTTTTCAATTTTGACTAAAAGTTCTGTGATAACTTCAAGATGGGAGGTAAGAACCGAAAGGCATCATGATTTTTGCAAAATTCTATTTTTTTTCTTCACTAGAGCAAACCGAATACAATACGATACCTTGCAACCGAACAGTCATTAATTCACCATTAATTTGAAATATATGAGTTACAACGTTACAAGAGGGTCACTCAAACAGAGGCTATTGCGCGTTAATCAATTTAGAGCACATCCTTTGTATTAGTATTTAAAATAACGTATAGTTTAGTGGGCCCATAGCAATGAACAGAAAATACGTGAAAACTCATCAATTAAAGGAAGTATGCCACACATGATCCAAAAGTTCATCTACGAGCTACCACAGTACACGGATAATCTAGGCCACTTACTGGCGACATCAAAACCTTGAGATACTGTCTTGCGGCTGCACGTGGACTTTTTCAAACATTTATTACGCAGATAAAAAGGAAAAAAAGAGAAAAAAAGAAAAAAACACAAAAAAGTTTGCTTCATAGACAGTTACAGGATGAAAACCATTAGCATTTATGCTTATTGTCTGGTTACAGAAGCTATTAAACGTAACATGCCTCCGCGAAAAAAAAAAAAAGTAAATATATATATATAAATAACAGCAAAGAAAAAAAGTCGCAATAAAACTGTAAAGTTTCAACAAAGATAATTTGCGGCAATAACCAAACCGTTAATGTTGCTTATTTAAGAAAAAAAAAAGAGAAAAGAAAAATACGGAAAAATCGTGGCTCGCCCACAAACGATCATAATCTCCAAACAACAAAAAAGACTTCAACTGTCGAGCAGATCTTCCTTACGAATACCGTTTATAACAGATACCATAATAATCCCAAATGGAAACCACTTTTAACTGCGTGAAAAAATTGTAAAAGTGTTCATTTTGAACCTCAATCGTACATTGGCCAATTCAGAGTTTCATTTATAAGGGAAAGGAGTATCCTGTAATTTTTGCAAATAAAAAGAGAAAAAAGTGAGTACCTACAACGAAATCCGATAAAAATTGGGCTCATTTTTATACGCTTTTATTCTACTCACTCAATTTGTTGAAGTACACCGGATGATCAACTTCAGCGCTGCTTTCGCGTATTGCGACACATGCACACATACACTTATATCCGTTTTTATCAGTTGTTTTTTCAATTTTTGATTGTTTCTATGTCGGAAAAATATGTGAGAAATTTTATTTTCTCTTTCGCCGTTATTTTCTTCTTCAAAAAAGCGTATTTTTTTTTAAAACTTGTTTTTAATCACTTGTTCTTTTTTTCTTCTTTTCAATAAATTCTATAATAAATCAGTTCTTTATGGTGAAAAAAGTGTGGAACTCAAGTTTCAGGTTCTGGACCAGTTCCTTTACGAATGCCAACTCAGTTTAACTTCAAGGTCTAGGAACGGGAGAAACTAATTATAATCCCAATCTTTTACTGATTCTAGCTCTAAATATTTAGAAAATTCAATCAAACATTATCAAACATCTCTTGATTTCACAAATTCCCAAACTTAAATAGAGAACTGCATTGTTATCATCAATCGATTGAGAATGGACAAAAAACAGTCTTCCCCCTAACTTACATAGAATTTATTTTCAACCCGATTCAAATTGTCTGGATCATGAGGAAACACAACCAGTAATAACTTCAAAACATATAGCGACTGAATGGTTTATCGAACCAACGGAATTGTACAAATGAACTCTTCAAACCTATTTTACCTCTCTGCGATGAACGTATATCCTGATGTCTCAAAATTCTGAACTGTTCCCCATAATATAAAAATCGTTATATATAAATTCAGTCCAAATTCACTGCTTGATTTAAATAAAATAAAATAAAATAAATAATTTTCACTAACCAGCCCCTACTCTAGATAAACGGCCAGTTCTAAATTTCAAAAGCAGTAAAACCCAGATCCCTTTAAAAAAAATAGCGCAGCAAGCCTCGCTAGAAAAAGTAGGTGTTCGAGAAAAAAAATATAAATTTTAATGTTCACATTAATTGTCTTCAAGTTCATATGAGTAAATGGTATGATATGATTGTATGAAACTTGTTAGCTGCTGACAAAATATTAGACAATGTGAAATTTAAAAGCATTATTTATTGAAATGAAAAATTGATTAAGATGAAAAAGTACAGTAATTAATGATAAAATTGAAAATAAAATCAAAGAAATACTACAAATTTATAGTATAAAAAAAAAACAAAAAAACATGAACATGTGGATAATTTTTATAAAAAGAAAACCTCATGCAAATTGAAAAAAAAAGTATAATTTTACACTTCAAAAAAAGCCAAAAATCACCTACTTTGGGGCACGTGTTGGGAAAAACATATCAAGTATTTGTTTTAAATTTCGTACATATTGTTCCGAAATTCCGCATTCTATGACCAATATAAAAACAAAAACTCTAGCGCAGCAAGCCTCGCTAGAAAAAGTAGGATTTCGAGAAAAATAATTATGAATTTTGATGGTCCCATTAACTGTCAGTAAATTTATATGCTTTAGTGGTATGTTATGATTGTACGAAATTTGTTAGCTGCTAACAAAATTTTAGACAATATGAAATTTAAAAATATTATTTCTTGAAATGAAAAATTAATTAAGATGATCAAGTATGGTAAATAATCATATAATTTCAAATAGGTAAAACCTAAAAAATAAAAAAAACGAAAACATGAATAAGGGGTTAACTTTTGTAAAAAGAAAAGTTCATACAAATTAGAAAAAAAAATTTTTACCGGAAATACCACACGGCCGATCCGCGCCAAAATTAGTAGCGTACTACAATTGATTGAAATAAATATTTATTCCCAATTTCGTGGCTATTGATGCAAAATTGAGCATTTTATAACCAAAATAGTAGAAACAAAAATGGTGGTACCGGAAGTACCATTCAGCCGATTTGCAACAAAATCAACAGTACAAATGTTCGTACCAAATTTCGGGATTATCTGACAAAAATTGCGACCTGTATTCTGTGTACAGGAAAATGGAATATATATAAGACCATCTATCAATCTATATACATATAAATTTGAGTTATTAGTGTAAAAATTTTTCTGTGATCATAAAACGAAAAACGTACCCACCCACAACTTTGAGGGCTAATTCCGCACCAAGAGTAATAAGATCTTCTAAAGAAAACCTAATTATAAATGTGTGTGTGACGGTACACATGGTTGAAGTGAAACTTTTATGAATTTTCGTTCAATGAATCAATTGGAGTTGAACGGGCCAAGCTCTCGTAATCACGATGATGCATTTCATGACTGTTTTTTAATTTACACCGTATGCAAGGAAGTTTTACTTCAAAAAAAAAAAAAAAAAAAAAAAGTCGAATCAGTTTGTTTACATACCACTCTTTACAATAACAATGGAAAAGTATCAAAATGCCATTTTCAAAAGTTCACTACCTACGTAAGTCTGTTGATTCTACGGATCGTATTGACCTCGACGAACTTCATTTCTGGACAGTAGGTCGACGTAGCTCCCTTTCAGTTAAACTTTTAACATAAAATCTGGAGCAATACCGCGTAATTTGGTGAAATTAAAGTTGAAATGTCATAAAAGTTGAAGACGCTAACACAATGGAAAATAAGTTACGTACTTCCGATAACGAACACGCATGCCAAATTCTTGAGCAAAAATGTGAACGAGGCCAAGGATTTTTTCAGTTGTTTCAGTGGGACTCCCTTGCAGAATAATCATTCCCACAGGCAGGTGTTATTCACGATGTTCAATTGTCAACTTACCTGAAACAAAAACAAAAAGTGTAAGCAAACGTTAAAAGTACTTCAATGAAAAATAAATACAAATTTGAGCGCACGCTATAAATTCTCAAGAGTTTGGAATATAAATGTTTTTTTTTTCTTTGAAAATGATTTCACTGACGGACGGTTAGAAATTTTTGACTGTCGCTTTTCATCGAGAGAAATAATATTGATATACGTATGTTAATAATATTATAATATATTGATACAGATCAATACATAACAAATGAATATATACGAATATAGAAATCTTACGAATTATGAGAATTTATAGCCTGTAAAATAGGCTAAATTGCGTTTGCTGGGATTCACATCGGTGGAAACGCTGGTATTGCAGCCCCTGCACCGTAAATACATAGAATAATACCTCCCGCGGTACAAGGTATTGGCGGGCTGTACCTTAAATGGACGGAAAGATACTACCCGTATTACACGACAAAGAAAAATTCGTGGAGCTGCGGAATTATTTGGTAGCCTCTGCGTGCTGAGACAATGCCACGGTGCCTATTCAGAGTTCCTCGATCTCTCAGATTAATGAACGATGGTGTCAAGTAAAATTTAAAATTAATTTTCAATGACCCCGATCGTTGCATTCATGCGAAATTTGTAAAAATTTTACTGTCTAAAATAACATCATCATAATTCGCTATCACTGTGATTTGTGTGGCGTAGTAGGTCGGTCCTTGCCTTTCAATCGAAATGTTGTGGGTTAGAGACCAGCCGCCGTCATAATCCCAACCCAAAAGGGCGGTTTTGTTCGATTTGATTCAATTTGTGCTTCCACATGTGATGGGAAAATTTGTGCTGGGAGATCACTGGCCTTGACCATCGAATCCCAACCACCCTCTTTTTCCAAATTGGGATGTAATGTCTCTGCTAGATTGCGCTACTAGCGCTGTTGATTTCGGGATTATGAACTGTTTTTTTTTAACAATGAAAACATATATACAATCAAAGTTACCGAAAGCAATTACACAAAAACCGTAAGTGGTAGAAGGCTGAAATGTTTAGGAGATATCGTAGGCTAGTAGAAGATTCCCTGAAAATTTGGATCAAATCAGAAGTTCATTTCTCAAGATACGCGCGAAATTCTATTCGTATACCCCAACTTTACTGAATTCTTATAATTTAAATCACAGAGTTTGAACAGAATTTCAGTAATATCTTGAGAAATAAATGTATGATTTCAGCCAAATTTTCAGGAAATCTTCAGCCAACTTATGAAAGTATCTATTAAAAATTTTGGCTTTCTACCGCTTACGGTTTTTGTGCAATTTCTTTTGATTACATTGAATTTATACATTCTCAATAGTAAAAAAGTTTACGTTAAAAACACGTTTTTAAAAGATAAGTTTTTATTATTATTTTTTTTTGACTTTAGCTTCATGCGAAATAAATATTATTTTGTTGCGAAAGGTTGATTGCAGTATTAGTATATTTTAAAATCGCAGCAGTAAGTAGAGTAAAAGCTTATAAAAAATTAGCTCAAAATTATAAAATCATATTTCTCTAATTAGCCAGCAGAGGGCGACTACTTTGATTTTAGATCCCAATAACAATATTCTCTACACGCTGTTTCTGAACAGAATTGCCACATTGATTGCGATCAATAAGTAAATCAACTGAATTATGCGAAGTTGATTTGAAACTAAATTCCAAGATTTGATTGAAAAAGACGAAGAGATGGAATAAGCTAAATATTATCAGATATATATTTTTTTAAATCTGATAAAAAAAATGATTAGAATAAGGTATGACCTAATAAAACGCCCTATCACGTTCTTGATAATACTAAAAAATGACAACGTTCAGCATGAATTTCATTAGGATTCACCACCCTTTTAGATTTAATCGATTCGTGTGATCAACTAGTCTATATTAATTTCAACTGTAAAGTAGATAATAATTATTACGTAAATAGAACATTTGCAGTTTATTTTCAAGCCATTATTGAATTGAATTGTTTTAACATGTATAAAAATATTCTGCTTGTTAATGAATATAAAATCTTTGTTCGAAATTCTCACTCAATGGAAAAGTATGGATTACCTTTTAAATATTAAAAACTCACTACAAACAAAATACTTTGGGATAACTTCCCTCATTCACATAAGCTATGTTTTATTTGTCAAGAATAACACCACCAGGGTGAAACCGAGGGAAGCTATTCCACTACTTTCGAGTCAATTCCACTCTTCAATTTATGCATTTATCTTGCAAGAGCGGAATAGCACCTCTTGGTGTCGACACCATGTGGCAAATAAAACAAACCTATATACAACCAGCAAAAATTTAACCGAGCACACATATGAACTGCATCAACCAGCTGATAAGCTCAAGCTAGTCGTATGCGTATCAACTGAAACAACACAATTCACAAACCTCATCTTTTCAGGGTAGACTCCATTTTTTGTACCTACAGAGTAATTAGTAACACCTTTCATACAAAGAAAAAATAAATGCCAATCAAAACGAACTTAATTTATCAAGCCACAGGTTTGTTTTATTTTCCACAAAAGCAACCTTGGGGTGATTCCAATGACACCAAGTTACAAACTACGCATTTTATTTGCCATGGTGTTGTCTTGGTGTTTGAAGTGTGGTTGTTATTTTTGCCACTAAAATGTCAGAAAGGTTACCCCCGGGGTGACACCATCCTGCACCTACTCAAGAGGTGTGAGCTGGTGTCGGGTTCGTGTTGTCGTGTTGACATCGAGCTCAGTTTAAAGACATCAAAACATACCCAATTGGTATTTGGTGTTAATCCGAGGTTAACCTTCTTGTGGAAAATAAAACACACCTCATGAAGTAGAATGAAAATCGGTTCCTCAACACAGTTGCTAGCTTCACTGTTTTAGCACATATTCAAGCGTTTCAAAAATAACTTGAGAAAAAATGAGGAAAATGATCAGAAATTTATGACGAGTTATATTTTTTGGAATGAGGAATTTGAAGATCAACTTAAAAAACTTTAGTTCTGTCAAAAATAGGTCCCTTGCTAAACAGTTTGCGACGTTGCAATTTTCACTTCATGACTTAATAAATGAAATTGGCTTTATGCCAATAAATAAGTATTTTTTTAAATTTATCCCTCTCCTTTAGCGACGAGAAATGAATTATCGCAAATACGAAGGACAGTAACAAAGATCATAATAGGAACAAGTTCAAATCACAAAATAAACAATCCCATTCCATGTCAAGAAGTTTCCGCTGATTATGCACGTTCAATTAAATATGAACGGAGACCTTGCAGAAAAACAGAGTTCATCTCCGAAAACGAAAAGAATTTCAAAAAACCCTGGCAGATAAAAGACCTCTTTTGGAGAGAACCTCCTCAAAAATAAACTGGTATACGATTTTTACTCTTTTATTCTACAAGCAAAAGTTTTATATCTCGCCATCTCTACCACCAAAGTCTTACTTGTTCCTGAATAACCAGCATCGAGAGTCAAGCAAAGTTTAATGATCCCGGTTATTCCAGTCATTCAAGGAAGGTGATGGGTAGAATAAATATTACAAATCATTTATCAACTATTTCCAAGGAAATGTAGTGTACAATGATCCTCTTTATATTGTAATAAAGTAAGTAATAGGAATACTGGATGCTTTTTCTTCCAGCCAAAATTTCAGAAAAAATTATGTTATATCGTCAGCTAGTTTTCGTAATTATTTAGAGTTCAGAATAATTACATTTGATATAGCTGAGGAATGTCAATGTTAAACGTGGTTTTTGTAACTTGAATAATTGCCCAACGAAAGAACACACTGAAAATCGATTAGATACACTCCACAACAGCATCATTCAGGTCTAATTATAATAAGGTTATGAAACTGCATTCAGTAGGAATAGCATGAATTACCAAAATGTCGGTCTCTACAACACCATATAACTATTTCGACAAACGATGAGCACGCACAGAAGAAAAATCCGATATTTTGATAACATCATTTACAAAGTTGCTTCAAGCGCTAAAGCCTTTTTACAGATTAGGATGATGAAAAAAACATCAAACAGTTAATCATAAAAAATTTTGAATACAGCATAGCCTGTCAATTCTATTGATGATTTACGAATGTTTAAACAACTCCATTTCTGATTTTGAGTGCTCCAGTTTCGGTGAGAGCTCAACAACTCTTAAACAACGATAAAAAATGAAAAACTCATCGAAGCTAACGGAAATTAATGACATCACGCATGTGGAAATACCGAGGAAATGGAATTCGCCCATAACATTAACCGGTAAACAATGAAATTTTAAAAGCATTCGCCGACACCCATCTTCGAACCAAGAATTCCACTTCAACCACCACCCTGAACCGACACGGCGACTCTGCTCATAAACTCCTAAACTCTGGAAAAAGAGCTTCCTAATTGTACCACACAAAGCCTTTCCGCACAACAATAACAACAATAACAACAACGACGACGACAACGACGACTTCATCATTATCGTCATCATCTTCTATCACATGGGGCAAAGCTAGATGACTATAAAATACAGGCATACCAAACTGGCTATTTTTTTTCCAAGTCAGTTTAGAGAAAAACTGGTACAAGATGTGTAAATTTGACACAAAATATCGATATCTTCTTCAGTGATCTGATCAGTCTCCATAAATATTAAAATTGTGATTTTGCCGCGATTTATTGCAGAAATATTTAAAAAAAAGGCAACCTGATGTTCCATTGGAATGACAAATTTTCGTCTAAAAAAACATTATAAACCGAAAAACATTCGCGTACTTCTTTTTTTAAAACTGGTAATTATTTGTTCAACTAATCCTTTTTCAATAAGAAATTGTACTCTCGATACAAGGGGGATCTATAACCCATAAAAATAGAAAAGGAACAAAACGGCGGGTTTGGTATGCCCGTATTTCATAGTGGTCTTAGCAAAACGAAACCCAGCAACAAGTGGTCATCTTCGTTCACCTCGTTCCACCGAATGCGCCATCATTTTCCACATTTATTTTCCCCCTTGGAACGGTGACGTTCCCAGCAGCACCGCATCAGTCGCCGACATTTTCAACAATAACAAAACTTCATGGCTGCTGCTGCATTTCGTTCTTTCTTTCCAACAGTCGGTCGGAATACCTTTTGAAATACTACAAACAACAAAGTATTTAGAGAAAATAAGATAAAAAAAAACCATTCTCAATGACCGTTGTTAAATCGCGATAAAGGTAAAATAAATCGGCATCGTTAAAAACGTATTTACTGAAAATGGGATGATTTGAAGAATACACGAGAAGACGTTCACTCTTCTTTAAATAACTGATCGTTCTTCTAATAAAGTAACTGTATTCCACAAAATACGTAGATACATATACCTACAGTATGTTCCATAAATAGCGTACCAGTTTTCCCAATAGAAGGCCGAACTCGTTAATCTCAGATAAACATCCATTGGGATAGGACAACACCCCACTCTTCCCTATAATGTCTCTATGTCTCCTTTTTTTCTTCTTCTTTCTTAAATTATTATTACACTATAGTTATTATTAAAAAATTGCACGAAATATAATTTAAATCCGTTAATTTTGAGCGAAATCGGAACCGCAAAACTAAGACCAAGACTCGACTGTGCCACAACAAAATCACAAAAAATATGAATAAGCTGTAAAATGTACCCAATTTTTCTACTGAAATAATTTAGGTACACGATTCAAGGTGGAATTTTTTTTATTCCCCTATTTTATCGCATAAAGGTACACATGTTAATGATAAGTTCAGATTTAGGCGTATTTTAGAAGGATATGAACAGTAAGTTGAATTTATGGTATCAATAATAACATTTCAGCAAGAGAATCATCTTGCTAAAAAAAAGTAACTGAAGCGAAGGCCAATCTCCAATAGTAAGAACTGTAGTGGAGGAGTTTACTTATTGTTGGTTTAACGTCACAAGGAGGAATAAAATATGTTCGTTGTCACACACCTTAGCTCGCGCCTGGTTGTGGTTTGCTAAAGTTTATAATGAGGCGTAAGTGTACTTACGGTTTTCCTTTTGGTTAATTGCAGTACCTTACGGAAACTACGCCACTACACTCCGGGGGGAATGAATTTAGTAAAAACGCGTAATTAATTACGAAAATAATGAATAGTCACTATTAAAATTGCGAAACACGATCAATTGCTGAAATGCACAATGAACTCAATCAAATTTTGACAACAAGTGAAGATGATCGTGTCTCTGTTCGTACATCAGGGGTACGTCGTGTTGAACTTGTTGTTGTCGCTGCTGTTGCAGCGTAATGCACACATTATGTTTGTGTGCGTAATTGCGTAAAGGATTACGATCCTTTTTGCGTATGTGTGTGTGTTCACACAAAAAACTCATACGATGTTCAATCATCCAGGGGCTGGTGAAAGCCGATTGGATGAACCAAGTCTTTTGTTTTCGTTCGATCGAATTATATGCCGTTTGTGTCTCTATTAAGGATCGTTTTTTCAAACGCATAAGTGTGAGAGAGATAGGGATATTCTTTTTTTTTCTATCTCTCTCGTTTTGTTCTGTTTTGAAGGACAGAGACACAGATGCGCTAACATTTAGAGATGTTTCTGTATTTTATACAGCCTAAATATTTTTAGGACAAATTTAGGAATTCGATGTTTTTTATTTATTAAATTAATGTACGTAATAACTGGCGCTGGGGGAAAAATAATTGTAAATTATTTTTTTGTCAGCTATTTATTGGCAGTGATTACGAGAGTCATTTCTAGGCTAATTCACAATTACGGGGTATAGGGAATTATTATTGAGTTTCAGTCTCTAATAAGTTGAATTGTTTAGGTCTGAGTATAACTGTCAGGCTAATTCTTATTGAGACTGCTAATTGCGTACTTCGTACGGATGAGAGTTGTTTCAGAGTGGAAGCGATTATTATTTCAGTTCAGGTCAAACTGTGTGTTGGGCCGCAAGAAATTATTATTTCCTTTTTTTGCAGTTGGATACGAAATTAATTTTCGATTTCCGGAATAAGATTTCGATGTTCGAAATGACATTTCAAATTTGCGAAATTAAATTTCGATTTTGGGAAATCAAATTTCGATGAAAACGAATTATTAAATTCGAGGTCCAGTGAAAAACACTGTGCTCCTGCTACCATGTAGTGGAGGAGTTTACTTATTGTCGGTTTAACGTCATAAGGACGAATAAAATATGTTCGTTGTCACACACCTTAGCTCGCGCCTGGTTGTGGAACAACTGTTAGCGTTGCCTCAGCCCAGTATCTACAGTCGTATCGAGTCCTCTGCGCATCACTAGTGTGCACAGGACTCGTGGGCGTAGCCATGACAAGAACTGCAACTGATAATGAATTTATGGGCATCTAATCTAATCAAATTGCATACATAGTCCGATCGAAATGTGTTATCGGTGAAAAGATTTTAACACGTCCATTTGGTTTGAAAGTAAGTTACAAATCGCAGAATCTGAGGATTATTTTTATGAGACCAGCAAATGAAAAGAAAATTTGTTGAAAGTTTATTTTTTCATTAATGTTCATGTAGAGTAAGGCCGGTATTCATACATGACACTTAGGGTTCACTTATCTAAGGGTCCATTTGAAATCAACATTTTTCAGCTATATTTCTCAGCAAAACTAATTTTTTTTCAAAGCTTTGCTATAATTTATCTCAAGGGAGCTACATTTCTCACTATTCTCGGTTAAACTATTGTTTTTCAGCTTTACATCAGTTTAAAAATAGACTCTTAGGTAAGTGAACCCAAAATGTCGTCTATGAATACCGGCCTAAGTCACTGGTGCAGAGTTATGAATTTCTGCGTCGAATGCATGATGAAAGTTTATGAAGGAATTAAAAGAAATTAAATCAGCAAAACAGTCACTACAATGAAAAATTTTGCGAGCAAAACAGAAACAAAAATTAATACTTGACTCGACCGAACCAAGATCAAGACCAAAACTACAAACATGACCCAGACATTCATAGTCTAAGTCTTGCTTCTGCTCCTCACTAGAAGCAGCCAGGAGACCACCTTTCATTCCTACCTCTTTCTTTTATTTATTCATTTACTTGAACTTCACTGATATAGTCTAAATCAGCGATACAAGTGCGAAAGGACTTTCTTTACGAAATTTAGGAGACTGTATTCTAAGTTCTAAGATATATTTTTCATTTTTCTCTTCTTATCAAATGAGAAAAATTTGAACTTCCGCGGTTGGTAGGTAAAAGGGCGAAGGTACATCTCCTCTACTTTATTTTCTAAATGTTTCATTTTTTTGCAAGGTTCAAACGAATTTTACCTTAAAATGTACTAAAAGAAGTTTCACTTTAAAGAAAAAATAGGCAAATACAATGTATCCCAGTGGATATTATACTGAAGATATTTTCATAGTCGATGGGGCGATACTGTAAACTGATGCTGGTATTCACGGTCGACCTTAACCCCTCAGCTACATAGAAGCAAACCGTTAATGGTCACACACAACAGCACAGCTGAGCAACATTTTTCCGACGTTTATAAACAATATTGTAAACAATAAAAAAAAATTTTGCAGCTTAGTTTTGCTGCGGTGTGTGACAGTCAATGGTTCGGAAACACTCAGCTGGGGATTGGAGTAGACTATGAATAACGGCCTGTGTGCTTGAGCACATTACATTAATCGAAGGCGGATTCGAAAACATTTGTTTCAAAGGTGAGATAATTAAAATTAGCCTACAATAAAATTTCTAGATTTTTTGCTCAAGATTCTCTGAAATGAAAATATAAATTCTTCTTTAAAAATCCAGGAGGACTGTGGGAAAATAAAAAATAAAAATCGGTTTTGAACAATAAAATATCGATAGATCGATATTCAGTGTTGAGAAAAATCCTGGGTTATGGTTGCAAAAATAATTAAATAAATAAATAAATAAAAAAGGGAAAAAAAGGAAACAAAAAAATTCTCTCGAATTTGTTTTAAATAATCACTGATAAAAAGTTGATTTATTTTTTCAATAGTTTTTTCTCAATTTAAAAGTACACTCAAATGTACAAATCGAAACTAATAACATTAAACTACAATGATTAGACCTTGAGAAAATTGAAGACAATGGAGGAAAGTTCGAAAAAATAAAATTTCAGTGCAAATTTTAAGTAACTCGAAACAAAGTTTCGGAAACATCACCCATCAATAAAATATAGAAAATTCAGCGTAAGAAATATGCCACTCTTTCAAAAAGTCTCAAAACTTTCTTCCACTATTAGCTTCAGTTTTCCCATTGCCCGAGATGAAAAAAAAAAAAAATATTAATTTATAAACGAAGTTTTTCTAGGAAAAAATAAATTTTTTTCATCTCAGAATGTTGTTGATTAAAATCCAAAATTTTTCGTCCGAATAAGATCATTGAAATAGAAGGAAATTAATTCTTTAGAACGAAAAAGACAAATGCAACTTTCAGAGGAGCCAAAATAACACTCCAATTGGAAATTAATCGATTTTTTTGCCATCAAGTTTATGTTTAGCATATTTTTCGTTGACTTATTTTTGCTATTATTTAACAAAACTTCACTGAAGAACTGAACCCGATATCGCTTGAAACTTGGGCAATTTGCGAATAACCTGACCCTCACTGAACAATCAGAACCATTGAGGAAAGATTTGAGGTACAAAAAAACTAACACGAACACACACGTTATGTCGACCATCGGTTTCTTTCTGTCAATAATTTATTCGCTCGTACACAATTACTTATTTAAGATGGCATATTTCTCTTTCTTCGTGATTTAAAATGAAAAGTACTAACACAGAAAACGCCACCGTCGTAACCCACTTTCGATTGAATGAATAATTCGTCAACTGAAAATAGCATCAGGGATTTTTCGCTGTTGAAAACCTCCTAAAAATTAATGACTTTCCAACACACTATACGGCATTGACGAACACAAGTACCAATACTCGATAGTGTAATTTCAAATTAATGAAATTCGAAAGAGAAAGTACCATCGTTGATTGTGCTGCATGAATCACTTCATCATCGTCAGACGAACGAACGATTATTGAATATTGTTATGGGAGAGAACCTTCTACATCGCAGCACCTAAGACGAATAATAAAATGAGCAGGTTCCGAGTTTTTTTTACTTCATTTTTTTTACCGTCCATTTCTTCGTGAAACAATCTCTGGAAGAAAACGAAAAGAAACTAAGAGGAGAAACAAAACAGAGAAAGAGATAACGCATTAATGCATCGCGAATATTCAAATTAAGGACGCACTTTCTGACCGATATTTCGAGTCGACTGGCGGTGAAAGCAATCGATTTATTTTCACCCGACGCTATATTCTCATCTCCTTTTTTTTTTTCTCCAGCAACAAAGAGGGAGTACCTACGTCTTGAACTGAAGCAACAAAACGTCCTTGGTTCAACTAGTGTAGAGAAGGTTCACTTTAAACCTCCCTCAAAGCAGGGTATCCACGGCGAAGAAAGATTTTGGGGAAAGACATACGAAATTTATTTTGAAATAATAAGTCAATAATATTTCATCTATACAGTGCCATAAATACCGTAGTCGTAAAAAAGCGGGAAAAAAAATTTTAAGGAAAAAAGATCAATGTTCTATCATACTCACACAACGATGACGTTGTGTGAATATGCCAAAACAATCGAGTGTAAACATTCTTTGGGAGAATATTTTCACTTACAATTAGTGCCGCACAACGAAACAGCAAATACAGAGAAATGACAATTCACATTCTTACTGTCAGGTTTATGTATTCAGGTACGAATGATACTTAAGTAATTCTTACATTTTTTCTGTTATCAATTATATCTACACAAAAACATATCTAAATATAACTTTTGTTAAGGTGAGTAATTCTTAAGTCACCGTTGATACTCAAGTATCATTCTTGCATTCGGGCCAATGTGGCTTTTGTAATTAAAAACGTTTGGAATCAATGACCTTTCGATCAACATCTATTCTGCATAGTCAGCTGTGCATGAGAGATTACCAAAACAGAGTGTGGACCTTCATGTGGTAAATACAAAAAGGAAACACCACCACATCTTGCACACTGCTTTAGAATACCCGAGTAGAGTTCAGTCTAGCTGCTTAAGGTAGACCATAGTTGTTCATAGTGTTGGCCATTAGTCCTAATTATTATTGTATTAATGCAATTTCCTTGTGTATAATATACTTATTGATTCATACATGGATTTTCAGTAATTTTGAGTAACGGAGTCAGGGTCGAACGATACAATCAACCATTAATTGGTTTTCATAATTTTGTCGGCGGATTTGAGATTTTTCACAAAATTTTGCTGAAAAATATGTTTCTTTGAATAAAAAATAATTTCCTCAGTAACCAGCGAACAAGAAAAGAAAAATATTGCTAATCGACTGAAATTTTCCAAAAAAGATTAAGAAAAGTTCATTTTAACTTTACACTTTAGCCATTTTTCAAACCAGTAAAATGCTTCGTTATCAAAGCAAAAATTCTTTCCGACATGCGTTTACTTTATTTCGCTGAAATTTATAAAAAGTAACCGTCAGTCAGGATTCACACAGCAACGATATTTCAAATTCTCTCTAATTGAACGCACGAAGGGAGTAACAGTGGCATTATTCTTTAGTTTGATTATTGGCCGAAGAAAATAACAGAAAAAATTCTTGATCTAATGAGTAAAATTAACCTTTCCGGTTCTCAGGCTCTTTGGGGCGAAACAGAATTTTTTTCGAATAAATTTTCGTAGAGAGTGAGATCAAGCGAGGCAGGGGCAACCGAACTCTTCACGTTTGGAATGATATTTATTTTTGAAGTAAGTTGTGACATCTCGAATCCAGCACAGAATCAGAGGAGCGCGGTGATTCTTAAAGGATGGAGCATTTGCGAACGGTTATCGCTTCATTCACGGGAATTTTTCACAAAACCCAGACAAAGACACAGAACAATATTAAAAAGAATTCATCCAAATACTTCATTCTTGTCATAAGCAAAATATTATTCTTCCGTTCGCCCTGTTATCAATTTGCTAGCCACTTTTATTTCATCGCATATTGACTGAAAAAGGCTATCCTGTAGGTTCATGAATATAGCTAAAGCCACTCTCGTTTTCGATATAGAACAAAATATTGCGCAATGTCATTCAAACATCTTCGTCTTACAAAAATTGCGACTGATAGCTCACCCACGGGGTACCCAACTGGTATCAAAAGGGTCATTTGATTCGCCTAATGATCGCAAAATTTGTTAAAACAAAGAATGAAAGAAGGGGCACGTGAAAAATAGAATAAAATAAGAGGCTCAAGAAAATAAGACTTTTAGGCCAAAGCATTATTTTTACCATAACTGTTTTTCAATAAACTGGCAAACTGAACGTCTCATAAAAAGACTCAAAATACAAAGCGATTCTAAGGGTACTCCAAAACCCTCTTTCTGAGTGCTAAATTTGTGTCGTAAAATATTTCCCTCGATCGTCAAATAATTTGGAAATCTTTGATTACGCTTGAAAATTTTACAAAAAAAAATTTCTCTTCACCGCAATACTTGGAAAAAATTCAATTTATTGGGCGCATCGAACCTAACACCGGAGTGGAATAAAGCACCTGCAGGATTGCTACGGTATGTTTTAGAATTCATTGCAAAGATATGAGCAGAAAGAAACTCGGCGCTTCAAAACCGCGCCTGAATACTCCGCCCCATGGACCCTTTGAGTATATATGTAATGGAGGGCTGATTGTCCTAGAGTATTTCGGAGAACGAAATTCCTTTAAGATGCACATCTATATATTCATGTATATGTATGAAAAAACAGGGTAATTTCGTTCCCCGAAAACGTTATATATGTCCGGTAGTACCTACTTATAGAAATATTATAGGAATCAGCCCTCCATTACATGTATACTCAAAGCATGAACTCCTGGTTGCGATTATTTTCACTTGTAGTGAGTGAAATTAAAAGGGTGGAACACGTTTTCGACCTTACTTGTTATTACGCCATACAGGGTACCTGGTGAGGAGTGGAGGACACTTGAAATTTCTGTAGAACCGGATACGCGAAGCATGGAGAAGGTATTACAACATGTTGCTTACCCAAGAAATTTTAAGAAGCCAGGGTGGGCCAAATGCGCTGCAAACATTTATTCATACACGTTATGTATGGATGTAAATTGACGAAATAAACGAACACGAACTCAAACGAAAACTACACGCGAGAAGCTCTGAAAATAGAAGGTTCCTAAATTTCACGATCACGCGTCACGTGTGGCCAGGGGGCCTGAGACCGGAGTCCGCCCAGCGAGACATGAGGTAAAGGTAGTGAACAAAAAGTCGTGACATATTTTCTTTAATACTTTTTGAAACATTTACAGGCGAAGAGAAGCCAAAAACGTATTCCAATTTAGAAAGAAAATCTATAATGTAAATTATGTACAAATTTTTTTTTTTTTTTTTTTTTTTTTTACGTTCAAGGAAAAATCCTTGAAATTTACCTGACATTGGTCACGGGGAAAACAACATAATAGTCGTTTGACTGGTTTGACTGGTCGGAAAGGCAAAGAGAATCTTTTGACAGGTGAAAAAATTGGACGCGAAAAAAATATCGTCTCAAATATATAAAATTCGATTCAC
Organism: Ericerus pela; assembly: GCA_011428145.1. Lineage (NCBI taxonomy): Eukaryota > Metazoa > Arthropoda > Insecta > Hemiptera > Coccidae > Ericerus > Ericerus pela. The sequence continues at coordinate 101,075 of WOFM01000191.1, read as the reverse complement.
CTTCGATTAAACAAAAACAATAAATGTAACATTTTTTTCCTATTTTTTTATTTTATTTTTTATTTTTATATTTTTTTCACACTAAAAACATTACCTTTACGATCACGACAATGGACTTCCACGAGACCGTATCTTTTTCAACTCGCTGGAGCATAGACGACATCCTTTTGTATACGACTGCGGAACAATCGATACTCGACAATGGAGCAAGGAAAAAAAAAAGGTGCCGATGAAAAACGAAGAGGAAAAAAAAACACAAGTATAAGCCTCTTAATTTTCATTTTTATTCCAAATCGAGAATAACAAATTACGAAAAACGTACGTAGCATGTCGGATGAGTATGAGAGGAAAAACGTTTTACTTTTAAATCAGATCAGATAACCTACAAAACGAGAAAGTCGAGACACTTTTTTTCTTTATATTTTTATAATACGATCTTTTTCGGACATTATGAACGCAGTTTTACGTTTCGAAATCAGGTACGCATGAAAGAGATTCTTTTGTTCACCTGGCCTCGTAATTGCATTATACGCAGTTGATGCAACCGAGTTGGCACTTTTAATTAAAGCTGTTAAATCTTCTAGAAATTAGGACGATGTACGTTGGTATGACATGGGCGTTTTGGCACTGGATTTTGAATATGAAGGAGCTTACATGCTAATTCGCGATTCTGTTGATAGAAATACAAGATATTTAGCTGTAACGGGACAGGGGATGTACGCAGACGACTAAGATAATTTTTTCCACTAATATTTGCCCTCGTCATTAGCGTTTCACGTACAAAATGAAGGCTGTTGCTATCACTATCTTGATATTTTCTAATCTATCTGTGGACTACAGCATAAAGGCGCAAAGTCGGTTGAATACCTATCTTAAGCCTCTGTATCTCATCGATTCAACGCCGGAGGTAACTTCATCCGAACAAAAATCTCAATCTTTTAAAAAATTTGTTTTGACTGAGAATAGTAAAATAATTCAACATCTGAAAATATTTTGCATTAATAGGCTGGGAACAAATTAAGTAGGCAATTTAATTAGATAAACGAAATAAAAAAGTAAAATACCTTCAAACTTCGAAACATTATGTTCTAAATACACAATTATGAACACTAAAATGAAAATGAAAATGAAAATTTTCGACAGCTGCCCAATGGCGGTGGTGTGTTACGAAAACCAAACACGGACTACGTTTAGTCTGGGATGGAAATATTACAGATAATGCAAAAGAGATAGAAAGAAATATAATACCTATTATTAAATACATACAGATGAATTGATTTTGTAACAGAGAAAACCTGCTTTAAGTGGAAATTTGTAGGTTCCGTTGTAAGGATTACAGAGAATCAACATGGCATAGGTGAGGAAGAAGAATAATGGAGTGAGCACCACACAACCGAAAAAGGGCAGAGGAGCACCACCAACAAGGCAGAAAGATGAGCTCGAGTAGGAGGAAGGCATTTTGTGGACACGGATAGTTTAAGATAGGGAATAAATGGCGGAAAATTGGAGAGGCCTCAAACTTGATTTTCGTGAAATTTTTTTGCTGTGAAAATGGCTGTCGTTTTTTTGGTTCGTGAAAATGGGAAATTAACCACTTTTTAATAAAACTTCATCATGCTTTTTAAGGTACACGCTCAGTTCACAAACGGTTCGTGACACGTTCATCTAAGTTCAGTATGGGGAAAGTCGTTGAACGGTAGACCGCTGACTGACTTCAAGTCGGATATCGTGATTCCTTTGCAAAATGTAATTCTACTTACGAAGTTATGAAAGATACATATTTTGCTAGACTCGCAGCACTAATGCCATGTACAAACTACTTCCGAACCGTACAATATGCGTAGATTTCAGTCAGGCAAGTGTTGGACAAGAAAATCAAAAAAAAATCAATTAATAGAGCTGATTATCAAAAGAATAAATTCTGATCTCGTTTACTGGCTGCAATCTCTTTTCAATCTCTACTACATCGCTCTAGAATCTAGACGAAGTCGAACGTGTATTCCGCGACCTTCGAACTTCCTGGATACATTTACATCAGTTTCATTGACTACGTTGTCTAGTTTCAGTCCAGTTTGGGGGCTTCGGCGAGGATATGCAAAATCCTCGCGCTACAAATGATTCAGAATTCTACCATATTCACCTTTTCATTAGTTTTTGTAGTAGTCTACAAGAGTCAGGGCGAATTAACTAAACTCTTCACGAAGTACATTACTCGATATATCACTATAAATATGTATTAGCCACGTTGATTCGACTTTTATTCGTAAAACTGAACTCCAACAATACACTGTGCGATCTTATAAACTCATTATAGCCTACGAAGAATGAGGCAAAAGTAGACAACGCATAACGAATTTTTTCAAATTTATTCGACTATTACTTTAGATACATACTCGTATTCAATATGTGGAAATATTATTAATAAGTCTCAGGAGTTGTTCAATCCAAAATCTAACCTCAAACTTGAACTCTGCGTCTCAAGAAACATATCTTAAGATGTATCACTGGATAATATGGGAATATATCATAATTCAAATTCCACACCTCCAAAACCATGGGAAATTACACTTCAAATCCTCAATTCCCAACATCTAATGAAGAAATTATCTACAGCACTACATAAGAGTTAAACTCAATTCAATAATCCTTGGATTTTTTACTATCTGTTACGAAACACTAATAAATATTGAAAAATGTTTGATACCTTTCATGAATCAAATTTTCGAAAATACCTTATTATAAGCACCCTTAAACAGTGAAATAATCTTTAGACCATAATGTTGAAAATTCCCCAAATACCTACACATAACATAAAGAAATACCATATCCTGAAAACCAAAAGCTGTATGTATGGAATAATTGTGCTATTAATTCATATTCTTGAAATAAAATAACCGATCCTGAGTAGCTTTGATTGGTGGATAAACTAAAATTCACGACATTAATTTTAAAAATTTTTTAATTTATATTTTATTTAATAAGAACAGAAATCCGTTAGAAATGGAGATAGGACGTACCATCAAGAATGTAGAGACAAGAACAAGCATAAATAACATTTTTGTTCAGTCACTTGTGCATACATCATGCATGGAAAAAAACAAAACTGGGTTTTTTTTTTAAATAGAAGTGTTCCTACAGAACTCATTATTTATTATTGAGCAGTTATAGTCCTTGAACTTGAACTTGAACTAGGTGGACTGGAGCCTAAAATGTTTCAGCTTATTAACATTTTGTCACTTTACGATCTATTATCACGTGAATTACAAACGAAACGTTGAAAGAAAATCGAAAGTGCCAAATCATTATATGAAAGGAACAGTAAAGACAAAAAATCTCCGTAAAATGCTAATTCAATTGACGATGTAACAGATAAAGTCCATCCCTTGGTCTCAAATTCTCAAGTTTAGATAATAAGCGCACGATCCGTACAACAAAAAAATGCTACAATTACTATTTCGAAAAAAATGAAAAAGAGCATGAAATGACGAGTGAAATTGAAAACAAAGCCGACATACTCAATAAAATCGAACTCTACTTACGAACATAAGGAGAAATAATCGGAAAGCTTCCACTGAATGATGGAACTCGCTGGTAAAGAGAGGATACACTAGTGGTGGTGCCACATCGACACGATACAAAATAACCCCAAGTCAACTAAAACTTAATAACGTACTGTCAAATGGCTCACAAATCTGAACGCAAACCTATCCATATAGATACTCTTTTCCCAGACGGCAATCGAACATGCGTCGACTCTCTCGGCGCCTAAATACCAAACGTAAGTCGACAACAAAACGCAAATGACGCAAGTAAATGCTGTAAAGGTTATGCACTGAAAAAAATTTAAAAAATTCCCGTATAATGATATTCATAGCCCACGAAACCATACAAAGATTTTGAGCTCCGTTCAATGGTAATACCAGAAGGTTTCACTTAATTTCGTTAACTTTTCACTCACAACAAACATCTCTGTACTCTAATTTCTTAACCGACACGTAATAAGAAATTACACGTCAACTTAAAGTACTTACGTGTTTCAATTTACGCACAGCAACCGTATTTTCGGCTTCCAAGTACATCTATTTTTTTATACGCTTTTATTCTATTCACTCAATTTGTTGAAGTACAACGGATGACCAACGTCAGCGCTGCTTTCACGTGTTGCGACACACGCACACATACACACGTATCCGTTTTTATCAGTTGTTTTTTTCAATTTTTCTTTGTTTCTTTATCAGAAAAAAAAGTGAGAAATTTTATTTTCTCTTTCACCGTTAATTTCTTCTTCAAATTATAAAAGCGTATTTTTTAAAAACTCGTTTTTAACTTATAATACGGATTCGGACACCAGAATGGAATAATATTGTTCTTCAAAGACCACTGACAGCAACCATCATAAATAGGAATATTGAAATCATTACTCTCTCACTGAGGTTTTCTCACAAGTAGATCGGCATTCATTTCAACTTTCAGGAAAAAAGCGTAGTCAGAGCTAATTTAAGCAAAATAACTGTGAAGCAGCCAAGAGTATAATTGCTGCGGTCTTTAAAAATTCTTCGAATTGAACGTCTTACGAAAGCGAAAGCGAAAGCGAAAATCAAAAAATACATTTCAAGATTTAACAATTTTCAATACATCACTGCAGTCATAGTTTACCCGAAACTTTTTTTTAAGGATTAATTCAAGGAGGTTAAATGCATCATGCAAGTAGTGCTGAAAATTTTTGCCCAGAATTGACCATAAATTGAAATAAGAGTATGAAATGAACACCCCACAATTGACCACTCTCCAGTGTTTTAAATATGGCTGAGGGTTCTCTTCAGCATGAGAGCAACAACCAGGTTAATTGCACGTTTACTCGTATTCGAGAGGCAAAGTTCGAGAGAGAACAAGTTAACTCGAACAATGTCAAAAGACGAGAGATTAAATAAAAATGAAAAATCGTCATTTATATCCACACCATTTTGGGGTTGGTACTGATCAACTATTAAGGATGCTCTACAACAAAGATTATAGGTCCCAATACTAACAAAGTGAAAAAAATGTTTTTTCAAAACCATATACTATACTTTCAAGAATACAAAAAAAACATGGACTCAGCTAACATAACTTCATTGTCACTTATGCAGCTTCACTAGATACTTCAGACAACGCAAGCTCAATATATGAGATAAGGGCTGTTCTCGCAGGCCATCTAACCGATTTGCCAGAGTAATGACATAATTATTCGTACAAATGTAGGCTAAAAAACGGGTCTACTTTATCTCAAAGGATGTAATTTTTGAATTGTTGATATTAACTGCTGCATAGCACGAATGTCAATTACTTTTTTAGCAAATAGCAGTGTTCTGAAACTTCAAATCAATTTTTCACACTTTTTGAAATGGGTCACTTTTTTTGCAAACCCACGATCTACAGTACAGTTGAACCAAAAATACGACATATTCTGAGACACAAAGGATGTCCGACAGAGGGAAGTAATACTTGGTAAGAAAACCCTGAAAAAGTATAGTTTTTTGCGGGGAAGGACCATCGTTTTAACATAATTTTGGAGGAGAAGGAAACTTCAGTCTCCCAGAGATCCCTAATAATTTTCCGCTTGCTTCACTCGCCACAACATAAAACTTGACCAAGATTTAGTCCGGTATTCATAATTGACACTAGGTGCTCATTTTAAACTACAGTGAAAGCAGCAAAAAAAAAAAAAATTTAGTTAAGAATGGTGAGAAATGTAGCCAGCTTCCTTGCGATAAACTACAGCAAATCTATAAAAAAAACTCGGTTTTATTGATGAATATAGTTAAAAACTGCAAGTTTTAAACTGACACTTAGGTTAGTGAAGATTTAGTATTAACTATGAATACCAGCTTTAGTCCTCCAAGCGTTATGACCAAAATTCGCCTATACATAGGACAATATCTAATAGAATAATAAATCAGAATAAAGTTGAAACTTTCGACTAAACGAAGACAACGACGGTCATATGAGAACTGACCAAACAATGGTCAACAAACGAAACACGTACGCGCACCTCCTCCAATCTACACTATGCGAGAGCATGCGACTCGAATCAGCATCAACATCACATAGTTCTACACAGTCACTGTTTCTCTCAACGAGAGAAACAGCTGTTTTTTGTTTTTAAATCATAAGCACATGAGCCCCCTATGGCCTAACCCGGTACATAGAAACCTATGTCTTACCCCCATGCTCGACGTGATGGAAAAAGAAGGTGCCGTAAACGTCAATTTTGTTTTCATCAATGTTGTCGAGTACCATGCTTCAATTCCATGCTGCTTATTCGGCGCATTATCCCTTAATGTTTATCATCAGAACTTCACACAATGTTGATCGCATCTTTCAACAAGTTGGCTTCTGACAATATGAACGAGATGTTCAAAGAAAGACACGTCTTAAGGAATGACATTTATTAGGCCAGAGATTGAGGCCTGGCCTGGCCTGGCCTGGCCTGGCCTGCCCAAAAACCAATGTGCAAATACTTTCGTACTTTTCGAAAAATCAGTAGAATATCATCGTAAGCTCCCTCCTGAAATTCAAAGTGAAATCTAATTATTTGTCCCGTATCACAAAATAGTGGACCATGACAAAAAAACCTGTACGATGTCCGGCCTGATCTTCATCCGGTACGAAAAAAGTGAGAATTAGACGTCATTATTTCACTTTTTTTTTCAATATTTTAAAACTTTTTTGCTTCGAATTGGTCAAGTTATATTCCCGCTGCATTGAAACGTGGTAAATGGCTCATGACAATCGACACTTTTAAAGTAAGATGAGCATGAAAATACTGCCACAGATTGGTAACACTATGAGAATAAAAATGTGAGAGGGATACCGATGATTCTGCAAATTTTTTCGTTTCATTTTTGAAGGTTACAACCTGCGGAAAGAGTTTGGAAGAGACGAAGTCGATGGAACCTGAAAGGCGTACGTACGTTAACAACAAATCAACTCGTCAAGTACGAGCAAAACGCTCTTTTTTTCCTGTATTATTGTGCGTGCATTTCATCCTCTCGTTTTTCCAGTCCATAGCGTGAAGTTCGTTACGGAAAACTGGGTGACGTTCGATGGAAAATTCAAGAACAGGAGATATTTCGATTCGTTACGGTAAACGCAACGGACGCGACACCGTCTTTTCCGTCAAATAATGTGCGTGCAGTACGACCATCGGCACACAACTCATGGAGCGCATTCGTTCTTTTTTCCACTAAACGCCCAACGGCCAACAGCTCCAAACCAAGAAATTCCACGCAAATGTGGTCCAGGCACAGACGTAGAGTGGGAGAAAAATTTATCGAATAGACGACGGCCGTTAATTACAAAATTACTCGTTTCCCATATAATTTTACGCCAGCCATCATCAACACTATTCTCGTAAAAACAGGTAAATGGAGGGGGGGGTATGTGGTCGCCGGAGGACGTGGGGTTGAAGAGACGACACGACGAGAAATATTCGAGTTCATCAACACTTCGGTTGATTGTTAGACCTTCGTCCTAACTGTTTCTCCGACCAAATTGACGTAAGAAATTGATCGTAGAGGTATCGAAAATTTGTGACTTTTTTTTCTACACCGGTTTGTAATGATTAGCACAATATTCCATCATAATGTGGAATTTCAACAATTTTCCAACTACAGATTAAAGTACCGAAATTAGCACAACAAATTTTACACGAATTCATGAAATTTTTCTGTGTTCAGCAATTTTGTTTTCAAGTATCACAAGGCAAAATTTATATTTTTTGCTACTTAACACGTAAAGAATTTTTTTTTTTTTTAATAGAAAATGACTAAGCTTTACGGTGTAATGAACAAAGAATTCCTCATCGAAACCGACAATTTTTTTCATTGAGCAAATTACTATATAAATTATTAATTTATGATATAAAAATGGCCCTGAGAAAGAAGTGGTAGGTACTTATCGGGGAAAAAAAAATTGGTAAAAATTAAAAAAAAAAAAATTATAAACAAAACTAAAAAGAGAGAAGAGAAGAGATGAGACATAGTTTTGAGAATACAACCGCATCGAAATTTATGATTTTTGGGAATATTTGCAGTACACCAAAGACTCGTAATATTGGCATACACTGTGATGAAGAGATAGACTTAAAAATGGGGAAATCGAAAACGAACTACATTAGGAGGCGTTACAAACCTGCAAACCACTCGATAAAATCTTCGACGACAATTTTATTATCCGGAAAAAGTTAAGAAGTAGAGGGTCCGAAAATTCGAAAAATTGTGCATTGACGAAGACTGAAAGATGACGAAGTGAAGTTGAAAAGTGAAATCAGAAGCTAATGAAAGCTGTAATAGGACAACCAAAGCTAAAGTGGAAGGGTAAAATTGGAAAGTTTGAACGAGAGTAGCTGATAATTGAGTACAGTGAGAAATGGAAGTAACCGAAAATGTTTTCATACAGGAGTGGATAAGGAATAAGAGAAAAAGCAATCTAAAAACAGAACTGTATAGAGAATAGGAGCATTTAGTATGGTTGATGAAGTGGCTACTCGGTTGATAATACGGAAGATATAACGTTTCTTCAGCGACTCGTCTGACGAAATTCAATTCATCGTTCTTTCATTCATTACAGACCTACTTATTCGGAAAATGACTTCCAGCCAACACATCGGAGGAATAAGGCTTGTTATAAACGCAACGATCATGCGCAAAAAAGTTGTGCAAATGGTTCGCACTGGATCCTAAGCTAGTGTGTAGATAAACGAATCAATAAAATGACGAAGTGTCATTCTTTACATCATAAAGAATATAAAAAAATGACCTGTTCGTTATTTTACCAAGGCAGAAGTTAAGGAAGCTATCGACTAAATGTAGGTAATGACTTACATTGACAGAAATGATGTCTTTACAAACGATTTTTCAGACGTATTCATCAAGCAAGCATGATTACTTCCGAGTAGTTTATATTAATGAATATTCTTAATTTTTTTTTAACGTGTAAAGTACGTACTTTAAATTTAATGGGCTGTCGGTCATTTTTCGAGAGAAGGCATTGGCTGGAGTAGTAAAAGGTTGTTATGAAAGCCAAAGAAGGTATGGTTCAACAACTTGCATCCGTACAGATCCTCACAATTTAAAATTGGAGCATTTAAGCTTTAAAAAATGAAAATAGAACAAGGCCTTGTCTCGAAAAATGACCGATGGTTCATTAAATTTACAGTACATACTCTACATGTTGAAAATAAATTAAGAAAAAAGTCAGATTACATCAAATAAGTCAAGAGTTTTTGTCGTTAATTTTTTACACATTACTCACATACATAGCAAGAGCAAGCTGTTCTGCAATGAAGATGTAAGTGTATGACAGTTTATAATTTTATAGGGTACCAAGCATACCGAGTTTCAACCTCAGGCAACTGAACAATTTGATCCATAATTTTTCACTTGTTTTAGATATTCTTAACACAAGCGTTATATTACTGGCATGATAGTAGGTCATTTTTTGAATGTGCAAGTCGATGATAGAAGAAAAAACTATAAATTAACCTTAATCAGTTATGTCAAAAAATATATAGTGTGGCTAACTCTAGGAATGTAATAAAGTTGTTTTTTTCAGTTTTAAATTACCAATACCAGTTCTAACAGAATAGGTTTTCTAATTGGAAACAAATAATTGAACTGAAAGGTTGAAAACAAGTTTCTTGTTGCTTTCTAAAGGCTAAATAAAACAAAATTATTTACACACTCGACTAAATTCATGTACAGTGTTCTGAATTAGTATCATACTCCAATACGGTGCAACCCCGTTAATATATTCTCGCGTAAGACATTTTCCTGCATAATATGTTGTTTTTTTGTGGTCCCTCGATTTGCCACATTAAAGCTATGTAAAATTTTCCGGGCAAGACGTGGCTGAGAATAACATTTTCCCGCATAATATTTTTTTCAGGCAGGCCTGGCCAGATTTACTATTGGAAATTTGGAACTTTTCGAGTTCTGTCTTCAAAAATCAAATACTTAGCCTTTTTTAGAGAATTAGTACCACATAATTCCAATTTCAACATTTAAGTTTTTAAGAAGAACTGAAAGTTCCACACTTTTAGCCATATTCAACAAATCTCATTACAACATAATTTTTGTTCCCTTCAATTTTTCGAATAAAACATCAAAATATTGGTTATTGAATGATTTACAGTTTTTCCACTCCCCTTGTATTACATTTTCCCTCATGATACGTTTTTTCATTACGGTATTTTGAAAAGCATATTAACGGGGTTTTATTACAACATATATTGACAAGCAGTCAGTTGCTGGTTCAGAACGTGTCATTGATCGTATGTTTACTATGAGAGTGCCAATTTCTATAGTGGATGGGGAATATCACTTTAACATCACATATTCTGTTTCTCATTAAATTGGGATGAGAATTTCATTAAAATTTTCAATGGTATGAATGTGTATTTGGACTTATCATTAGTATCTTAGATGGGAGTGTTCAGTCTCCCCTCCCACTCACATGTTGGTAAAGTTAATCACCATCAGTGACCATTTTGAGTTAAATACGAAAAAGTCTGAACGTACATCGAACGAAGTGGTAGCAGATCAGTAAAGGTAATGTTTTGAAATTTTCTAGATTTGGGCGATGCAAGGCCGTGTTCCATACACACGTAAATAGACAAAATTCAAAGACAAATCTAAAGAGATGTTCAGATGAATGAATGCCATCAACAGATGGAAGTACAGCACTCTCCAATCCTGGAGAAACCTGCATTCGAGTAACAAATGCCAATATAAAAATTATGCACGATCTATTTCCGATTACGAATTAACAGACGTAATCGTTTATAAGGGAATAAGCCAAGAAACTTATTTATTTTCAATTTTTTCGTTTCTGCTTCGTTTTCTCTCTACCAGTGCGCTTTGAAAAAATAAATGTTACAGTAAATTCTTTTTCTGATCTTCTTCCGAATGCAAACTTCTAACGATTTTATAAATCTATCTCACCATACGTTTTCATAAACATTACTTGTGCATTCTACCAAAAAAAAAAATATATATATAGTTACATACATTCGCGATGAAATAAGACAATTTATTTTTTGCGTCCAACAAAAGAAAAACTACAGCCAGATATAAGGCTATATAGTTTCAGATATATTTATTTTTCTGAATGTTTTCCTTTTTTTCATCGAATATATTTTTCACATCTTATTATTATATTGTCGTGATAATAAACCGTATTTTTTTTTTTTATTATTTTAAATGGAGTTTTGCTTCACCGAGTTTCTTATATTTTTTTACACGCGCACCAAACAACAATCAGATTTTTTTAGAACTTTTCCCGAAGAAAAAAAAAAAATTCTAATTCAGAAATATGGACAGTGCGATTTCCTTAAAAAAAAAAAATTGGTGGTAGGCTACTGAATGTTCAGAGGATATTAATTTATTTTTTTCTTCTTCAAATAAAAGGTGATCTGCTAAGAATTGTAAATTGATTCATAAATTATTGAAAGCACTTGCATCAGCTATAAGTGAGTCCTGGAATTTTGAAAAACTTTAAACATTAAAATGTGATCATTAACAAAAGCATTAATACACCCACAAGTTTTCACTTCATTTCATTAAAAATATTAATTTGTCATACCTACGCTAAAAGACATTTAAATTAATGCGCATCCCCAACTGAGGTAAAAATTGAAAAACGTTTAGTTAATTTCACGAATAATAATTATTTGGAATGAGATTAGGCTGAAAAGTACCGATAAAAAAATATTATTTTATTATAGACACAATCGTCGAATTAATGAACCAATAAAGTACTAAAGCAAATAATAATTTCGCCAAGATGTAGGATTACAGGCAATTCGCAAGTGTTGGGACAAAATAAGCGAATATTTATGCAATGTTTTAAAACGAAAGCTGTCTCTCACTCAGAACGAAGGTCGCGATAATTGAAAAAAAAAAGCAAACAGATGACAGATTGGTTAAATTTTCTACAAATTTGTGCAAGTTTTATCGGCTAATTTTATTGTGAAGTCGATTATTATAATTTTATTTCTATTTCATTTACTGAGCATTGAACAGTATTCACGATAAAGTCATAAATAACTGAATGTTCCATCATATTTAGACAGAAGATAAATTCGTCCATCTAAATATAACGAAACAATTAACGGCGAATATTCCACCAGTGAAATATTCACTCTTACCTCAGTGCCCTGAATATTGAGGCCTATCAAATATATTGACGAAAGTAGAGTCAGCATATCTGTAAGCCCGATACTATAAATGTACAGTTAAGTACAATCTGGCTGGTAGATGTTTTATACAATAAAACAAGTGACTTTGTAAAACTATTCTCAAACAGAAATCACTTTTAATGAGCAAGGTAGTCAAACCTGTGAGTTAGTAGTTTACCCTAATTGACGTAAATACCAGTAGGAAAACACCGAGTATAGTATATAAGATTGAGATATCAAGTATAAGTGTTTTTCATGATATAGTTCGTATAAGTATAAAGTATTGTGATTTATGAATAATAAAATTAAGTGTAATTAATCAAAATACCACTATTACCTTTGTAAACCATTGCGATACATCGAGAGTCAAAGTGAATCCTGTATCTATAAGAATAAAATAATATGAAGTGAATATTCTAAATTTATTTTGTTAAGTCTTTAACTGGGCTACAGATATATCACTAAATAATTAAAAAGAGAAAAAAAGAAAAAAATTATATTAAAAAAGTCGAAATTCAAAAATTGTTTTCTGTTAATTTCAACTAGGATCATTCCCGGAGATAATGACGAAATTTCGATAATTTTCCTTCAAGAAATCCGTAAAACCAAATTGTTTTATATTATTTAACGAAACACCGACTGACAGGAATCATACATGTTTATCTAAACATAACAAGTGACTTCAACACGACTCATGTTTTATAGAACTAGAGGTATCTACGTTTCTAAAACAGGATTTAAGTCACTGTTTCTGTAAATTTATACATTTTTCTCGACATCCTTCACAAACAAATTTCAAACACCAGTTCATGAACAAATTTTATAATTGAAAAAGAATATACTATTTTAAGTGTTAGAAAATATTAACTTTTTTTAATTTTCGTCTCGTTTTTCACAAACTTTAACAGAATTTTAAACACAAATTTACAAGCAAATAACACTGTCACTAAGACGACTAGACAAAATGCTATTATATCCAGCAATAAATACTGATACCAAGGTAAGGTAGCGCCAATGGACTGAAGATGAGGAGCACCTTTATGTCTAATAACATACTCTGTCCAATAAATTGCTGTATCCAAAGGACTCATAGGTCGATCGTGAAACAGTTTTGATAACTCCTTCATTCTGTTTTGATAGCTGGAAAAAGTAGAAATCGAAATTAAAATGATTGTCACGGTAGGCAAAAAAAAACTTGATGAAATCAAAAGAGAAAAATAATATTTATTTCAGGCGATATATGTTAGAAATATGTTTCGGTATGGTATGACATGTAGAATGATGTTTGCTCAAAAAAAAACAACAAAAAACTTGATTATGAATAATGCATGTGTTAAATGAATACCAGCAACAAAATTTGATTAATCAAAGAACAACACTTGATCAATTGCCATAACACTTATTTCATGACGCCTATTTGGAAACTTCTTCCACTCTCAGCTAACTTTACAAACGATGCGAATTATTCACTCACTTTACATTTAATCCTTAACGACACAATATTCAAGTATTTACCCGGAAGAATTACGACAAGAAGTTATTAAATATAAAAACTTCTGAAGCATCGTTCTCTTATCAGCCCCCGAGTAGACCACCCGAAAAAAGTTGCACAAATCACGAGAATGAAACGTGAAAATTTCACGGTCATTTAAAGCTAGAGAATTGAAAAACTGAAGAATAAAGGACAAGCTCGTAGGGACTAGAAAAATTACCCATTACTTTGGAAACATCAGTTATACTTCAATTGAAAAAGAGTGACTGGTTCAAACCTTATTTTTTATTTCATATAGTAACCTATACTAAAAGACCACAGAAAGAAAATTGTAGAACAGAATATGAACATTTCTGAATGAGTTCATTAAACTGAATTACGTACCCTTTGTCATTAATAACAGTCTTTACGGAAGTGAGTATATTTTCTTTCGTTAGATTATGTAAATCAAGAAGTACGGCAACTCCTTTGTCAACAAAATTTTGCACACATCTATGCTGATCGTAGAACAGAGGAATTCCAACCATTGGAATTCCAAAATAAACTGCTTCTATAGAGCCAGAGTTACCACCATGGCTAATATACGCCTTCAAATTTGAATGATCTAAAACAAGGAATCAGAAAAGTTCACCAAATTAACAACACTTAATTTTTTTTCGTAATAACCTAAAGGGACTAAAAATTGTAAAACTGTCGCTCACGAAGAGGGCAAAAGTATTGGCTACGTCCATAAAAAAATTAGAACTTACTAAAAATATCGTTTTGTGGAAACCATTTGCTGACTAGAACATTGGGCGGTGGATTATCCAATTCTAATTCAAACTTCCATAAAACTCTTTGCGGCAATTCGGCGAATGCATCTCTGAAAGCTTGAATAGTTTCTTGTGGCATAGTTGATACCCGAATCAACGAACCAAGAGTAAAATAAATAACTCCTTCTGGAGCTTCATCCATAAATTTTTGTATGTCCTAATGAAAAAAGAACAAAACGAAAATGATTATATGATTGGATAAAACAAGCTGATTTTAGCAATCCGATCTCAAAAACGCATTTTTCAAGTCTTCTAAAACGTAAAAAGCTTGTTTAATATGGAAAACAGCGATGAACTTTCAGCAGAAAGGCTGTTTAATTTTGAGAAGAATGAAACTAGCTCTTTGAAGAGAATTCAACTTTTCAGAGTAGTACTCCTGACTTTTTTCTCAAAAAAAAAAAAAAAAAAAAACTGAATTTCCTCACCGGATTCAATTAAAGTAAAACCTCCTTTAAGGGACCCATTCAAATAGCAGACACCTTTCCTCACAAACAAAATTAGTTTGATCCTGGTAAAAATATATGTGGAGAAGATATTAGACACTTCCCAATAGTAGACCCTACCTTAACGGACAACGGTCAAGGTGAAAATAGCAGACCGGCAGGCTTACACTACATTGTCAATTCTAAAACCGCTGACTTGGAGTCTAAAGTTCAGTATAATATACAAAAAACTACTATTGAATTCCAGAAGACAAATTACCCGATTTTTTATAAAAAATAACTACTCAACATATCATGGACTAGTGTACCCTTTATTGAAATTATGTATTTGCATCCAATTTTTTTCATTTTTTTTTGTTCCATTTTCCATTTGTTCTCCCAATAACAGGCACTTTCTAATAGCAGACAACATGTCCGGTGATTGGACGTTTTCACTGCAGTAATTTAAAAAAAAAAGTTTTCGTTATCACATGCCAAGAGTAAAATTCTTTAATTGATCCACGTTATAATTTTTTTTACAAGTTTTGCCACTTCGCAAAACCAACAAAGGTAGAACAATTAAACAGATTTGAAATGAGAACTGATTTTCAACAGAACTTGTACAGAACTAGAATTACTTTTTTGCCATATCAAAGACACAGCTAATGATTAAGTTTTATTATTCGGACAAAGACAACCGAAAGAAAATGAAAAGGTCTAAAAACTTGAAAGTTGATACATACTCATTAGGTAGGAAATATAATTCATAGCCTACTTATTTTTTTACCGAGAGTAAAAGTTTAAAAATTCAATGATTACAAAAAGATGATGATACAATCGATTCAAATATTCAATAGTTGAAAAATTCGTTTACGTAACATGCAATTTTCAAGGGATGTTAAATTTCAGAGCAGTGCGCTACCTATTTTTCCTACATACCTGCCGGTTAGTTTCCATACGCCTTCTTTAGATGCTTTCCTTCTGGAATCTATCTTTTAAGTATAGCCCTCTATAAAGAGAAGTTTAATTACTCTTTATTTACTCACTCACATTTTTTTTCGGAAAAATTATTTGCCTTTCTTCTCTTCTTTCACTTTTTTCTGGCATTTTCTCAAGTTTTTGTTCATTTCTCTCAATTCTATTCCCATGGTTTTTGTTTTTACTCTTCCTCGACATTCCTTTCACTTGTTACAAAAAGTGTAGTGTCTAAAACAAGCGCGGAAAGGCAATTTCTCACTCGTGTGAAGTTTTTAGCACTCGCCTACGGCTCGAGCAAACTTCAAACTCGTGAAATTTCCCACTTTCCGCACTAGTTAGACAATGTACTGTTTTGTAATTACTTTTCATGTTTTTCGGTCGAAATTTGTCAATTTTTCTAATACGTTTCAACTAATTAAACGAAAAATCATTCAAGTTTTTAGGAATATTACAGTCCTGTTTGAAATAACCAAGCCCAACTGCGAATATTTTTCGACTCTCGATGATTTAAAACTGAAAACCTGTAAAAACAAATTAAAATGGTTAGTATGATGAAACTAACCTTCGGTAGAGGTTTTGGCTTTTTTAAATGTATTCCAGCAATTTCAATGTAATTGGGAACCATCGGATAGGCATTATCTATACTGAAATGGTTGTTCACAAACACTACTGACGTATTATAAATTATATCATTGACAGGCGGCACATCATTTCCAAAGAATTTTCTAGACAACTGGTTCGTCACGTCTCCATTATGCACATTATAATAGACAATATAGTAATATATTTGCCAATAAGTGTTTATCAGTCTTTGGAGAAAATTCATTTTCGCAGGAAATTTAGAATGAGTCATGTGCATATAAGACGGATTCGAAGGATTTCCGACTCGCGCCAAACTCCAGGTCGTTCGTCGCGGAATCAGGATCGATATCAGAGGCGCTTGGAATTTCCACGCAAATCCAACGCCGCAATCTGCTCCAAATATTTCGGTAATGACCAAATCAAATTTCTCCTTTTCGGCCAGCAAATTTTTCACATTCTGCTGCGAGAATGCGATTTCGCAATACATTCGACTCACGTTGGCGATCGTGTGAAAATTTTTATATGTACTTTGGAGGTTCGTCTGAACGAACTTGAAAGGTAACGAATTGGCACTCCCCCCTCTGCCTGCTGATATGTCAACGTCGTGGAAATTAGGAACGGGCGTCTTCTGTGGCAGAGATGTCACCGAGGTAACATTGTGGCCACGAGCTGCTAATGCTTTAAGCAGCTTTTCAGCGACATTATAATGACTGCTTCCTCCGATGGGAAAAAACGCCAAAATTTTAGCACTTTCAGCGAATACTACGAATGAAAATAGCAACAGAATGGTTCTAACGATATTCTCCATTTTAATAGCAAAATCCAAGTCGAATTGCCCGCACAAAGATTACAAATCTGAAATTACACATAGACGATATTATTATCTACTGGAAAACTATTCTAAAAAATATCGTAGCCTACTTATAAATATGAAAACAGTTGAAATCCCGTACGTGCTGTTAAAGAAAGTTAAACAAGAAAATGAATTTGCCATTTCAAAGAAACATAATAATAGTGTGTAAGAATTACAACTGTAAGAGTTACAGTTACGCAAATCCAACAATCTTAATTCTCATTTAGCCTACTTTAGACTAAGAGCTAAGACACACATCAAAAATCACATTCCTATAAAAGGGTAAGGTACTCGAACCTGCAACCTCCTACCTCACAGCCAAGCTCACTACGCATACTACCACAGTTACTGATACAGAGAAAGGGGTGTTTAATGTATTCTATCATTTTGAAGGTACTTCACCCATCATTAAGACTATTCATGAGGCATTTAATTAATATTTTGTCCGTTTCTAATTATCAGTTATAAAATAGTATATTACACACCAAGGTTCAAAAGTAAGTGATTACATGCGCGGGAGTTTGTGAAACAAACTCCGTGAGTGAGCAATTCCCAAGTCATGACTCTTGTTGAGGTAGATACTTTATATAATTAATGATATCATCTTTAACAAGGTTTGAAAGTCAGTTTATCAGACATAGAATTTCTCTCACTGCTCTCATTTTTACAAACTTTCTTTGGGTTTGCGTGGTAATCCCACACATATGATTAAAAATACAACCACGTATGTGATATAACAGATCAAGTGATTTCTTTTTCTCATGGGGTCTAACCCTGGAGTTGTTAAGTTCTCTTAGGAATCCTCTATTATATGTAATGGCAGTTATGAATAAATATCGTATAAAGCATTTTCGTATTTAATTCTTTATTAAATCCATCATACTAGCAAAAGCAAGGTTAAAAAAGTTCACATAAAGTTAGTC
Organism: Ericerus pela; assembly: GCA_011428145.1. Lineage (NCBI taxonomy): Eukaryota > Metazoa > Arthropoda > Insecta > Hemiptera > Coccidae > Ericerus > Ericerus pela. The sequence continues at coordinate 82,796 of WOFM01000191.1, read as the reverse complement.
TGTCGCGGTGTGTTGAACTGTGGGTGAGTTTTTGGAAAATTCGATTTTTGCAATAAAATTTGAATCCGGTGGTTGTGCACTCGCATTGAAAATCAGTTAACTCAAAATCCATACAAAATCCATACAAAATCCATACAAAATTTGTACCTGATGGTCCAGTGAAAGGGATCAGGTAAAATTTTCAGAATTCAATGGTGATGGCAGTGATGCTGATTTAATGACAGATGAAGAATAAAAATATGGCGAATTTCTGTTGGATAGTGGAGTGGAACTACATATGGTTGGAGCGCTGGTGTTTCTATTCAACTGTGAAGAATTGGGCGCTGATTAATGACTGGAATGTGCTGATGTTGAATCAGATCTAAAAGCCACGCAATCTGGAAATATGATAATTAACGTAAAATATACAGAAGGTAAAGAAAAAACTATACAATTAAATAACGTTTTATATGTACCTAATTTATCACTAAATTTGTTATCTGTTAGAAAAATTACAAAATCTAAGGAATCGGAAGTAGTTTTTCATTGTGAGTATGCCAACATCTGCGATACTGAATCTGGTGAATGTGAAATTTCTGCTTTCAAAAAAGATGGGCTGAAATTTGGGTCATTTTGCACTTATGTTCAATCCGTGAGTGAAATGTTTGCGATGCCTGTAAAAACGAGAAAGCAATTAGCATAAGAAAGTGGTAAAATCGTGGAATATAAATCGTATTGCGACATGGTTAGAGGAAATAGTAAATGTAAAATAAATATTAAAGAAATACCTGTTACTAAAGAAAAATTTTCGACATCTGACACTGCAACACAAACTGAAACAACTACTGCAGATTTTTCATTAATGAAAATTCTTCCGACAACTGAATTAACAAAAATGAGCGGAACAACAAAGTGACACAGACGATGCGGACATTTGAAATACTTGAGACAACTACAGATACGCGCACTAGGAATACCAACGATGAAATTCACCGAGATTGGAATGAGCAACTGCAGAAACTGCGTCGAAGCGAAGTATTTTTGATTGCCGCATTACAAAAAATGAGAAAAGCCAAGGAGAAAACAAACTACTTCACAGGAACATTCTTGAACCAGGATACACGGAATCTGATAATAGAAAATACACAATTACGATTATTTGCGAGTATACAAGCTGTTTAAAGGCGTATGTAATGAAAAATAAAAGTGAAACACAGGCACTTTTTGACAAATAGATTCCTCGATTTGCTAACTGCCACCTTTCGCATTGACAATGCACAAGAATATATTGCTTAAAATTTACAAAATATACAGTAAACTAGCCTGAATTGAAATCGATAGTGGAAAAGTCTGTAGTTCCAAACTTAATGGTTTATCAGAGAGAAAAAACCGATCTTTATTAGAAATGATGCAAAGTTTATTAATTGATTCCAAATTAGACTGTAAATTTCGGCCTTTTGCACTTAAATTCACGGAATATATTTTAAATCTGTTGCCAACTAAAATGAACAGTGAATTTGCAACATCTTTTGAATTGGTTTTTGATTGTAAACCCGATTTGTCAAACTTACAAATTTTTAGCTGCATCGACCCATATCTCAATGAAACTAGTCAGCAATCAAACATTTAAAAAGAAAAATACTGGTGTGACAAAACTTTCCTCAATAGCAGTACCGCAAATTCTAGTTTACTATGACAAAACTGGCTACAAACTAATAGATCCTATAACTGAAAAGATGATCTATTCGTGAGATGTTCATTTTTTCGAAGACAAAAATTCACGATGAAACTTTAATTTTACAAAAAACAATAATGAAATGCGCACTGAAAATCAAACTATAAGCGAAACGACGACGAGTTATACACAACAGAAGGATAACTTAGCTGAAAATTTCGAACAAATTTGTGATCCGATTGTTGAAATAGACTGAAGAATGTAATGACAAATTTAGCTTTCTGAATATCCTTGCCGACATATCCGAGAACCAAGAAAAATTGCATGATATCTTCCAACAACTATGAATGAAGTTTTTATGACGGCCATTCTTATTCCTGTTATGTTCGCCATTGCTAATTCCCAATATTGATGAAAAACTGAATTATTGTGTAACAGCATACCCAACACATTTCAAAAAGCGATAAGCGGAGAATTTTCACAAGAATGGATAAAAGCAATTAATAAGGAGTTTGACTCATTAGAAGAAAATGAAACTTTTGAATACGTGAAAATGCCAAATGAAAAAATAATGATACCTGCTGACTTTTCACAATAAAATACAACGCACAAGGAAACAAGATTGCAAAAGCCAGATTAGTCGCACAAGAATTTAAACGCATACATGAATGAGAAGAAATTGAAAATTTTTACTTGTACGTATGATTGGTGTTGTCTAATTTGTTTTTTGCTGATAGCCTCGATAGATCTGGATTTAATACTGACATAATTACAGCGTTTTTATATGGGGAAAACTATAATGATATCTTCTTACGAATTCCAGAGGGCATCAACTTATACAAAAAGAAACATGCCTTAAAATTACGTTAATCACTATATGAACTACAGATGACAGCTATCAGATGGTACCACTTACTTAAAGATTAAATTGGCATAATATCAAGGCTTTATCACACCTGAATTGGAAAATTATGCGAGAGAGTTATTAAATATTTATATAACCAAATTGATCTTGCTCTACAATTTTGGAGCAACGATTCAGATGAATTACGATGTTTTATTAATGATTCTTTCCCACAGTCTGCAAAGCCATTACAGACTATGCTCTCTTCCATCGCAGAAACCTCATCTTATGGAAGACACCAAAAAGTTTTGTTCACCGATTTATTTTACATAAATCTGAAACAAAAAAATCATCTATTAACAATAACATAAATTTTATGAATAATTATGAAATATATGCACTTTTTGTATATCTTACCATGTTGTTGCCGCACAATGTTGTCAACTCGTTATTTTTCAAAAAGTGAACACAGCCAAAAAGTGTTTCGTATTTGGAAATCCAGTACCATCCTGTACCATTTTGTTATTGTGTTCAATGGCCATTCATAAAAAGTTGGCAAATAATCGCGATCGCGAGTGGTACCAACTGGTACAAGTAAACAATTTTCGGGAATTTTGTTATTTATTTTATCTTTTTATTGTTTCGAATTTCTATTGTCTCGATTCGAAATCCATTTGATTGATCCAGAGTATTTCAATACTTTGAATTATTTTTTGTTTTCAATTTTTTTTTTTGTAGTATTAGACTCCACCCACTACGAATCTTATTGGTTAAAAATGTTTTCTATCGTTCTATAATTACGAATTTTGAATAACAACTATTTTGTATTGTTCTCAAATTCTTTTTTAATGTAATATGTGAGGTATATTGTTTTGTTTATTATCGTAATTTGTTTGATGATATTTATTTTTTTGTCACATTATTGAGATAATAGCGTTGTTTGATAGGATTACACTCACTTACACCATCCTACAAAGATAAGGCTATTCCACAAATATTCGAGTAAAACTTAGCGTAAAATTATATAGCATTCCAACATTTGTGAAATCACCCTTCCAGATGTATGTTGGTGTAAGTTCATGTAGTCCTATCAAACAGAGTTATTAAATGAATTTTTTTTTACTTAATCCATTTTTATAATAGTCACAGGATTAAGAAGGGTGTTGGGTTTGGGAGGTAATCTCGCACCTACTATTAAAAATACAATTACGTGATTAATATATCAATCACGTGATTTCCTTCCTCCATGGGTTCTGACCCTGGAGTTGTTAGGTTCTCTTAAAAAACCTGTATCCTATGTTATAGCGGTTGTGAATAAATGTCATATAAAGTTCCATCAAACTTTTCCTTGCATGTAAACACTCAATTTTGAACCTTTGTAGGTAATATATCATTCTACCATCATTGCTTTTTGAAATAAATAACTATTATTGAGATTTAATTTTACTACATAGTCGAAGATACTACGCTATTTCGCACTAATAAATTATTTTGAGATAATTATGGAAATTTGTTCAGAAAAAGGAATTTTTCAAATGCGCAAATACTGATGACTAGGCAGGAGTAAATGAAAAGTGCACTGACGATGTAAATCTTTTTGACAAAGTACTAATATAGGACCTTTATTACTTCATTAGGTTTATTAAAATAACAAGCTGAAATACCCGTCTAACAGACGGGCTAAATAATAATATCACAAAATATCACCATATCTGAAGGAATTGACAATTATCTGGAAGTGGAGTTAATGAAAATAATACCTTAAAATATTTCATGTTTCACAACATAGAATGATCTAAAGATAATATGGTAATGAAATTAACTTACGATGCATGAAAAAAATTCATCAATGGTTCATATTTCAAGATTACTGGAAGTTACTGCTACTTGTACAACGTTGCATCAAAAAACAAATTGAAATTGAAAACACAAAAATTGAACAATATTTATAGCAGCATTCATTCATCAAACTGCTTCATTCCAAAAATCAATTAACAATCGAGAACCGCATTTAAAAGTTTCAGTTGCAGATAACTAGTTTGAAAAATCAGTAGACAAGACTTTGAATTAGAATAACTTGAATGTTATACACAACGCTGAAACAACTTGTCTGAACTTTTCTTGGCCAAACTTGTCAAAAGAGATAACCAAAATGATGAGACTTCAACACTCACGAATGATAAAAATAGAAAAAAACTGAGTAATAAATTGAAAGTTTCACCATAAAAAAGATAAGACATTACAGATGATAGTACAAGTGGTGTACGATTATATTACTTCACCCATTTCGAAATATGATGTAACAGGGGTCAGTAAAGCTCATTAATAGTAGGTATGCGCATAAGGGTGATAAGAGATAAGCAACCATCTTTGTTATTCGGTTTTTCTAAGGAACTGGTAGTTTTAAATGAATTTTACATTGTTTATTATTATTATTATTATATATACACACATTACATATAACATATAAAATGGCAGTTCATCTCTTATTACCCTCATGCGCATACTTGCCAGTAGAGTCTTAATAGCAGAGCCCTACGCAAGAATAAGGTGGAGGTAGGAGGAAAGCTATAAAACTAAAAAACAATTTCACTAATAGAGTTATCAAAAATAATTTTTTCAACACCCAACCCAAATAGACATTTTTGTGGGAATGAAATAGATTTTACACCCAACATAAAAAATTAAAATCTGACAAACGCACAGCTTCGAACTTGATTACATTATTAAATCACTGTCTTGGCTGGGCATGCGCATAATGTCTTGTCTAATATGAAATATCTGGGCTTCCTGATTTTGTGAAAAACTGGCTGTCAAGTTGCCACTTCAATCGAACATATTTCAATTTTAAGACGAATCTCTCTTGATTTACTAAATTATAGGATACCTCAAGAGACTGGCTTTAGGGGGATTTTGGGGTATGATTTCCTCAGCGCCAAAAAAAAGAAACAAATGTTCAATCGAAAAAAAAAATAGCCATATCAATGAATTTCATAAGAAGTGATTTTGTCATTTGAATCACATAATCCAAACAGAAATTTTGCGATATCTCGAAAACTAAGCATGTGAATGAGCTAAATTTTCATGAGAAATCAACATAATTAAATCAGATAACCATTTCGTAAAATTTTCAGTCAAATCTTGAAATATCGCTGAATTTTTGTTTGGACTGAATGATTCAAAAATAATACATATAAATTCAATTTAGTTGGAGAATTCCAGTGATATCTCGATGGTTAAAAGTGCGATTTCATTGAAAATTTCACAGAATCTTTATCATATATATTTTAATATTTCATACAAATTTCTAGTCTCTACAATCGGCGGTTCTCTGATAATTCCTCTCGATAACTCTGATTTATAACATTTTTTCATTATTTTTAATACCTACTTTTGCAAAGTGGAAATCAAAAAAGATTTTTCTGGAGCGATTAAAAATCACAAAAAAATAACAAATAGCAGATTTATCGATAAAACAACCCCAAACCAATCTCAAATTTATGTTTTCAGTTTCCTGTAAGCTTGCAGTACCTACAGATCTACTCCAGGAATTACAGAAAAACCTGTAATTCTGTAGCTGTAGGTTTCTGCCCGAAAAGTTTTCTTGTATTGCAAGGAAGCTGCCCGAATGCATTTCCTGCAATTTTCAATACAGGAGTTACACAATCTGTGAGTTCTGTAGCTGCTTAAACGGAGCTAATAGATTAGAAGATCACGATCTTAGGTGAGTGGATCACTTCGGAAAAATGATCTAATTTTGAGATCTACTTCGCCATTTTTCAGATATTTCAGATCATACGATAGATCGTTTAAATTTTGTACGAATGCATCCCTACCAGCTTCTAAAGAGTTAATCAATAAAGTAATAAAGTCAAATAATCAATATAATAATATTAATAAATAATTTGACCTCGATATTTTTGTTTTAATTTTCTCCTTTTTCAGTTTAGTTCGGGTAGATAGAGGTGAGGGGAAAAAAATTAGCAACTAATTTAAAAAATTAGGTAACGAATTAACCAATTAGATCGCAATCAAGATCTCTTTGGTAAAATGATCAGTAGATCACGATCTAGATTGTCTGTTGCCCCATAGTAGTCTATGGTGGAGTCAAGAATCACAAAGCCCTTCTTTGTTTGAATATTCTAAAACTGGAATAGGACAACTAAAAAAGTTAATTTCCAAGAAATCATAAACAAAGTGAATTATTGTCATTATTCTGATTGGTCTTTTAAGGAATTTGTTATTCACTACAAGCTAAAACTAGTATTTTTCTTTTCAAAAATCGTCAACACATTCACCATCAATGATTCAATCAATTGGACAACCACCAAATTAAATGTAATGTGATTGTATTTCAAGGGGAAAGAGCGTATCAGAATGTGGCCATTCGCCCACTTAGACCCCTTTCACACGGTGATTTACAAACTGAGATTCGGGTCACGAATTAAGAAGAATTATACGCACAATTCACAAATGCGATAGCATGTTAGATGTGGTATATTTCAGTCATTTTTTTATGGTATTAACAAAAAGAATAATGCTACAGGAATCGCCGTCTGAACGTTCACATATCGATGTAGTTTTATTCGGTACCTCAGCTCGTGAATCGCGATTACTGAATTGTAATGTGAACGAACCCTTGGACTTAAGTTTTACTTAGAGTAAAATTTGTGTTCGTACTGTACTAATAAAATTCGATCTCTATGGAAATCAAGAATTCATCAATTCTAACAAAATTTCATTTGAAATTTTGGTAATCAGATCAGGGCAGAATGTAACCTCTTGTATCAGACGGGGAAAATGAAATTTCAAAAGGGCAATATTTTAGACATGTTTTTCTTCTTGGGGCAAGTGCTAGTCCTGTTTGGAGTATGGAATGGTGTGTGTCAGATTTTTACATACGCTCAATCATATCTTCGCAATTATAAAAAAATTTCTTGGATAACAGGACACGGAGAAAAAGTTGAAAATTTATTCGTGATTTATAGAATATTAATTTTTGGAATTTCCTCATTCCACTTCTAAAAAATTCAGATAAAGGGCGGAGTATGTACCAAAAATTTTTCGTTAGTCTACTATAGAATGAATACGATTTTTTCAGAATTATTATTTTCATTCCTCTTCTCGCGATTCTTTAACTACATTCAATTTCGAGCTCAAACCGCATATTTTCAGTTTTTCTATCGAGTGCTCATTCAGACTGACTTTTTCCAACTGGACAGAATTTTCCACATTATTTGGGAGCTTTGACTATATGATAATGGATCAGTAAAGAAAGATGATTTCCGGTTAAACATGCCGGCGCAAAATGGGCAACCGAAGAGTACCTTCTGACGTACTTTGCTTTGGGTTAAAGTACGCTATCCTTGTGAATTTAAAGAATGTTTTTATCTCATGTATTCTAAATTGGTGAACTCAAAAAAAAACGTCGAAAATGCACAACTGCTCTTTTGTCGGCATGTCACGACGTTAAAAAGTACATTAGTCTTATGGAGCTTCACTGATCCAATACTTATAGTCGAAGTTTGGAAGTTGGATGTTCAACACGCAAGTCAAGTATAAACTGAAAATTCTAGGAATTTCTTGCGTCAGTTATTCTATTCGGGATTCAAAATTGTTAGAAGTTTCTCGTTAATTTTACAGTCATAGCCATCGGTAAAAGCAACATTTTCAAAATTACTCCGTCGGTCTTCACAATGAGTTCAAGGATTAAAAAAACCACGTTATTCGTTGGTGGCGCATAGAGGCCTGCCGAGACGCTACACAGTGCTCCGAAAGTTCAAGACCTATTTAACCCAACATACTAATCATCCGTTCGGATTTCATCTGTACTTTTTAGAATCGCGTCAAATCAAACGCCTCGAAAACTAGTTCATCCGGAAATAACGCGGGAACTTTTGAGCATTTTTCTACACCTAGAATCCTATTAACGCGACGACGAACGAACGACGTTTAGTAACTTGTCGTCTCGCAATAACGCGTTTCCTCACGTGCGCGAACATTCGATACGCGTAAAATCGCAGTAAAACGCATCGTTGCCGAAATATTCTACGGCCATGAGAGAAGAAGGAAAAAAAAAAAACAACACTGCCAGACAGACGGTCAACGCGCACACATGTACTGGTGCGACAGCGACCGCAGGCCAAACCTAGTTCCAGTTTGTAAACTATATATATATATATATATATATATATAGGTGCGTTCTAGAATGAGCAGAAAGAATTTGAGAACCTATACGGAACAAACCAACCACGTGCTCGTCGCGGCCAAGGTTGGCTATTCGACATTCACGCACATAAAAAAAAAAAACGTATAGGTACTTATCATATCGCAGCACATCAGACGCATAATATTAGGGCCTATGAATATAAGATTTGGAAAACGTTCGTTTCGGGCAGAGGAACGACAAAGAGAGAAAAAGCTTCGTCGTCGCACTGACCGACTTACATTTCACCGACGACGACCACTCGGATAGCGTCCACATTAATCGACGTTCGTAGCCGATCATTTATCGCGCGTTTCGAAAACGTTAGAATTCTTGGAGCAGACTTCTCCGACTTTACCGACGTTTTCATGCTCCGATCATTCGCCCCATTTATCGCCTCGAAATGTACATAAAGTATAGCGAAAGATTTTTTTTTTTTTCTTCTAAATACTCATACTCTCATTTTGCCAAGAGTTGACCGATGAGTTTTTTTAAATCTCATAACATTCTAACCACTTGTTCGCTCTTTGATTATCGTCACTGGCTTTAAAAGTTTAAAAAAAAGGGTGAAATGTGAAGTAATCCATACCGGCTGAATCGAGTCATTATGTCGAACCATCTGAGAGACGGCTTCCCTTTCTTAACATAAATGAATGAAAAAAACTCTAGCGCAGCAAGCCTTGCTAGAAAAAGTAGGTTTCGAGAGAAAGAATTATGAATCTTGATCGTCACATTAATTGTCCATAAGTTTATATGCGTTAATGGTATGTTATGATTGTAAGAAATGTGTTAGCTGCAGACAAAATATTAGACGATGTGAAATTTAAAAGCATTTTTTCTTGAAAAAATGAAAAATAAATTAAGCTGATAAAGTGTAGTAAATAATCATATAATTTAAAATAAAACCAATGAAATATAATAAAATTATGAAATAAAAAAAATAATAAAACCTGAGCATGTGGTTAATTTTTGTAAAAAGAAAAGTTCATGGAAATTAGAAAAAATAGGGAATAAAAGCTTAAGCGAAAGTACCGCTCGGCCGATCCGCGCCAAAATTGGAAGCGCACTACACTGAATTAAAATAAATATTTAATCCGAATTTCGTAGTTATTGGTAAAAAACTAAGCATTTTATAGCCAAGATAAAAACAGAAATGGTGGTACCTGAAGTACCGTCCGGCCGATACGCACCAAAATCTACAGGTCTGGTTCTTGGTTCAGTAAAAATGTTCATACCAAATTTCGACCTAAACCGTAAAAGCAAGAAATTGACTTATATCTATCCATGTACCTATCAATCTATCTATATGTATGTATGTGTATGTATGTATGTATGTATATATATATATATATATATGAATTTAAGTTATTGATGCTAAATTTACCCGAGGTCATAAAACGAAAAACGTACACACCCCAACCCTGGGGGCTAATACCGCACCAAACGTAATAGGTAGATTTTCTAAAGAAAACCTACTTGAAAACCTGTTTCTTCACTCAAGTTATCAAAAGTGTATGCTAGCATACACCTTTTAGGCACATTTCGTAGTATCATGAACCATTCGTGGAGGGTGGCAAGTCACGACTTCGGAAAAATTTCATTATAGTTTTTCCGATCATGGTCCCCAGATCCCAAAAACAGTGGCCCTTTAAAAAATTTATACGTATGGGATGTAAAAAAATTTCTCAACAAACTGGAGGGCGTACTTCTTTACGGATCGGGGCGAAATTTAGCATGAGGGTACTTCGGGTCCATCCGTTCGAAAATGGCTCAGATCCGCAAATTAGTTTACAAATTACGGCGTTTTGAAGTTGGCATGGTAGGCAGTGTGAAATTCCTAAAACCTATGATGAACGCACGCAACCTGCAATTCACATGATTTGCAATTCTGCCTATTGTAGGCAAAATTTTCCTTTCAGACTCTCATGCGATTGGAATTTTTAAGTAGATTTTCTTTAGAAAATCTACTTATTACGCTTGATTCGGTTATTAACCCTTCCGGGCTAGGGATGGGTAAGTTTTGGGTTTCACGACTTCAGGAAAATTTTGGCAACAATAATTCAAATTCATATGTATATAAAAGTAGTCAATTTTGTACTAAGCCAAGAACCAGATATATTGATTTTGGTGTGGATCGACTGGACGGTACTTCCCGTACCGCTACTTTTGTATTTATACTGGTTATAAAATGCGGAATTTTGGAACCACATGCACGAAATTTGAAAAAAATATTTATTATAATAAATTGTAGCATGCTACCACTTTTGTTACTGATCGACCGATAGTACTTTCGGTAAAGTTTTTGTTTCCTCTTTTCTTTTTCTAAATTGCATTAACTTTCATTTTTACAAAAATTAACCATGTGCTAATGTTTTCTTTATTTTTATTTCATAACTTTACTATATTTCATTGGTTTTATTTTAAATTATATGATTGTTTATCATACTTCATAATTTTAAATAATTTTTCATTTCAAGAAATAATGCTTTTAAATTTCATATTGTCTAATATTTTGTCAGCAGCTAACAAATTTCGTACAATCATAACAACATACCACTAACGCATATAAACTTACAGACAATATTAATGTGAACCTCAAAATTCGTAATTCTTTTTTTTTTTTTGAAACCTACTTTTTCTAGCGAGGCTTGCCGCGCTACAAAACACGGTGACTTTCTTCCAAGGACCACGGCCCACCAAGAATACACGTAAATATGAGGGGAATTAAGTACACCATAAAAATGACGATGACATTGCAGCAGCATCAGCATCATTCGAAGAATAGTGCGTAGGCGAATATCTCGTAAAACACATAATGTTACAGAAAACGTTGAAGGGGGGTAAGTAAACAGCAATTCAAAAAAGTCATCGATCCCACGAAACATTGTCGCTTCGCTTCATCTCAATTTTCGGGCGTATCATTTCGACGGTCGGCTACATAAAATGGACGCACCACGACGATGTGGTAGAGAATGCATTTTAAAGGTACATACAACGCCTTCTTGATGACTCACGTGCATTTGGTGGCGAGATAATTTTACGGTCGAACCGGTCCACAGTCGACGAAACCGATTCGGTTGCACAAAATTTTTCATTGAACTCGAATCATAAAAATAACCAAATTTCATGAAGGGGTGGTAGAAGTGCTCGATAAGCCGCCAGACCTTCATGAGCATCGAATAAAAACGACCACAAAACAACTTTGTCTCATCGAGGAATACAGTGAGTATTGAAATGTTGCAAATTTACGGGTTGGAGATCTATTTTTGGTAATTCCAAGATTTTTTAGTTTGATTTTCAGATTATTTGTTTCAAAAAAAATAACTGATTCCGAAGAGTTCTGCGATTTTCTGCGTAAATAAGTAGGTTTTCTACGAAAACTTATTTATTAATTCCGTTTTCATGGAAGCACCCAGGGTTGGGACCAACGACCCAAGGAAAATTTTGGCACGATTTTTGGAAATTCATACGTATATATAATTATACATATACGTATGCGTACATGTATGTATGCATAATAACACCCGGGCTTTTTGCGAAAATGCTTTTTGGCCCATCGGAACCTCACAAAAAATAATAAATGTTATTAAAATGGGACTTTTCAAGCATTTTACATCCAGACTTTTTTTTTTTAGATCCGCCACTGGAACAGAATTTTTAGAGAAGTAGTTAGCACTTTTTTCTACAAAGAACAAAGCCACTGGACTAACGATTTATGTGAGATGAGTACTGAGTAGCACATACTAGTGACATCAGCAAACACTAAGCATATTATGCTGGGTACCTACTTTATTTGTGTAGTTCATACCAGTCAGCTGGTACCATACCTACATTAGAATGCAGGACTAAGGCGCGAAAATTTTTCAAAATGCGTAGACTTCTCAACGCATTATGATAAAATTTGGTTATTTCGAGACTGAGTTGAATTTACCCCATACTTTTCATTCAATCCCTTATACAGATTCTCGTACTACAAAGAGTTAAAATCGTTAAACTTTTATTTCGGTGTTTTTTACGTTCCAAGATTCCGAGATTAGATGTTCAGAACTATTATTTTCACCCCGTTTGTTTTTAACTTCAAATCTCATTGAACTGTACTTATATCCTAAAAAACTACCAACGATCACATATATTAATTATACTTCTTCAGATATCACAATCCACTATCTAATAAACACGCAATATCGTCCATGATTTTTTAAAAGTGATACGGACGTTCAAACGGTTATGACAAAAGTTCATTAGACCATTAAGGTACCTAATAATACAACGCGTCCAAGTTGTTTTTCAATAATACTACTTTTTCGAAGGATCCGAACGAAAAAACTTCAATCAACTTCAAGAGTATTCACGTCATCATTTAGGTACTGAATTTAAAAGAAAAATAAGAAAGAATCCTATAAATATTTAACGTCGACACGGTACTCAAAACGTTACAACGAACAAAAAGGGCTATTTTTGAAGATATCGTAGAGGCGTTCATGCATAAAAATAATCTTCAGAAATCCCAGTTATTATGCGTACGTACAAATAAATTACATCGATTATAATATCTTCCGTCTAAATATTAAAATATTACATTCGATAAAATTCGCAGAATAATGTGAACAAGAATCTAGTTATGCAGTATATAAAACGATAAATTTGATGCACTGAAAAATTAAAATTAGACTACCTACGCATTTTAAATGTAAAATCGATGTGCACAGGCACACTAATGCAGAAAATTGAGTTCTATATCGGAGTAAATTAAACTTTGAACATCATAAGGTCTCGGACAAGAATACGAGCAAAAAATGAAGATACGGATTTCAAAGTAGATCGTGGACCAGCAACCTTATTAGTTAATAAGGGGAATTCAAAAACATCATTCAAATTACCTTCAATTCCTTGAAAACTTCGAACTCCATTATTCAGGGCAGGCGTTACTGCGCTGGCTGGTGATTGCTACTGACTAGAAGTATAATAATATACATGTACAAGCTGCATTACCCACCTTTCGGCAGGTATAAAGAACAATTATTCAGCAGAGCTGGTCCAAAACTACAGTAAAACCTCATTAATACGTTCTCACATAAGACGTTTTCCCGCATATTACGCTGATTTTTTTTTGAGGGGTGTCTCGATTTTCCATACAGAAGTTATGTAAAATTTGCCACGTAAGACGTTGCTGGATATAACATTTTCCCCCATAAATACGTTTTTCAGGCAGGTATGGCCAGGTTTACTTTTGGAAATTTGAAACATTTTGAGAAAAAAAGTTTTTTCAAGTTCTGCCCTTGAAAATCAAATAGTCTCATTAGAAAATTAATGCTACACTATTCCAATTTCAACATTACGTTTTCGTAAAGTACCTACAAAAAGTTCAGCACTTTTCTCATATCTCAAAACAGATGCTAAAACTATAAAATAGAACGGAGAGCTAATTAACTTTCAAACATAATCTGTCCAGAACTAAAACTATTGATGAAAACTTCCGAACTTGACAAAAGGAGTTTTACTTCTCAGAACTGAACCAAATCAGTCTACAAATACAAAAAAAAAAAGCAAAAAAGCATCATTCGAGACTAGTAAAGATTGATCATTCAATCGACGCATTTTATCGAAATCATATTTGGTGAAATAATTATCGATGTATCGATACAGTTAGATGAACATCGTCAATTCATTTAGGTAATAATTCTCAAAATGTTTCATCAATCTTCCAAATGCTATCTTCAAGCCTCAAATTTGTAGCCCTTTTTCAGTAGGTAAGTGAGAGTGCAATACAATTTTTCCAACACCCCAGATAGATTTCTAAATTGTTAAATGGCTTCATTTTTAGGCCTTTGATATCCGTAAGCAACGAAGTTTAAAATACAGTACTTGAACGTATTTTGAATAGAACAGATCTGCCTAGAACTTAAAACGAATGATGGAGTTAATGAACAGGAGAAGAATTCAGCGAACTAAACTGATAAAGTTACAAACTTACTGAATAACTCATTTCAGGTTAATCTATCTATATATATATTATATTCATATATACATAAATAAAAATTTAATTGTTTGTTTATTATTAACCTAAGATCTCCGAAAGTTCTTCACCGATTGCTTTGAAATTTTGAGGAATTATTTATGTTGTCCCAAGGAAGGTTTTTATCCAACTCGGAGGTACATAACCTCCTAGTGGTAAAGTTATGAATGTTTGAACTTTCGGAGATCTCAGGTTAATAACAAAATGCATCTGTCAAGCGAAGCTGACACCGCGGGCAGCTAGTAATAAATATTTATGTATAAATAAATGGGGACTGAAACTTATGTTAATAGAGAGAAAACAGAATTATTATCAATTATTATGAATTGTATCAAAAGAACAAACGGAGTAAAATAATTCAATCTACACAAGGTATAATAACGATCACCATTCATATTGGCAGACAATAGAAAAGTGTTGATGAATTTTTAATAAATTTTTCATCAAAAAATTTTTTCAAACCACATATGCAAGTCAGAGGTTGAAATCAACTCTCAAAACTTCCCCATAAACTAAAAAGCACCTATTTTGATTACAAAATGTCCTGGGTAGCTGTTCCACTAATATTTTATGTCTTCTACGTCAGTTCAGCAGTTCAGCAGTTCAGCAGTTCAGCAAACTCAATCAATGTAAAAGACATAAATAAATATTTGCGATATATTCCAAAAGCCAAAAATACATTGCTTAGATGAGCCAAGAAAAACATATAGAACATGAGAAAAAACGTTTGAAATATTGGAAAACATAACAAAAACATAATTTTGCCACTTACAACGTTTAAAGCATGATGCAATGAGCTTAATCGACAGAAAGCTTATGCTCATTTCGATTCTTAATAGAATACATTGACACCTTTACGCCTCGCTTAAAAGGTATAATGATCATAAAAAAGGTAAAAATTAGTGGAATTAGCTCTCCATTACTGAAATTCGGAGGTTATAGTTTTTGAGAAAAATTCTCATTCAAAATTTTTTTCTCCTAAAGACTTAATTAAAAAATATTTTAGGAAAGCTCAACTTTTATTGAGCATTCAACACACAATCAAGCTCCGATTACATAAAGTGGGCATTAATCTAATTCGAGTAACATTGCAGTTATGGTCTGAGTATTAACTGAAAGAGAATGTTTTAGTTTTCAGATATTACTTTTCCGTGTGTACATGCATAAACACTAATTTGAAAGCAACGATTATTCTAATTTAACTATTTTAAACAGCTGCTTTTTTGTATTTGTTTTTTTTTCTTTTTTTCAATTCAATCTCCATATCGGGGTTGTATATTTCTCAATGTCTGGAGGTAAATGTCAGCAGAGATCTTGTGGTGAGAAACTTCCCAACATTAATTTTTCAATCACATGTGAGAGTATAAAATAGAATTTTGCTTTAGAACGTACTCAATGGAAACAAGTTTCGAACCTAGGAAGTTTCATTCCCCTTCCTTTGCCACACATTCATCCAAAAATTGATATTACATTACAAAACTTTTTCGAGTGATAGCTCATTTTCAAACTTTTCTCCTAAATATTTCTTACGTCAGTGTTTCTCAACCGTTTTCAATTTACGGCACCCTTCTTCTTGAATATCTAATCTAGCGGCATTCTGCCATCAAGACACAAAGTAGTATTAAGTTTTGTACCATAGGTGATAAATTATAAAAAATTGTTTTCATCTAATTTCATTTTTTTCTCAGGATCTCATAGCACCCATAGACGAGATTTCTGGTACCTCGGTTGAGAACCACTGACATGACTGACTTACGTTAACAAAAAAGTACAGAAATTCAGCACAAATGAATCAAGGCATTGTTGACTGTTCAAAAAAAAATACATACAGGGGTGCATTCATAATGAATGCCCAAGTAACAACCCAAACACTCCAACCGTTCAGAATGGACTGATTGTTTTACCCAGATAGTGTAAGTTTTATCCCGGTAAATAGCTGGAGAAAAACTAATCCAATGATTCTGATTGGTTAATGCGGTATTATTTTGATAACAACTTGGAATATTTGATGACAACAAGGATTAAGAAATGGAAATGGAAAGTGAATTTTTTGGAAATAGGAACCTTATTTTTTGCTCAGGAAACTGAAATGAATGGAATCACAAAAATTCTGAAATGGAAACCAAATTGAAAACAATTAACCAATTAGTTTCAAGACAAACAGTGGAAATGTAATGGAAACTGAATGATAAATTGTTTTTGTTTCCATTTCCAAACTGATTAATTTTTCATCAGGGTGAACAAAATTTATAAAATATAAAAAAAATACTGATCATTTTTGAAAAATATTAAAAGAATGCCAATAATTTTTGAGAAATATCGAAAAAATATAAATATGTTAATATTTGAATAAGATTTGGAAAATTTTGGAGAAATTTTTTTTTTTAATGGAAAAGGAAATGGAATGTGAAATGGAAACTGAATGAAAAATTTTGGTAAAATCAGGAAATGTGACGGAAATAGAGACCAAAATGATGGAAACGGAAACAAAAAATAACTAACATTATGATAAATTTCAAAAACTCAACTACGGAAACAAAATGAAAAAATGTATCGTTTCTCAAACTCTGGATAATAATCTATTTTGATTCAATTATTTACCCTGACACTCAAGAGAAATTGTTCCTTTTGAACTGGGTAAACTTGTGGTAAAATTTTAACTTTATCCTAACAACTATGGTTGTATTGGTAATTTATTCTGAACACGCCCCAGTCTACAATAATTTTTTATTTAAAAAAACAAAAAAAAACAAAAGCATCAACAACAACAACCTGCCTTACCAAACCATCCATCATACATCATACATAAAGGTATAACATAAATGCATCTTATCTTTAATGTTACGGCCAAGTAAACAAGATGATTGCCCAACAAACGAGATTGTCTGGGTCAAGTTGGTCATTCACGTGAATGACTAATTCACATCATTACCCGTAACATACACAAGCATAAAGGATATCAGTATACACTTCGACGAAGACATCTTTTAACACATCCACCGGTACCGCAGTTAGCCTCATAATAATGAAAAATGAACAGATGAGTTTGGGTTTCGGCGCTGAAAATTTTTCGGCATCGCGAGCACTAATTTACAAAATACTATACAGCGTACACAACTTCGGGGTCATTTTTTTCGCGATTTACATGGCTCGTTACCACGTTTGCAGCCACGTAAAGGCGAATGCGTTCATTCGAATACACCGTGATCTTGACATTCATCCAACACACAGTTCGGGTGGGCTCGTATACAAATTCTGAGGCAAATTGACGTTTCATTCTTCTTATTTCGTCGTTAATCCACCACAGTCCACCATTTCGAAGGCGTGAAATCAATATCAACGGCAGTAATCCAGAAATTTTTTCTCCATCCGTAACAACAGAAGGCGAAAATCGTTAAGAAACTAGGTCCATACAAATCATCTTTGGTAGGTATGGTACGTAAGAAAAACGAAGATGAAGAAGAAAAGTAGAAAACAGCAACCGGAAGCCAGGAGTTCAGAATAAGAAATTTGACTGTCCACGCCAAAAACAATAAGGATAGTCCAAGATTCTTATTCGGAACACCAGAATTCTCACACAGCATACATTTTTGAACTCGTTATAAACAATGAAATCTTTCAAGTACTAATTACGTCGAAAAAACGAAAATAATACTTCGATGAATTCTCATTCACTCGTCATGAATACGTGAGAAAATCACAAGACCAACATTGGGTTTTGGATTAAATCTGAAGAAGTAATGCATACAAAACCTGTTCCTTAGGTAACACTTTCCACAAAAAAAAATATTTGTATAATACCGAGTACACAATTTTATTAAATGAAAAAAGCTACCGACGACATACGGCTGTGGCATCCAACGCATTAACGCAATTTTTTTTTGTAATAAATAATACGTTGCTTAATAAATTTACAAACTTACTGCATATGCACTCAATTCTGGCTTACTGAATTCAAGAATTTCATTATTATTCGGGATATAATAAGATAAGATAGAAGTTTCACAATAGAAAATGTAGGTATGAACTTGGTGCTCGTTTGGTAAGTAAAGAACTAATTAAATTATGATTCTCAAAACTACGGAGGTGCAATAAAGACTAATTCAAAACAGAAGAAAGGTATCTTCGAGACATTTTAAATAAAATCAATTAAGATAAATTAAATCAGTCACTTACTATGATACTTATTCAGTTTCTTCGTCAAGCAAAATAGAAAGTAATCTTACCTGCAACAAAAAATAATCAAATTAATACAAAATTCACAAAATGGCAAGGTTCCAATTGTGTTGTTTTTTTTTAAGGCTTGGCAACATGGTCTTCAACCCACAATCGAGACACATAAATGGTATCATTATCATAAACTTACATTTTCTAATTTCTGCTTATTTTACGCGGAAAATTTGACAATGATGGGAAAAGTCTATAGCTGGTAACTTCATTCGAATAAAAAAAGTGATAATTGCTGTAGGATATGTACAGGGTGTCTGGATTTCGTTTTTCAAGCCAAGAAATATGGATAGAACTTGATAAAACAAAAAAACATAAAATGTGGTAGCGTCAACGATGTTTCCAGAAAACATCTTCATTGTATTGTATCCACGTCAATATGTAATAAAGTCCTAAAATTTCAACAGGACGCCCTTTAAACCACTGAAAATGGCTCCAAATTTCCAAGTCCAAAATTATGACTTCATCAGGCCCTTCAGCAGCTCCTGAGATAATGCCAATCACTATAAATATTAACATATTCAAATCAATATGCAATAAATCTATCTATTATATTTATTTTATTTAGGAAGGTACTTGTCTATTTATTTATTTTATTAATTCATTTATTTAGAGGGCAGTCTGAGGCTCGTCGGGAAAAATACAATATACAATACACTGATCATAATTTTGGACTTGAAAAAATTAACATTGGAAATTTTAGGAGCTGGAAGAGGGTGATGACATCATAAATTTTTCTGATACATTTTTTCTTAAAATTTTTTTAATGAAATACACCTTTTTAAAAGATGTTTCGTGTTAAAAAATTCGTTTCAGCCAGCACTGCCATTTTCTCCGGTTAAAAATTGTATTCTGCTGATCAACATTTTAATTTCTGCTGTCATAAGGAATTGAAATTTTTCAATTATATTGAAACACAAGCGCCTTCAATTTAGGAATATGCAATTTGTTTAACACGGGTTTTTTTCTATTTAGGTCAAGTTCTGTTTTTGACTATATAGTACTACATCAGAGAAGCTCCATAAGACTATCGTTATTTTTAACGTCAAGACATGCCGATGAAAGAGTAGGAAACCCTAGCGTACCTTTGTGCATTTTCGAGGTTTTTCTTGATTTCACCAATTTATAATACATTTAATAAAGATATCCCTTAAATTCACAAGGATAGTACATGAACACAAAGCAAAATACGTCAAAAAGTACCCTCTGGTTGCCTATTTACCGCCAGCATGTCTAACCAGAAGTCATCTTTCTTTACTTGTCCAGTACTACATAGTCAAAGAGTTCTATGAAATCCAGAAATCTTGTATTTTCTAATTGAGGTATTCCTTGTAATTAATAATGTGTGGCACTTAAATATGATGAGTTTTTCACAGACAGTTTTTCCAAAAAAAGGGGACACTTTGGCGAGGATAATACTCTTGTACATTATATTCATACAATGTTTTAAAAATATGTACATCGACAAAATAATTTTTTCATTTGAAAAGACAGTTACTCCCCCTAATAATGCAGGGCTCATCCTAACGGGTTGGGTATATGTATTGCTGGGTAATCTAAATTACCGGGTAACAAGTTCCAGAAGATAGGTATAATTTATGTTTGTTTACTTTTCCCTTTCTTCCAACAGCCAAGCAACAGTTCAGATAAGTCACACAGTAATCTGGTGTGGACCACAGACCAGGCAATGAAACTATTGAAATTGGAAAATTGTTTATCAAATGGTTCATCATCGGCTTATTCTGATGATGAAAAATAAATAGCATTAAGTCGTAAGTATAGACACCTCAGATTACAGCAATGGTGTAACCTTATGTTAACACACAATTAATTCCTTAGACATACAACCAGTAGTATTTCTCACACAAAAGTAATCCGACTAGTATAGTCTAATTAGACACTTAAAAAAATAGTATTTTACACACCAAGGTTTAAAAGCGAGTGTTTACATGCTAGAAGAATTTGTGAAACAAGCGCAGTAAGTGAGCAATTCTCGAGTCATGTTAACTCACTTTTGAATCTTGTTGAGAAAGATATTTAATATAACTGATGATCAGAAAGCGATAAAATGTTTTGATACTATCAGATAATGGTGGCAGATTTAACGTTTCATTCAACAAATGTAACCTCTAATTTGATGTGAAGTGAACGTTCCTCCATGTACAAAGATGCTTCATGTATTTAAATGGAGGCGCATTCATTTTATATTGAGGTTACATTCATCAATGATAAGAGCTATTTTTATTTACTCACAAAATACTAGCGTAAACATTGTCTTTCTGGCCATGTATTATACAAAAACATATTTAGGTAGAAAAAGAGAGAGGTAAGGTGTTGGAAGTCAGAAACATTCCATGAATAACCCCACCTGCTACATGCACTGCTTAATTTTCAGTGGCATGTTTTAGCCTTCAATTCAGTGTTCTGCCTGTATTTCAAAAACAAGGCATTATCTGAAAAAATGTTTCAAAAAAAAATATTCCTCGTATAATTTCCTATAAGTTGATTTACCTGAAACCTAGTCTAGGCTAAATTATAAGCCAACAATGTATGGTGTGGGGATTTTTATGGCATGTTTCAGATACCTAACTTTTATGTTCCAACAAACTCCCGCATTCTACCCAAAAATATTTTTTTATTCACATGTGTCTGATACGGCTAATCCAGACACTACAAATGAAATATAGAAAAAAAAAAAAACAAGACTGAAAGTTGCTGGATTTTCTGCTGGTATTGAATATTATTTTCAATCAAAACGTAAGAATATTTCAATAAAAATAGTAAATTATGGGACAGGAGCGGAAGTATGATATTACCGAGGGAAGTTTGCAGAGCAAGACAAAGCCAAATGATGTAATCACTTAAGGTAATGTATACTACCAATCTTTTCGGGGATAATGTTTTAATTTTACAGTTAAGTAGTTAGTGGCCAAGTAGGTAGGTGTAAACAAAAATTCACTAGTTTCACACTTTGTAATAACGAGAGGAGAGCATTGAAAAAGAATAAAAATTAAGAATTGTTCATTTTTCATTTTCTTTCATTTACATATTTGTTCTGTAAACAATGAAACAATGTTAACACTTCTACTTTATGTTTCATTAACATTTTCTCAACCACTTTTTTTAACATCGTTATCTGTCCCTTCTTATTTAATTCACGCATAGAACATTGGTAAAAATTCACAACTTGATTCGAGAAGCATTTTCAATGCTAAAAAAGAAACAGCCATCAGTACCTAATTATTTGATTTTAGGGAAAATTGGTTTTTCACATAGGTTCATTTTAGATGGCGGAAAAAGACTGTTTTCTGCCCCTCTTGTTTTTTGGACATTGTTGGCCCGCAATTGACTGTTTCCTAACATGAAAACATCATCTATATGATGTATTTTCCAATCATCTAAATTCAAAATAATTTAACTGCATTATGTTAGAAAGCATTAATTAAATGATCGGAAAGTTGAACGTGTATATGACAGTTAAATTTAAACTGAGGCTAATATAAAATTTCTAATAGTTTGGGAATGTTAAGCACAACAAATCGAAAAAAATAATATAAAAAAAAAACATGAGTCAGCTAAGAAAAACACTAAATACGTATAAGAGTTGATGGCAAGAAAATTTCAACGGATTCAAATTCCAGAAATAAGCCAAAATTACAAAATGTTTTCAATTCAAGGTGAACTATCTATGTACTAACATTACTCTCCGTATTTTCAATTGAGCCAAAGTTAAACGGAAAAAATAACCATCTACACACGTAATTTAACCTAATCGTTCGCAATGAAGAGAAACATTTAGGAACTCACGAAAGAATAGATTTACCATTGAAAAATATAACTTCTACGAAAAAAGGTTCTTACTCTGAATTTCAGGAAGGGCGGGAATGAATAAATGAAATAAAGAAGATGAAAAAAAAAAAACCTTGGCAAAATCTTTGTCGCTGACAACTGAAGCGTAAAAGTAAAATAGGAGTCTTCATGAAGCTGCATTTTAGGACAAGTTTCATTCCATCAAATAACATCTGCCTTTATTATCCATTCACCTGTTCAGAAAGACGTTTACGATCAACGTTTTATTCCGACTTTTGCGATCCAGGAAGACACAAAAGAAAATACAAAGCAGATATGTTTGATGAGAAAAACGATATTAATCGTGGTAGGAAATTCGGACAGCCAGTAAACATTTCTCCCAACCGCAAGAGAATAGACTCAAAATTTCATTAATGAAAGATAAGTCTCCAAAACTTTTCTTCTCATTTTCTGAATTCGTTTGTTTCGTTGCTAACGTTCACTTGCAGCTCACAATTAGAATGTTTTACTGGATTCAAATACCTTTGTGACATGTTTCTCATTGAATCAGTTATAGTAACATCTATTGCACAGGGCGATCAAGTTGAATGTAGTACTTAACTTACATTGTAAATAGATCTTTGTTGGCCTATTGTGCAGATAACTCATGACTGTGTAAATATTTCAAAAAAAAAAAAAAAAAAAAAAATCGAAACAATTATAACGTGTTTACAATGGGACAAACATCTTCAATAAATCAAAAAGACCGCGCGTTGTTAACGTCACAAAAATTGAGTAATCACCGAAAAACTTGTATTTATTATTTTTTACAAACCTTAAGAATCTTTAGAAATTTCAGCATATAAAGTTTGAAAATAATTTTTATTATTTCATGTAGGTACAAACGCATGTGTTGCATCTCTAATCGTAGAATCTTCTGGATCTGTTTACATTTGTTCAAAACTATGTGGATTGCGTTTTAGAAGACACTGACTCTACAATCACTTTTCATACTTCCCTCAGAAAAAAATAAAAACTTCTCAAGTGAAGGTATGGAATTACTTGCTACTCATACAAAACCAATTTAAAAATAGAAAATTCTCTAAAAACCAAACAGGAAATTGAACGAAACTGTAAATAAAATATCTTTAAATTTTTATACTTTCCTATTACAGCTGTAGAAAAATGTCTTGAAATTTATCTGAATAATACACAAGGAAATCTACTGCAATTTTCTACCTCAGAATTATTTAAACAAAAACGTTTATAGCCATAAAAAAGAGGGAAATAATTTTTTTCTTGTTTTTAAAATCAAATCTGCGGATACCATGATGATTTTTTTCATGATATAAATCAAAAACATTCTGAGATGAAAAAATTATAAACGAACAAACCAATAGCACAAAAATACTTTATTAAATTTTCACGAACCTTAGCAGGAATTGATTCGAGCTGAAAGCCTATATTATATTTTACTGGACATATAGAGTAATTTAAGAAATTCTGAAGTGATATAGTTAAAAAATCTTCAAAGAAAGTGAGAATTGCAAAATATAACAAAAATGTTGGTAACATTAATAGAAATTTTAATACCACTTATCGTTTTAGGATGTCTAAGTACCTACGAAAATATTAAAATTTCTATCAACGGATAAAAGAATAAGTGAATTCTCCACTAGGATGAGGAGTGCAATTCGAAAATATAAAATAGATAGAAGATTCCAATAACTGCTGATTTCCTATTACTTGTTATCTGAAGGAGAAAAATGTGTTACACTATACCACTGAATTGGGTCTCAAGAAAAATTTTACTTCACAATTCGCGAGAAATACACAAATGTTTCGAATCAAATTTTCTAAATCCCAAAAATATTAATTGTGGATGGTTCGCTTTCATTTTACATGAAATCCTATTACTAGTACACAGCAGTTTATGAAGTTCTTACAAATAATGGCCAAGGGAATTGGTTTCAAAAATATTTCTATCTCATAATATTAATGTTAAAATAAAATTATTCTGTAGTGTAGGTATTAAAATTTATGAATATGAAACAAATCAGGGATTCAAAATATCTGACTAAACTCCAATTTTCTAACTCGTATCAATTCCTATTACAATAATTTTTACAAATTTGATTAAGTTTCTTCGTCCTAATAGATTTTTTCAAGTCAGAATGTTTTTTATATCATGAAAAGAATCATCAAGGTATCCATAGTTTTGATTTTGAAAACAAGAAAAAAACTATTTTCCTCTATTATTTTTAGATTTAAATGAGTTTAAATAATTCTGAAGTAGAAAATTCCAGCAGGTTTCCTCGTTATTATACAGATAAATTTCCAGAGATTTTTAAACAGCTCTGATAGAAAAATATAATACTTCAAAAATATTTAACTAAGTGTGATTTACAGGTTAGTTCAAGTTTCTGTTCGGTTGTTAAAGAATTTTTTATTTTTAAATATGTTTTGTATGAGTGGCAAGTAATTCCACACCTCCATTTAAGAAGTTTTTGCTTTTTCTTGTTGGATGTGTGAAAAGTGATAGAAGGGTTAATAAATTAGACAAATTGATTCTGATAAAAATGGGTGCAACTGGTAATACAGATCATCTCAACAATATAAGAGGCGGAAAAAATTCAAGCCAATTAGATTTGTTGATTTTCAAAAGAAGAAAATCTATTTAACAATATTTTTTTCAACTCAAAATTGCCAATATTTACTTTAAATTAGAGCTGAATTATTAAACAGGTAACGTCGATAATATTTTATTTTTAATTTTCTGAAATTTCCTTCACCGGACAGAGACAATGGACAGTAAAATTTATGCTTATTTAGTAAGCTGAGTTCGAAAATTCGGTTTTAGGTTTCATATTTCTAAGGTTTCATAAATAGTTTATGATAAACGTAGAAGAAAGGTAGTAATTATAATAATTCAGTTCGGCCATAAAACTGAAATAGCGGACCAAGCTCGAGAAGAAAAGGAAATTTCGACGTCACAATTACGAGTGTGAAGATATTAGCATGTTTAAACAGGTTGGAAGACTCCCGACAATCCAGAATGCTTGAAAGTTAAGTTTAATATTATTTTGTACACTCAGACAACAGTTCCTTTTGGGATTTCGATGATTTGGACTACCTCATTAAACGTGTTCGAAAAGTAATTTCTCTTCAACGAACAAGAAAATCCCAAACATCTTTAGATGACTTTCTAACTGCTCCTCTCCAAAGGACAAATTTACTTTAACACAACTCATTCAGCACACAGAGTACTCCTCAGCGAATCTATCATGCAAAAAATTGTTTTTCCACATCAATTTATCCAAATTTGAAATTCATTTCGTATACGAGGCTTCGAGAAATACACGTCGAGTGCTTAAAAATTCCAGTCTATTTTATTACAATAATTACATAAATAGCAAAATAAGAAAATAGTTCATTCTATGATGTCTACAGTCTTCAAACTCATCATTCATTGGCCCTAAGCATTTGATAATCAATAACTCATTTTTTTCCGCCTGCATCCTCATCATATCAGCGCCGAAGTTCCAGTTTTTCTATCCTTCATTCAAAAAATATATAGTGAATCAGATAATTTATAGGCTACGCTTAAAGCATAAAACTATCATTCTATAAAGTGTTTCATCATTGGTGTAGTACGGTAGTTGAGTGTAAATTCATATCACACGAGAAACTTTCGAAAAAGATCTCAAATTAACGGTAGTTTTCAGAAAAGAACGAATACGTTTCCTTTCCCTTTCAATTGTATCAATAAAATTTAATTAGTCTCATTCATAAGTAGGAAAAATGAGCGCTCTTCGACCTCGACATCCTGGCCCTGGCGCCAGACAAATTTTATTTTCCTCAATATTAAGGAGTCCATACGAACAATAGTGTACAAAGTAACACAAAGAAGGGACGAAACTGTGACTTAGATAGTATTTATCCAAGAAAAGTGATGGAGGGGGCCTAGAAAAAAATATCAGATGAAATTGACGCATTTCATTTTCGGGCCTGGCGAGGCGCGTTATTAATCTCACTTATCAGACGTAAAAGTGTGACAGTACGCACAGAAATTGCAGTAAACAATATACGTACTTATTACTTACTTATATACAGTAAGTACAAAAAACTGAAAATTTACTAAATTATAAAGGAGTGATTTTTTCTGTTGCAGTTTTGGAATCGCCTACCCATAACTACATCACCGGTTCAATATTTTTTCATAAGTTGCATCGGTTCACCATTTTCAACCTAAATTTTCGAACGTCAAACGAACTATTTATGGATGAACTGGATATCAGAAATAATTTCATGATCGATCAATCGATCTTCTGATCATTTCATACGATTATCATCAAATTATTATCATAATCATCAGTACCTACCAGCTATGCTCGGATGAGTATCTGTACATTAAAAAGTAAAAAAAGGACATTTTAAATTCAATATCCAAATTCAAAAATCATCAATAATGGAAGCCGATGTTAAATTATTGAAACGAACAAGGCGATGCCGAGCGAAGATTCCTTATATGGTCGAACCAAAAATTACCAATATTCTCAAATAACTATTTCACGTGCTCGATGTCGTGTGGTCGTGTGACAAGCCCGATTTTTTCAATTCCATCTATTTAAAAAAAAAAACATCCTGTTACTCTACGGCGATCTGAATCGTCTTTTCGTGTGTATTCGTTTTTCGAAAATTTCAATTCTTTCTGTTCAGATTCTGAACTTTGATAGGAAAGGAGTTAGGATATTGTCTTTATCTTAAACTTTGCGACAAATACATCGTTGTTATCGTTTTTCGAGGCGCTAAGTTCAAATTTTCAGTTCACTTTCGGACTGAACCACTCTTTGCCACGTGTGACTCAAAATGGGATTAGGAAAATTTTTTCTTAAATAATTGAGTGATACATCGTTGGTCATATTTTTTGAAGCACTGAGTTCAAATTTTCGGTTCATTTCTGGACTGAACCATTTATTGAGCCCCGTGTAACTCGAACAGGGCTGGTTAGGGAAATTTTTTACCATTTTATTAAGTTATACATCCTCGAATTTGTTTATTGACGAGCGAAGTTTCACTTTTAATTTGTGTGATGTGGCTCAGGTACCTTTACCTTTTTGTTTTTTTTTGGGGGAGGGGTCATTCTGAATAACCAACTTCGCTTCAGTTATGGTTCTGGGGTTCGCTTGCAACCCGCGAATCGAACTTACTTGAAAATGATTCACGATTCAATACGAAACACATTTTGTATCCACTGTGTTTATCGTTAATCACAAAATTGCAGATCTAAAAAAAACATTCGTTCCACGCAAATTTTTCGTTGTTGGCTACTGTCACTCCAGCTGATGGATAGATTGAAATGCACATATATCAGCTCCAAAAATTTTCTTATGTACATCGTTTTCTTGTAACCAGAAACCCTTTCCTTGTAAATTTCAGTCACATTGTTGATCTGGTTATCCAAAACGTATTTATACATAAACGTACATACATACAAACATACATACAATAATTGCTCGAATGGAAGGATATATATTAATACGATAGGGATAGAATCAAAGCACGTTTTTCTATCCTCAGATTTTTATGAAAAAATGGTAACAATGAAAAGGGTTTCACTCGCGTAATGCCGGAATGCCATTAATATTTTCAAAAATTATAGCGGGAAGTGATTATTATGGGTGTTATGATGTTATCAATGTTATCTTTGCGAATTATTCGCACAGATACAGCGAGTTTTTAAGCAGATTTTCTATTGAAAATATACTTATTAATCTTGGTGTTATGGAACAACACGACGATGGGGTAAGTACGTTTTTCCTTTCATAACTCAAGGAAAATTTCGGCACTAATAACTCAAATTCATATATACATATATAAAAGCGAGTTTCTAGTTACCGCGGTACAGGTCGCAATTTTTATCCGATAGACACTAAATTTGGAACGAACATTCGTACTAAAGCCAAGGATGTGACCTACTGATTTTGTTGCGGATCGGCCGAACGGTACTTCCGGTATGGCTATTTTCGTTTCTGTTTTGGGTATAAATTTTCAATTTCCGACCAATATGTACGAAATCTGAAACAAATATTCACTATGATATATTATAATATGCTATAAATTTTGGTGCAGATCGGCTGTACGGTACGTCTAGTATAGCGATTTTCGTTTTTATTTTGCCTATACAATTTCCAATTTTCGACGAATAGCTACAAAATTTGAAACAAATATTGACTACGATATATTATAATTTTCTATAAATTTCGGTGTGGATCGGCCGCACGGTACTTCCGGTATGGCTTTTTTTATTTTTGTTTTGTCTATAAAATTATCAATTTTCGATTAACAGCTACGAAATTTGTAACAAATATTATAAGTTGCTATAAATATTGTACTTCGATAAAACTATTTTCGTTTTTATTTCGCCAATAAAATGCCCAATTTTGGACCAATAAGAACGTAATTCGCAACAAATATTCATTACGATCTGTTCATAACTTGTTAGTGACTACCTAATTTCACATTTTTCGAAAAGCCACTTTTCTAACGGAGCTGCTGCTGCGTTAGAGTTTTTTTGTTTGTAGTCTTACTTGGAAGACCTAACCACTTTAACTGGTCGCGTAATGATCGATTTTTTGTGTCTCGAACACGTTTCACAGTGACTGGAATTGAGTGATCAAGGTTAGGCAGTTATGGTGGACGTTGTTGATGCGTTTCAATGTTGGTAGTACTTTTTTTGTAACTTGTCATTCGAAGAGCAACGTGTCTCCCGTGCCCTCCACTCGTTCAGAATCTGTGGTCACAATTCGTCGCCAACGGAGCCGTTTTATGCGAAACTATCGAAATCCGTATTTACGAATTAGGACGTTTAATTTGCAACGCTCAGGCGAGCAAGCTGTATCGAGGAAGTGGTTCAGAAATTATTCGCCGAAAAATTGCGTTCAATTAACGTCGCTAATTTTCTTTCACCGGCCCGGAGAAGGTTGAATTTCGTTTGGTAATTGATTCTTGACGGCGAAAGTGGAAATTGTGGTTATCGATGGAGGACGTGTAGCGAAATGGAAATGCATAGGTATTTTTTATTGAAGTTGTTCCTTATTGCATACGGAAACAACTACCACCCATATAAATATACATTGGAAAATTAGATTCTGAATTTATTCTCCGCGTTCTTTGCGCCTTATGAGTCTAATGTCTGTTAGGCATTCTCGATAATCTGGTGTCCTATGCTGAAAAAAAAAAGATATGTTCATGCTGGTGAATTAGCGGCTCCGTTAAAAAAAGTAGGTTTTTGAAAAATGTAAAATTAAGTAGTCGGTAAAAAGTTATTAACAGATCGTAATAAATATTAGTTTCGAATTACGTTCCTACTGGTCCAAAATTAAGCATTTTATAGGCGAAATAAAAACGAAAATAGTGTTACCGAAGTACCATACGACGATCCGCACCAAAATTCATACATACGTATATATAAATATATCAATATGAGTTATTAGTGCCAAAATTTTCCTCGAGTTATGAAATGAAAAACGTACCTACCCCACCTCGAGGTCGTTCCACGACACAAGATTAATAAATAGATTTTCAATAGAAAACCAACTTAAAAACAGGTATTGTTTCTTTCGACTGAGTAGGCTTACCCCGATTTTTAATTACATAGCTTAGTGCTCAGCCCAGAATATGGAATAACTGTATTGATAGACTGAGATGATCATATTTTTGTTCAACTAATTTTCTCAAACTGAGTCTTTTTTCGTACCCAAAAACCTCAAAACAGTGAATTTAGCCACACTGCCGATCTAGTTCTTCAGAACGCGTTTATATACATTATTGCTCGTAAATCGTATTATAGTACAAGATATAGAAAGGTATTAAACTGACAATTCGATATAGTCACAATGTTGCTTTTCTTGATAACATTAAATACGCAGGCTTAAATACCAGCAAAGGAATCACTGTTTTTTTCGTTTGTTTGTTTTCCAACAGCTAAACAGTTTAATTTTCAAAGTTTTTTGGTCATGCCCTTTGCAATCCCCTCTCAAATAAATATTTTCAACTCGATAAATAATTTTATGAAAGCGGAACACAAACAAGGTACTTTAAAACAATTTTATTTGATGAATGAGAAGAAAACCGATTGAAAGTAACCTATTTGTTATCATTTATTTTA
This sequence comes from Ericerus pela, assembly GCA_011428145.1. NCBI lineage: Eukaryota > Metazoa > Arthropoda > Insecta > Hemiptera > Coccidae > Ericerus > Ericerus pela. Next base: position 51,891 of record WOFM01000191.1, on the reverse strand, counting down.
TTCATTTTTTTACTCCTAATTCATATAGAGGCTACTGAGTAAGGGAGGTTTTTTTTTTAATTCAGTGACCAATTGAAGTGGCAACTTGACAAACATTTTTTCACAAATTAAGGAAGTGAGATGTGAAAAAAAAGTAAAACTATAGTATCATCAAAATGTTGAATAAAATTAAGGAACTATAATAAGATTATAGATCAATAGTTTTTAAACCGTTTATTTACTAACTGGAGATATTTAATTTAAATTTTTTATAATAGTGCTGAATTGTTTTCCACTTTTATTGTTTTGAAATTTAAACTAAAAATTAAAAGCCGTTGATTAAATTTCAATTTTATACTAGCTTTAACCTGCGGTTTTGCTCGCAGTTATATAGAAAATCTGCAAATCGGTACAAAAGTTACAACCAAGAAGGGCATGCTTGAATTCACGACACATTGGAAGAAGCAATGTACACTTATGACTATTTTTCTCATTTTAATGAGGATTTTAGAGATAGTGAAAATGATGATTATGAATATATTGAACCAATAAATTTTTCCAGTCAGTATAATTTATGATGTCAGTGAATAATAGCTGCCGTTAATATGACAGAAAAATGCTTCAATAAAAGTTTCAACATGGGTCCAGTCTTGCTAGGATTTGGTTCTGACAGTAAGTTCTATACTATGACTTTAGTTTTAATTCTTAGATGGGTAAAACTCAAAAAATTAGTATCTCAAACAGAACAATTTCTTGATGTGATACATATACGTGCTTATATCCTTCAAAAACGAATTTATCGGATATTACAAAGTTGGGTCAGGATATTCCCGCACTACTTAAGAAAAATTTACGTGATGGAATTATGCACCGTTTCTACAAATTCACTCAATTGGAGAGCTACTCCACCAAACTTCAAGCTATTCTACTGAAATTTAAACTGTATTGCAAGGTACTGAAAAAAAGTACGGTAGAAATCAAACTCTTGACTTCAGGAGAGAGCTTAAGAAGGACCCAACAAAAAACTTCATGAAAAATTTAAACTCAGCTCATCAAAGAACACACAAATAAATATCACGCATAAAAAATAAGATAATGGTTCCTATGCTGGAGACTCGAGTTGTCCATTCGAAATTCAGTCACTAAAACAAGTTTAAAAAAAAATCCTAAGGAAAAACGGACTCAAAATTTGAACTTGACACTTCAAAACACGGTAGATATACTTAATTTAGAGAAAATTGAATCCAAAAAGGAAATACCCATGGTTTAGAGTCCACAGAATATAGAGCGGGTCTCCAAAGTAGTTCAATCAAAACAAAACATTGATGAGAATTCAAAATCAATACTTCAAAAAATATTTTCTTGAATTATGCTTATGATACTTAACGAAACGACAAAAAAAAACTTTTGGCTTTTAGGGGAGAACTTGAAAGGTCCAATAAAGAAATTACCGCAAAATTCAAACTCAGAGCCAAAAAAAACAAGTATTGACCCAGTTGTCTAGAAAATGAAATGTGAAAAGGAAATACTAATCCTTTAGATATCGGAAGGAAGAGAAATAAGCTAAATGGTAATTAAAGTTAAGATACAAATTGCAAAGACATTCGAAGTTCATAAACTTGTACGTTGATAATGATAAATTATTTCGAAGAAGTGAAAAGAATAATAACCACACTAAACTTGTCGTCTTCAAAAGAAGCCAAAAATAAGTCCAATGAAAAAATTTATCTAAAATGAAAATTCAGACTCTCTATATCAAAAACACGTAATAATCCGAGGTGGAATCTCACATTTCGGAAAGCTGGGCGACGTGGGTCGGAATCCTGGACTAGGTCTAGGAGAAACATAAGGCTCGAAGATGAAGTCTCCCTGCCACGAATTCTTAATTTAAGAAGACCGGAAGATTTGGAGGCGTAGTTCTCCAGAAAAGGCAGTAAGCCTCTGAGGGCACCCACCTCTGATGAGGCATTTGGCGCCAAATCTAGGACAGAGCTCACCGTCTCCCGCGCACGTGTTTTACCCAATTAATTTCAATAAATATACGACTATAAATAGTAGACGTAGTAAAGGGGGTTCAGGCGGTGGAATAGCCCAAAGAGCGTCGAGGTTTTTTTGCGACTCCGCAGTAGCCTACTTAAAACAGTAACATTCAAATGTCAATTATTATGGTTGCTTGAGCGATAGCACGATACCACCAATATGCGATAGACTTATCAACAAAGAGAACCATATATAAACTAGTACAATGTAGACTGATATTATCTTTCAGCTCAGTCGATATATTGTTAAATCGATATAATATGACTATCCTTAAGTCTGCGTCCCGCGCCTACATCACCTTTCAAAAAGCTGCTAAAAGAAAGAAGCCTTCATTATACTGCCCTCTTCACGGAATACAAGTAAAACGCGTGGAAGTGAACCATCAACAATTGACAAAAATATCGATCGTTTTAATGAAAATAGAGATTATATTAATTTTCTTTTTCAAAAATATGTTCCAATTTTGTTTCACATTGCGATGAAAACGAGATATGAAAAATGTAACCGAAAATTTTCGTCAATGTGATGCTCGTTTTTCTTGATTACCTTTCGAAAGGGAAAAAAACGGGGCTACTGTCGAATACGCACATAAACAGGCGAAATATAGTCGTCTCCATATTTGCTTTCTCTTCAATGTCCTTATTTCAGTCGTCATTAATAATGTAGGCGCCGCCTCTGTACTATTGCGACAATCGTCTTTTCCGATCTTTTATCAAGAAAAGAAAAACGATCGTAAATTACAGCAATTTAAATTTATCGTTCGCCATATATCACTTTGGCAGAGATCTCCGACGACACTCATCATAAATACGATCAACTGAAAAAACCCAGCATAAATTCGCAAAAATAGTACAATTATCAATAGTTTATCACTGGGATGGAGAAATGAGATAAATTAAAACTGAAGCAACGAGAGCCAAATCATAAAAACGTTGCGTAGATGTCCGATTAAATAAATTATAAATAAAAATAATAAAAAACCCCACAGAATCGATAACCTTGGCCACGTGGCCGATAATGCTAAATGCAAGAAGAAGTAACAATACAATGGCAGACAATACGAAAAAGGAGATGGTTGATGGATCCACGTAGCACGGAAGGGGACAACCGGACAAGCCCCCAGGATTTTATTTAATTCTTAAAATAGTCGAACAGTCAAAATCACGTAAACTTATCATAGTAAATTGCAAGTAATGAGGAGTAATATATTTTGTTTACTATTGCAACTCCTGTTTATGAATTCAGCTCCAAAAAGATCTTGAAATGGTATTTTTCAAGCCATAAATTCGTATCTCACAAGATCGTAGATCCCACATCATCTCTCAACTTACAGACACACCAACAGTCAGTATACTTCAAGAAAAATGAACGAGTCAGATAACGATACGTAAATACAAACAGCATCATATTTAAAATTATTTTTAAACTTTCAACTTAACAAAACAGTCTGCTTTAACGATACCTGACTACTGTTAACCAAATTTCACAAAAATATCATACATAGTCATTAAATGCCCAAGAGAAGGAATCGAGATCTCGTTCTGAAACATAACGATCAAAACGATTGCTGAAGTCAAAACATTGTTCCATACCAGTTTCACTCGGCAACAGTTGATGAAATTTTTACACATAGTTAATACGATACACAATTTTTTTTTTTTTTTGGAAACAAGATGGAAACTATTCCCTGAGACTAAGTAATCAATTCTGACGTTCAATAGGCTTTATTGCAGCAGTAAAACCGGTTCATCGAGGTGTCTGCTTTTTAATTGGGAGAAAACGAGGGAAAAATTGTCTTCATACTAAATTCATCAACTTTCGGAAAAACTTACAAACAAAACGTGGATGGTATCGCAGTCGTTTAAATTTTCTAGATAACAAAGTCTAAAAGAAACATTCTTATATTAATTACCTACATCAAAGAAAATATAGTACAAACAGAAAATCTCTCAACGCTAACTAATTCTGGTTTACAGTAGGCACACAAAGTGCACAAAAAATATCAAATAAAAATAATCCATCATAAAACACTTTCAACAGAAAAATTCGAGGGCATAAATGGTTAATCTTTAGAAGAGCAAAGGAGTAAAATCAAATCATCTGATTTTTTTTTCAGTTTTCACCATAATTAGGATTAAATAATTTTTTTTTATGGGGGGATGGGAGCATGGTTTACAGAAAAAATGTGGTTTCTCGAAAATTTATATTTTCCAACTTGTCATTCTTTTCACTTTTTAGGTTTTTTGCTTTGCTGAAGTGTTCCAGATCATTGAATTCGTTAGTTTTTTTTTCCCCTCAATTATCAGCAAATGTAGGCAGGTAACTATATTTAATTTACTTAAGAAACATAGTTTATCCTGATAGATCATTTACTACCATTAGGAAAACTGAGGGGAATATAAATACTGAGGTTATTTTCCTTGACTCGAGAATAACTTATTTCTCCACAAGCAATATCACATATGCTAGATTCGGACATCTGCCGAGTAATCTGAAAAATATTACTGAAAAATATTTAATATTTATAGTAATCAACAAACACCAAAATTTTTTTACAATCATTGTAATGCTGATGAAAACCAGTAACAAATTTGAGAATGAGACGTATTTATTCTTTAATAGAAAAGAAAATGGAATCTAAAAGTTGAAAATGTGGATTACAAAATAAAGGTAAGGAAATAAGGTTGGAAAAAAATTTTACTGATTTTATGATAGACCATTGAAAACTGTTGGGGCCTTACTACTCCATTATTTGATCAGCCTAAAACTGAAATAGGACAATTCAAATTAAAAATTCAAGAAAATTATGAACATAATATGGGAACATTTTCCTATTGTCCTATTACCATATTCAATAAAATAGAACAATGACGGATTGATTATTAAGAAATTAATAAACCCTATAATGGAAAACCAGTAACACTTTGCTAAACAGGCAATATTGTAGAAACATACTCATTGACATTTGTCCAACTATATTTAATAATTGACCTAAAGATAAAATTATTATTACTGAATATGCTACTGGTTTTTGAGAAATAGCGTTTGAATATTAATAGAAAAGCAGTCATAATTTAAATATCAGTGGAACCTCGAATAAATTAATCAGCTCACAAGGAGAAGAAAAGAACTAGGTTTTTTGAGGGTTGACCAACTGATAAAATTAACAAATCTAGTATTTTTTGGGAAGGAGGGAAGTATTTATAATTAGCTATTAGTAATAATTTATATGAATAGAAAAATTTGGATATGTTTGTTTTCTCTTTAGTTTCATCATTTAAACACTCCAATGATGTCTTATTTTAATGTATTTTGAAGTTGACCTATTGATGTAATCTAAAATAATCATTATGTTACTGGTTTGGGAAAGAGAAGGCAAGAATGAGTACTGATACAAAACCAGCAACAATATAAATGTGAGTGAAAAAACACATAGGTCTATTCAACTTTACATGGAAAATAAGATTGATTTCTATTCCTACATTTATTTGACAGTTAACCTATTGATTAAATTAGTGGATGTAAACAGACCTGTATTTTCTGGGACAAGGTGAAGAAGTTTAAATTAGAAATAAGTAATAATTTTGTAGGAAAGCATAACTTTGAGCTTTCTATTTAACGTAGTACTCAAAATACAGCCACAATGTACTTTATCAATTTATTTGAGACCTGATCTATTAATACAACTCATAATACTGAATATGTTACCATTTTTGGATACAAAGATAATGAGAATAAAAAGAAAATTAATAACAATTTATTAAAAAATAAACTGATAATCAATAGGTGTACTTAAATTTAACAACAAAATGAGGAGGCTTGTAATTTATACAATTAATCGATGGTTGACCGACTGATTTAACTAGTAAAATTAATCGCACTATTATGTTCTGGGAAGTACAGAAGATGTTAAAAGTAGGAATTTGTAACAATTCTCTTGGAAAGCAAAATTTTTATATTTGTTTGCTTTAATATGGAAAATACAGACTATATGTAATTTATCAATGTATTTGGGAGTTGAATTATTAGTAAAATTCTCAATATTGAATACATTACTTGTTTCAGGAAGATGAGAATGAGTGTTTATACAAAACTAGTAACATTTTCAAAATAAGTGAAAACTCAATTTGGTCTACTCCAAATTTTGGGGAAAATGAGGCTAATTTAGCATTTATTTAGGTAGAAGAGATTAGTATATGAACTGAGTAATTTGTAAAATGTTATTGAAAAATATTTAATGCCCATCATTGGAACAATAATACCAATTAGAATGGAACTTAATTTTCTATACAAAAAAATAATTCCTAAAAGTTGAAAGAATGGATTACAAAATAAAGGTAGGGATATAAGGATGCAAAACAATGTTACTGGTTTTATGATAGACCATTAATAATTATTGGGGCCTTACTATTCTATTATTTACTTGGATTATTTTCAAGGGAATTTTTTTTTCCCCATTTTTTCTAGTACAAGGTGTTATTGAGACCAGGTCATTATTTTGAAAAAACTTAAGTTTCGATGAGTACATCAAACATTTAGTAGATACCCATGGGTCTGATTTTCAAGAGGGACGAAATCACAAAAAATTAAATATAATAGAAGACGCACACCTACCTAACCATTCTAAACGCTTTTACAAGAAATGGCACCACTTTTAAAGATATTTTCCCTACTCCTACGATACCAAATTCAAATTTATTTGACCCCCTATTCCACGCATTGACAATAATCAGAAATTTTATTTCAAATAATTGAATTAAAGGAATTAATAAATATAATTATTAATTCAGAAACCACAAAAAACACAAATTTCATAAATAAAAATGAAATATAAAACTGTATGGTTCCATAGAAATGAGGATATTTTGCCTTGAAAGTAGTATTTACCACTTTTGTTTTGTGTGTGAATTCTATTACATTCAATACTCTGTGGAGTAAACGAAGTGTACTTGAGGTTACTCACAAAAATGCGGCTTAAATTTCTTGACATTACTGTACACATTATTTTCTATTAAAAAAAAAAAACTATTACAACTACTCACCTATTCTGAAAACTTTTACATTTACAGTAGATGAAAGTAGAGAATCAATCATCAAACTTTTTTTTGTTTCCAAAATTATTAAGTTCACCAAATTTCTATCTCACACATTATTTGCTTTAGAAAAAAAAAAATCAACCATCACTCCCCCAGTTTTACAAGTAACGTGGCCACAAATTATGAAAAAGGTTAAAATTTAATTCTGCTGAATCACTATAAGTTAATAAAGAGAAGTTTCTTCAAACGTGTTGATCAACATTTTATACTGTCTTGTTATTTATTTTGTAGGAGTGGTTACGCACAACTTCACTTCCATAGGTTCTATTCATCGGCGTGTTTCTTTTTTTCTTCTTCTAAAAACTTTTTTATAGCCCTAAATGTTTCAATAATTGTTTCAACTAAACATTGGACCGGATCGAAAAATATAACCTGTGACATATCACTCAAAAATATACAAAAAAATTACCGTAACCCTCTTCGTATGTGCCAAAAGGGTCCAAGAATTAATTAAATCTAAAATTTGACTCAGAAATTTGAATTCAGTGCCCCAAAAACATATCATACGAGTAGGATGCGTCTCTATTAAGCTAACAAATAAAAGCCATATTTTGGGAAAACAATTCACATATTTCAAGTTCCTCTACACCTGAAAATTGACTTATGTTACTTAAAAGTTTTTTAATACCAACTCTCTCTAGCTTTTCATTATTCTACGTGAAATAAAGTTCTTTACAATAAATGTCAACCAGAAAAACAATTGTTGTTGATTTAAATGGTTTTGAACAAAGAATGTTGACATATTGTATTCGGTAGATAAAACGAAATAAATATTACCATCTTTAAATGAATGCAAACATAATCATTACATTAACCACAAGTAAATTTTCAAGAAAAAAGAATGCATACATGTTAACACATAGTTACAAATCTGAGAACTGATTCGATAATTGTTTGGAAAGAAGAATGATGATAAATAAAAGAGTGACTAACAACTGAAATGACGAATTTTATCAAAACAACAAAAATAGGTGTAAATCTTTTCAAAAAAGTCGTTGTGAGTGACGTAATTCCTTTTTGTAACCGAGATGAACAAAACCCTGCAGCCACATCTCTTTTCCTCAACTATAATCACAGGCTAACATACATGAATATTAACTCGCGATTTTTCAATTGTGGTTGTAGCACAATGGCTACATACTTGTCTTACATGTAGAAAGTGGAAGGTTCGAATCCTTCGAGAGCCGTTGATTTTAGAAAATTTTTTTCCTACTTGTTTTTTTACTAGTTTCATTTTATTTCTTATTTTTTCATTCTGTCATGTAGCTTAAGGGGTTGTATTAAAAAAAAAAAAGCCAAAAACAAAAAATTAACGTTCAACATATAAGATTTTCGTAATATCCACGCACAAATGCATCTGGGAACACAGGAGAAATCCCTCATCTCGATTACAAAAAAAAATACGCTTGTGAGTCAGTCATTGGGTTTTCCATTTTCGATACATCGATATTCTTACGTTGAATGACGAAAAAAATCTTAAATACTATACTTTTCATAAAAACTTATAAAAAATGAAATTTATCTCAAAAATCACAATATTTTTTTGCAGAAGAGCTTTTCGAAAAAAAATTATTTTCTCAAACCTCAACAATCGCCATAATTATTTAGTTTAAATGTTTTCAATATGAAAAATTTGAAACTTTGAGAAAAGGAAAGAAAAGACTGAATCCGACTTGTTTAATTTCTGTGTTCAAGTTGAACAGAAGCTTTTTTTTTTTTTGGTCAAAACAGGTGATAAATGCTCAAATTTCAACATTTACGAGACTTTACAATCACTGAATTTTCCTATCCTAGTTCTAAGCAAAACGCTGACTTACTAAAAAAATGAAAATTCAATACGTACTTTCAATATTTTCTCAATGTCCATCATCTCAAATGGCTTTCGAATTCGATAATTCCATCAAACTTGGCAAAGAAATAAAAAAATCGTTGCTAAAAAAATTTGTAAGCCATAGAGAGTATTTGTGGAACTGTTCATTAATGTGCAAAAACCAAGAATACAGCAAGCTATTCCGACTTTTTTTTTCATCAGTAGTGCCAATTTCCTCCTCTCTAATTGATCAGGCGATATAATTAATTGGAATTAGCTCATGAAGTACAGTAGTGCATCGGTGAACAAGAAAGATTTCTCTAAAAACGCGATGCAAATGCATGTATAAAAGGCATGCAAGTATACTATATATATGACATACATTAAAAATTGAAATCGACCAGAAATAGAATCGGTAATTACGGGGCTACACGGTTAAAATTAATAACGAGAATTCAATTTTTGTTGGCACGAAACGCGGAAGACGGGTTTGCTGTGGTGATTATACAAGAGAGTATACCTACAACCCAAACTGAAAAAAAAAACACGAAATTAGGGAGTGGAATAGCACAAAATACCTCGACTTTCGAGATGTCAATTAAACGAAACTAGCACATTTTTATAAAATATCCATTCGGCATCCAAAAATACATTCAAAAATACCTTTCTAGCTCATTAACCGCGGTAAGTGTATTTACCAACTATAAAATTTTTTATTACCCGCAGAAATGTAGCTAAGGGGGGATAGGGAGGAAACACCCGCAAAAATGTTTTTAGCGTTGGAAAAATTGACTAGTTGCATGCATAGTTGGAAAATCATGCTAGATGATGAACTTTTTTTTTTAGCTGTTGGATAACTGTAAGAATTTTAGTTCGCAATTTTCGTTTTTCTATGCCTCCAACTAAAAAAGGTTTTGTTAAGTTCCCGATTGGCCGCCATTTTGAAACCAGTATGTTGCAATAAATAATACTTAAATTTTTTGCAAATTTCTTAAAGTTACTGGTTAAAAATGAAGAATTTTATAGGCAAAATAGTATTCAAAAAAAGTGCACCTTAAGTACCATCCGGCCGAATCCCGCCAAAATTAGAAACATGTTAGAATAGATCACAATAAATATTTGTCCTAAATTACCTTCCTATTGGTTTAGGATGTTGGATTTTATAGCCAAAAATAAAGAATAAATAGTTTGAAGTACTTCCGCCTGATCCGTACCACAATTGATACAGAATTATAATAGATTATAATAAATACTCGTTTCAAATTTCGTAGCAATCAAAAAAAAAAAACTCTAGGGCTTACACTAGAATAGCAAAGCGCTAGAAAAAGTAAGTTTTCGAAAGAAAGAATTATGAATTCTGACGATTACATTAATTGTCTGTAAGTTTATAGGCGTTAATGGTATGTTATGATTGTATGAAATATGTTAGCTGCTGATAAAATATTAGACAATGTGAAATATAAAAGCATTTTTTCTTGAAAAAATTAAAAATAAATTAAGATGATAAAGTATGGTACATCATCATATAATTTAAAATAAAACCAATGAAATATATTAAGTTATGAAACAAAAAAATAAAAATAAAAACATGGGCATGTGGTTAATTTTTGTAAAAAGAAAAGTTCCTGCAAATTAGAAAAAAGGGAAATACTGTCAGGTCGATCCATACCAAAATTGGTAGCATGCTACAATAAATTTTAATGAAAATTTTGTTTCAAATATCGTACACATGGTTCCAAAATTCCGCATTTTATGATTAATATAAAATCAAAAATAGTGGTACCGGAAGTACCACTTGACCAATCCGACCCAAAATTATAAACATACTACAACGAACCAAAATAAATGTTTACTTTGAATTTTGTGGCTATTGGTGCAAAATTGAGCATTTTATTGTGGTACCTGAAGTACCATCCAACCAATCCGTACCAAAATCAATAGGTCTCATTTTTTGCTCAGTAAAAATGTTCGTACCAAATTTCATAATTATCAGACAAAAAGTTGCAACCTGTACCGTAGGAGCAAGATACTGACTTACATATTATATCCAGTATATAAAGAAAAGTTGCCATTCTCTGTCCTGAATGTTCTCTCAATATACTGAACAAAATTTTTCTAATATATAAAGACAAGTTGCCATTCTCTGTCCTGAATGTTCTCTCAATATACTGAACAAAATTTTTCTAATATATAAAGACAAGTTGCTATTCTCTGTCATGAATGTTCTCTCGATATACTGAACAAAATTTTTCAAAACTCATACCACACATGAAGAATCTCCTACAGGTGATTTATAGACCTCAAAAAGTAAAATCCGTTCAGCCAAACTATTGAAATCAAGGTTCAAAGTTGTCTTGCATAAGTGTCTATGTGTGAGTGGGTATGTGACACTAATCTTTACATTAGTGTTTGTGTGTGCTACAGAAAATTATTTACCAAATGAATAACCCAACAAGAGGTGAAGCTATATATCCGGCTGACTGGTGACTTTGTTTAAAAAGCTTCACTGGATTAACCATCTGTCCATCCGTACCAAAATCAGTAACATACTACAATAAATTTTTATGAATGTTTATTTCAAATTTTGTACATATGATTCCAAAATTCCACATTTTGTGACCAATACAAAAACAAAAATACTGGTACTGGAAGTACTGTCTAGCCGATAAGCGCTAAAATTGGAAGTATGCTGAAACAAATTAAAATGAATATTTACAGCAAATTTTGTTGCTATCAGTGCAAAACTGAGCATTTTATAGCCAACATAAAAACAAAAATGGTGGTAACAAAAGTATCATCTGACCAATTTGAACTAAAATCAATAGATCTGATCCTTGGCTCAGTAAAAATGTTTGTACCAAATTTCATGATTATCAAACAAAAATTGAGACCTATACCGTGGAAACAAGAAATTAATTAATACTATGAATATGAATTATTGGTGTCAAAATTTTCCTGAAGTCATAAAACAAAAAGCGTACTTACCCCCAATCCTGGGAGCTAATACCGCACTAAGGGTAATAAGTAAAAATATTTGTTTTGAATTTCAAAATTACACAGTTTGAAACCATTAAAAATAAAAATTGACTTCAAGAAACACCATCTTATCAATCTACATGAAAACTGGTAGAATTTTACAATCAATTATTATAAATATTTGTTCAAAATGAAGCATTTTATAGCCAGACTAAAAACAAAAATAAGTATCTTTACTGGAAGTATTGTCTGGTTGATCCAAATCAAAATTAGCAGTAGGCTACAATAAAATATGATAAATATTTGTTTTAAATTTCATACCTACATACTGTTCCAAAATTGAGTATTTTGTGACCAATATAAAAAAAATAGTGGTACTGGAAGTAACTTTCGACTGATTCACACCAAAATTTTTAGCAACTTATAATAAATCATATTAAATATCTGTCATAAATTTTGTAGCTATTGGTCAAAAATTAAAAATTTTATAGCTAAAACAGAAACAAAAAATTCCATATCATAAGATTTGGGAATTAAAAAATTATAAAGGGCAACTTGAGAATTTTCAGTTGGGAATTTTAAAGTTTTCAGGTGGAAATTTTTGATTTCCCCCCCCAGAAAATGCATTTGTTTTATCAGTGTTGTCTATTTAAATTTTTATTGAATGACAATAGTGATCCATGGCCTTCAAATTCTGAAATCATTAAATGAAATGTTTCAGTATACATCCAATTAAGTCATGTAAAGAAAACTGTGAAATATAGGTACTTCATTTAACCTCTGCATAAAGTCTTTTTTCAAGTTTATTTGCACATTTTGAAAGTGAGAAATACAATCAATTCGTAGAAGTTATCACGTATTGACAATAAAGTACAAATAAAAAATACATCCACAAATATCTTGATAAGGCCACATACATTTTTTGACAAAATAATACGATTTAAAAACTGAAATCTTCTTGAATTACGGAGTGGTTTCCTACTCGATAAAGAAAACTCAGAAAATCGCAATAAGCGTAATAAGTAGATTTTCTAAAGAAAACTTACTTAAAAATATTTGTTCTGAATTTCAAAATTACACAGTTTGAAACCATTAAAAACAAAAATTGACTTGAAGGAAATACCATCCTGTCGATCTACACAAAAACCGGTAGAATGTTACAATCAATTATAATAAATATTTGTTCAAAATTAAGCATTTTATAGCTAGAAAAGAAATATCTTTACCGGAAGTAACATCCGATTAATGCGCACCAAAACTGATAGTATGCTACATCAAATTATAATAAATATTCGTTAAAATAAGCAGTATGCTACGATAAAATATTATAAATATTTGTTTCAAGTTTCATACATAAAAAAAGAGGTACCGGAAGTGCCGTCCGGCCGATCCATGCTAAAATTGGATGCGTACTACAATCAATTATAATAAATATTTATTCCGAATTTCGTAGCAATTGATACAAAATTGAACATTTTATAGCCAAAATAAAAACAAAAATGGTGGTACCTGAAGTACCATCCGCCGGTTCGCAACAAAATCAATAAGTCTAGTCCTTGGCTCAGTAAAAATGTTCGTACCGAATTTTGTAATTATCGAACAAAAATTTCGACATGTATCGTGGGAACAAGAAATGGACATATATATATCTATATATACAGATAAATTTGAGTTACTGGTGCCAAAATTTTCCTGAGATAATAAAACGAAAAACGTACCCACCCCCAAGCTAATACCGCACCAAGTGTAATAAGTAGATTTTCTAAAGAAAACCTACTTAAAAACACGCTTATTCATGATTTCAATCATCTAAATCATCTATCTCATGACAACTGGCATACCAATTAACTGAACTATTTCTTCGAACGAAAATGATGCAAGTATACACGATCGCGAGCCAAATATAAGCGGAATTTCAAACGATAAATTTTAAACTTCTTCAAGAGGTTGTAGTAGCAAATTTAATCATCAATATTTTTGAAGTTCTCGAAGTTCATCATTTTACTCGGCCAGAGGCAACTTTAACCATCCAACAGTGAAAATAGGGAAGCGACCAACAACGTTGCAGCACCAATTTTTACTTTTCCATTAATCCACGGGAAGAAAATTCATGACCACGATCGCACAAAATTCATTTTTTAAAACAAGTATTCTGTAAACCAACTGCAAAATAATTTGAAATTTAAGGGCCTTGTTACTACCCATAGAAAAACTACTGGAGAATCACCACTTCAAGAATAATTTTGAACCATTTTTAGAGATACAATGTTCTAAATTGACAATTTTTCCTTAAGTGAATAACTGAGTAAGCATCATTATTATACATACCCAAGCGAAAACATTGAAACGTTGACAGTGACAATAATCGATGAATAAAAAAGAAAAACGTAGAAAGAAAGAAAAACTAAATTGTAGAAAGATAAAACGTAGCAAAACCAAAGCACAGTATTCGGCAAAAATGAGGGTTCATAAAAAGGGAGCTGCAATAACCATTACGCATGCACTCTTATTTTTTATTACTCATACTCTGCTTCCAACTGAAATACCAGGGAAGATTTTAGCTGGCTCATGAAAACTAGCTGTAGGCGAAAAATATGCAGTTTTTCGTTTGTTAAACTCTTTTAGGAAGGAGATAAAACAACAATTAATCACGATAATCACGATGTATTGGTTCGTTTTTTCCATATTTCGCTTATAAAATTTGAAAAAAAAATTTGATAAAATATTAGACGAAAATACTCCGATATACTGGGTGTCATATCAAATTTTACCACATCACCTACGTAAACTCGTAAAAATCAACAAAATAAACGAAAAAGGATATGTTCAGCAACGTCCAAATGTTATGGTCTGCATTTAATAATATTTAACAGGCCGGAAATTCGTAAACATTTTTCTTGCCATACAAACCAACTAGGCATAGCCTATGTGAGGACAATTAGCAAGGAACCATAACACAAACTTGCATGAAAAAAAAAAACAGCCCTATTTTATGGTTAAATATCTCTTTAGAGCTTAGGGAGGCCAGAGTGACTTGAAGTATAGGTACAGTACGATGACTACTGAGAAGACGAGTGATCATGATTAAAAGGTGTCACATTAGTCGATCGTACCTTCCTTTAAGGATAGAAATAAATTGATGGGTTGAGTGTTCAGCCAGAGAGCCTTCCGGCGCTTTGGAATGATGTTCCTAAACAGCGATTTTCGATCTCAATGATAAATTTATTTTAAAAAGGTAACAGGATGATGTATGGTTTCTTGACCGATTTGGTCAACAACATCGTTTCTTTCAATGCCCCCGCAGTCACTTGCGACTCGAATGAATCCAAATACAACTGAAGTAGAAACGCAAAGGTTGGAGAGGAGGATTTGGATTTTAAAGGGTGAGAGGATACATTTCTTGAGGGGAAAAAATAACGGGAAGAAATCGTTGAGAATTAACTTCAGATGCATATGGCGAGCCGTGCAATGAATTCAAACGCAGTAAGCATTGTAGATAGGTTTAGAGTGAATATTGATAAGAAGGGTTAACAAAAAGTCAACCCAATTGGATGATTAGATATCTCTTCCCAGCATAACCTATTTACTAAACATATTTTAGAGCGGACAATTTTAAAAATGTTTGGAAAAAACATAATTATAACTGTCAAATGAGTATGATTGTTTTGTTTACCCGTTTATGTAAAATGGTCCCCTGTTAATTCCGCTCAAAAATTTTATTGAAATAAAATTTTCATGTATTTTTTGTCTACTTCTCATTCTCAAGTGTAGTAGTCTACATAAATATTGAGCCACATTATAATGTCACTGTAAATAATATTTTCATTTTAATTTGGTGAATTCTGTATACACTTTGATCGGACACCTTACATGTTAATAGTTTTTCCCACCCAATTCAATAAAACTTCTCACCAAAGAAATTCTGCAACTCAAATTTTCGATGTATGATAGAAAAAATTTAATTTCAAACATAATTCAAACATAATATTTAACATTAATAAGATGGAAAATGATCCGCTTCTCAAACAAGTAATTTTCTTTTTTACTTTGTCAATCCAATCTATGGAGAAAAAAAATTTTTAATTATTCAATATGCGATTGCACTTCCCGATAGAAAATTAATTATCGACTCTTAATATTACGCAATATGAAAATAATATTTAAATAAATATGCAAAACTTTTTTTCTCCTCATCAGATGCATGTTTGGGAGAATTTCAAACCACAACAAAAATAAAATTCTCACATCAGTCTTAAATAGGTACTTGGAAAAAGAAACAAAAGGAAAGACCGTGCGAATACTGACTGTTATGCAACAAACACGCATCTATAGAAAGTATATGCAAATACTGAAAAAATAAACGACTACTAGTCATAAACACAAACCAAAGTCATACAACCAGCTATGCGAATAAAAATATCTCCATATTTAATGGTATAATAGTGATCCTCGAACTCATGATAATTTGAAAGCATACTTTACACACATAGCATTTCATAACTAAGTTTCGAATATTGGAAAATCCACGCACCAAAGTTAGGGCTACCTAAGCAACAAAATCATTTGATAATTTTCATTTACTATCAATCGAAAATAAATAAATTAATAAATAAGAAAAAAAAAAATTCAGCCAACCACATTATTCGACAAACGATCGAATGTAATTTTCATGAAAGCAATGCATATGTTCCGCACTGACGAAGCTATTTACTACAGGAAACTGGTGAAATTTGCGACCAGTAAGTAATAATTAGCTAAAATCGCCATCAACATTCATCTCGTCCCTCAAGAAGAGAATACATCATAAAAATGGAAGAAAATTGGTATTTGTCCACAAATTAAACAAAAAATATGAAAAGCTCATAATTCTACATCCAATATCCACAGTGATGAGTAAAAGCAAGACAAAGAAAAATGGTAGTCTTAGACTTGGTCTTTATTTCGTATTGTAGAGTCTTGCTCTTGATCTTGCTCAGACAATGTCGGTCTTTGACTTGGTTTGGATCTTTTTTTATGATGTTTCCACAACAATAACCAATCAAATATGGAGAAAGAAAAAAATTAAACATAAAATAAGGCAAGTTACACAAATAACATAATTGAAAACATTTTAGTTTTTCATATTTTTTATAAAGTTTTGTGGTTTGTTTATCACATCCCGAATTATCTGTATATAAAACGAAATAATATTCTGAAGTGGTTAAATTAGGTGACCTACACTATGGGGACACAGGAACAAAATAAAGAGTGAATCCTTAAATAAGCTTAAAAACTCAAAATTGATTTTTTCCCAACGGCTCTTCAGATATTTTCTCCTAACTGCTTGAAGAAAAGAACAAGAACGCATCCAAATTGATTTTTACTGGTAAAAAGCAATAACTACTCAGAAAATTCGAATTTTAGAACAACGTCTATGGACATGAAACTCCTTAGAAACATTTCCACGAATAATTTTTCATCTTCGAACAAACATCTGAGACGAACACGTATTTCTGGTGTTATAAAAGACAGCAGCAAACTCTCTTTGAAAACTAAACATCCAAAATACCATAAAAATGAAACTTTTCAAAGCATTTAACTAAAATTTTCATAGTTAATCCTTCATTCTTTCATATGTGACACCATTAAAACCTTTGACCAAATTACGGCTTTCAGAGTGGAACTTTAAAATCCAAAATTCCCGTAAGGTCATAAAACTTTTCAAAGAATAAACGAAACTTTTAGAAAATACACGTCCATTTTATCATATGAAATGTCATCAAAACTTTTAAATCTAATTAACATTTTTACGGTTGAGCTTTCAAAAACGTAAGTTCTCAAAAGACCCTGAAAATTAACATATAAAAACAAAAATGAAACTTATACATTAAAAAAACATTTCAAATCAAAAATAAAACTTTTTTAAATGAACCAAATTCTTTCATACGTGACACCATCAAAACTTGAACGAAATTGTAGCTATCAGATCTCACAACCAAAATTTCCAAAAGACCCTGAAAATGAAACCTTTGAAAGAAAACTGTAACTTTGTAAAGTTGAACTATGATTCTTTTCTATTACGTGACATTCCTGAAACTGTTATTACAGATTTCAAGATGGAGCTTTCAAAACCTAACTCTCCAAAATACCCTAAAAATTAAACTTTTTCAAGACATAAGTGAAACTTTTCAAAGTTACACCTTGGTTCTTCTATATAGGACGTCATTCAAATTTCTGAGCTTTATTACAGCTTCTATGGTGGAGCTTTCAAAACTTAACTTCCCTAAATATCCTGCAAAACAATATCTTGCAAAAAAAAAAAAATAAAACTTTTCTAATTTAAACACTGACTGAAACTTTTGAGCTTGATTAAACTTTTCAAGAAGGAGCTTTCAAAACCAAACTCGAAAAAAAAAAACATGAAAATGAAATCTTTTGAAACAAAAATGGAACTTGGACCCTGAAAACGGAACTTTTCAAAATAAAAATGAAAATTCCTTCTTTCATAACACGTGACATAACCGAGATTTTTAAGAACATTACAACTTTCTGGTTGAAGCTTTCAAAACCAAACTTCCCAAAAAAATCTGAAAATGAAATTTTTGTAACATAAACCAAACTCTCATCATTTTATATGGTAGATATCATTAAAACTTTCGAGTTCAATTACAACTTTCGAGGAGAATATTTTGAAACCAAACTTCGGAAAAGATCTCTAGACATAAGCACCTACCTATTTTTAGCCAAAATTATGTCCAAATCCATTGCGGGGAAGTGGCGTGATGCTATTACAAAAACAAAAACCTTATCATTTTATATAACAGTTATAATAGATATTACAGGCTATTTGACATAGTCAGATACGTTTGATTTGACGCAATCTGTTTTGAGAAAAATGCAAATGGCTGGGGGTACAGTTTTACCAATCCAATTTTTCTAAAGTCGCAAACTCAAAGAGCCCATTATTCCCAAAACTACTTTTCCTATCAATGTAATTTTCCAAAGGAATCTTCATAACACGGGCGATTTTAAAGCGATGAAATACCACGAGTGAAATATAGCCAACATCATCCACTGGAAATACGGATCAGTAAAATATGATATTTCTAGCAATGATAAATTAAAACAAAAAAATTCAAGATAATGTTACCGTAAAGTATGCTCTGCTTACGCCCTGCTTGTATTCAGAAGTAGAATATTTTAATAAAACGTACATCAGTGACTCGGTGATGAGATAATGAGAACGGAAATCACAGAACATGGCTCCAGGCAACATATTCCATCTCTGCAGTCAAGTGTGGCGTGGCATGTACAACCAATGTGTCTGAAGGCTGGCATAACTGCTCTCAATTACTTATTGAAAAAAAAACTATCTAAGCCTATGTTTCCTAGTTGAATTTGAGAAAGAGCAAGGGGACACCGAGATTGTGCTGCAGCAGCTGAAACTTGGTCAAAGAATTAGAAGAGGTATTGATCCGAAAAAACAGAAAGCAGAAGATCAAATTTTTCGAATTGTCACATCATACAAAGACTATGCGTACAATGAGGCAGTGACAAAATACTTGTAAGCGCTTGGATACAGGAACTGTTTTTAGATTTGACCAGGCGTTTAAAATATTATAGTGCTCCAATAAAATTTTATTGTTTTTACGATATATATTTAATTTGGGGAAAATTATATTGGAAAAAAACTAATTGGGAAAAACGTATTTAGGAAAAGTGGTTGGGAAAAGCCCTGATTAAATAAATTTTTGTCGGACAATACTCATTGGGAATCCTGGACTGAGAGAATAGACCCCCTACCATGCAAATACGAGAAATCGATTTTCGCAAGTCAACAGCTTCGAAGTCGCACAGCTACAATTTATGATTTTTAAATGAACGAATTTTTTAAAAAAGATTTATAGATTAAATATTTTTTAAACTCTAGGAAGAAAAACTATTCGGAGAATATTTGACATAAATTTATTCACAACTCAGTTTGAAGCTGTAAAACAATACGGATAATACAACTACTCAACACCGACACGTATCCTGTTATGGCAGGTAAATTCAGACAACTGATGAAGGGACTATAATTAGACGTAAAGATCTGCAAGGGTTAAAGAATACTACAGTCATACATTAGGAGACGTGTGCACTGAAATAACAGCATTCAACTCAATAAGTAGTTAAGTACATCTGAATAATAAATTTTATCATCAAAATTACTCTTCGGATTTCGGAATAACGAAAAGTAAAGTTACCTACACTAATAAAATTCCCTAATACATAAACGAAAATTGAATGAAGCGGAAAGAGAAATAATTTTATGGAATGTTTTTTTGGAAGTGAAATCATACCGAAACGCATGTAAATATTCACACAAAAACTTGGGAGGTAGTTTGTGGCTTTAACAGACGATAGTTTTCAACAATTTATTACTGATAAAAGAAATTCGATTAAGCAGGAAATGATTCTCATTAATTTTTTGGTTTCTTGCAAAGCGCACTCGATAAAAATTATTTCGGCAGTTTGATGAGCCAGGCACGAGTAGAGTGCATCCACCAATTTCAGCAAAAGACAGAATGTAGGCGTATGATAATTGGTAGAAGAAAAAAATAAAAAACTCATTATTCCCGTAAATTATTGCAATTTTTTTCCAGCTTTGACGCATTAAATATCTTTCTTAGTGAAATTTAAAAAGATTATCAGCACAGAATGAAAATAATAATTCCCTCTCTTTTCCTACGGTTATTTGCATAGTGGCCAAGAAACAATTCGGCTGATTTTCAAAAAAACTTAATAGCCCAGGAAGCAAAAATTCGAAGTACTTATCAAAAGTCTAGCCCGATCCCCCGGTGCCATTTCCCTCAAGGGGCTTGTTATGCCACAAAATCCATTTTTTTGCTAATATCTCGTAAAATACCAATTATATGAGGAAAAAGTAAACAACAAAAATTATTCCTTTTGAAATTTTGCATAAAAAAGGTTTCATATACATTTCTCATTCAATGTAACGCAACGTCACTACAGAGCGATAATAACAGCACTACATTTCAAAAAGTGACCATAATATTCATTATATAGTACAGTAAATTACCCAAAACTACTTTTTTTTTGTCCTGTTTTGCAGAATCGCAACTCATATAATATGTTTCACAAAAAACATGCATACCAGCGTATTAAATTACTAGTCGCCAACCCTGTCTTCGCCAGGCTGTGAAAAAATGATGATTAAATCACAATTGGAGAAATCGACAGTCTACGCTTATCAGCACATCGCCACCAGTCAGTAAAATTTCCAGGAAATCTTGTCAGTAAAACCGTATTCGGTTATAAAAAAGAAAAAAACAATTCCGGATGGTCATCGAACCAACTGACAGTGGAAAAAATGCTGTTTCAAAAAGCGTTTATGGCCCATATCTGCTGCCCCTTTTCACATTTTCAGAATTTTGAAAAAAACGTGATACTGATGCACCCTCATGCCAATTTTCAGCTTCCGAGCTGAATGAGAAGTATGAAAAATAAATGCGGACGGAAATGCGGACGTTTTTGAATTTTAAACCATACAGTAGATTTCATTAAAACCAATTATAAAGAGACAGATTATTGTGCGAATCAGGCTGCCATATGTAATGTATATTTCAGATATTTTTGAAAGTATCACAACTTTAACACTCCTCGGCGGCGTATTCATCTACCTTTACTTTCTATTTTGTGGCTACTCAGAGGTTAAAAGCAATAATTTTTCATCAATACTGTTCTCCCATATAACTGTTAGTTTGCTTTATATTTTCGAACTGATTTTTGTGATATATTAAGCACCTTGGGGGAGATGGCACCAAGGAGATCTTTGTAGACTTTCGACATACTTATTAGGAAATACTAAATAATTGGAAAGGATTCATGCAAAAAAACCTTGGTCTGCAATTATTTTTAACTTTGCCTTTTTTATAGATTAGTTTTCCTGGGCTATATTCTCTATTCTAACAGAGTGCTGCCCCAGAATTTCTTGAAAACCTGTTCCTTTATAAATCTAAAAGAACTTACTGCGACAAAATTTTGAAGTTTCACGAGTTTCAAAAACCTGCTTTCCCAGCAAAGCTCAACGGTGATAATTTTTTTCTTCCCTCCTTCCCCCCAATTATTCATTAGTCACTTTAACAGTTTACGGCTCTCAGCCCGGGTCCAGTGTAGCCTTAAGGTTAATACACCATTAATGCTGGGAATGAAGTTCACCAATTGCGTTTCGTAATTTGTCCTAACAATTAATGTAGGGCAATTTTTCCGATGATACTGTAGCGAGAAAACAAAATTACACCGAACATTAAACAAAAAATTTTCTTTTTTCAGGCCATTTTCTACTGGCAATTTCGCGGCTAAAGACCAATAAATCACGTAGTCGCGTGTACAAGACATATATTCAAATTTTCATTCGCAAAAAGTCACAATGACCTATCCCCAACGATTGTTCGTAACGCATCGATTGATCGTGACCGTGCATTCACTCACGCTTCGTTTCACTCTTCTTCTCCGCTTTGATATGCATCTTTTTTTTTCTTTTTTTTTCTTTTATTTTCTTTTATTTTATTTTTTTCGTTCATTTCAAACAACACTTCCGTCACCCAAATTACGCGCCTCGATAATTGGAGAAAGTGTCGTCTTTTGGGGGAATACGACAACTCGCTGGATACTGAGTAAATGCAATATTCTGTCGACGATACAATGTTCACGTTCACGGCACTTGGGCTCTCGAATTCTGCTCAAAATCGGGCATTTCGACGACCACACAATACGATGCACATGAGGGCGGCCGTATGCGCCTCCATAATTATGCATGTGATGCGCGTTTTGGCCCGACGCGACGATGAAATTGGTACAGAAAGTGAACCTTTAGTTTGATACTGAATCTTCATGGCCAGTCGTATTCACCGAGCTCATCCAAAAAATAGTATCGATTGTAATGTTAGTTCAACAGAACGACCTAGTTCAATCATTCTTGTTCATCAAATTGAACTATTTTATTTACGTTACGGTTAAAATTTAAAGACTATTAATCTGATCGGTTGATCTCGTTTCTGCGGTTTTTTTCTTCTAATGGGCCTAAACTTGTTTCCCGCAATCTTTTCAGTACCTAGTTGATTAGTTCATTCGGACAAGGCCTAAATAATTTTCTACATGCAGACAGCAGATACCAGATATTATAGCAACTAATTCATTTTTATATTACAAACCAGTTCGACCCATTCGTCCTTTAAATGAACAATATTTAACGGACAGACGTATCACCAACACTCGGTACCTGTTTGTATAACCAATAAGATTAAAACCCTTCTGCAACACTCTGTAAATTCGCTTGAACCTCCTCTTTTTACTTGTAATCAAAATACTATATAACCTCATGTTTTGTACTCTTACATTTATTCTTATTCATTCTTTTACACTTTAGTTTACTCTTTGATTACTCTGTTATACTCTAATTCTTTTAATTCTTGATGTTTATTACTGTTAATGTTTTATAAAGTTACTATCTAATACACACTTTTTACCAACTTGTGTATTTGATTGTTTCGTTACGATATAATAACCATCACACTGTTATAGTATCTGAAAAATGACCTTCTGAATTTGCCATCTCACACCACACCAGGATGTTGCTCCACCACCAGACTTCCCCTACCTTGCTCCTGGCCTTGTCAAGAGCCTAAGATACTCCATCCTTTGTGACTCGGCACCTCGTGTTTTGTTGAAAGCTTCCATCACAAGATCTGGACTGTAGGAGGGATGACTCTTATTTTCATTATGCTTTTCCTTCACAAAATTTTGCAATTTTCACACACTGGCCATTCTAAAAGGTAATTAAACACTTCTCAATAATGAAAAAACATAAATTTGCAAATAAGTAACTTTTGCAGACTAACTGCTGAATAAAATTCACCATCCTCATCATTCTGAATGGGCAGAGCTCTCTGTGATGAATGCAGCCACACAAAGAACAGATCAAAAAAGGTTGGGCCTCCAAATATCTTAACAAAATTGACTTGACTTTTGGGTGAGGGGTAGAATATGACTCTAGTAGTGAGGGAGTTTATGCCTCGAGTATTTGAACGCCACTTAATATAATTATACCAACAGTGTAAATATTTTGTTTAATATCCTGTTATGGACTTGTCGTGTAATATTAAGTGAATGTAAAAATGTGTACATATTTGTAACAAATCCACTTAACAGCCCTAGGCCACCTAACCCTGTGAGATCTGAGAAATCTTTTGATACACGAGGGCGAAAATCCAGGAGCACATGAACTTCCCTTCTACCAACGAACCATCGCTTCGGACAGAGGAAACAAGAGAAAAAACTTTTACCCTTTCATCATTCTCATCCACATTCCTTTTTTCAACGCCATCTTCATGGTCTTATTTTTTTTCCAAAACCCTGTCATAAGGCGAATCACCCTACACTGAGACCCGAACTATGTATGGCCAACACGTATATTGTTCGTGGTTTACCACACCAACCGTGCACCAGAACCCATCCAAAAATCGAACACCAGCCAGACTTGGTCAGACAATCCAAATGTGCTAGAGGCTAATTAGTTGCTAAACAACCCAACCCACAAATCATGAGTTTCGATCACAAACTTTCCCACACATAGATTTGTTCAGGGTCTGGAGAGTGTAACAAATACCAAATAAGGTGTTTCATTTACTTTAAATGTGATGCATAAAACTGTTTGGGTGTTGTTTGTAGCTTGCCCGCGTTGTAAAGCAGAATATATAATGTGGGACGAACTATGTTGCTTATTGTACTTTCGCTTACAGTTTACAATATGTAGGTTTTAATACAAGCATCAAATAAATTAAAGAGAAACCTCATCAAATATTTCGTAAAAAAGTATTTTTCTTATTACTTGAATTTCATTTACACTTAATAACTGACGTCTAACAATAAATGCTTTAAGCACGTACGCAAGAACGATACTCAAGTATCAACAAAGATTGAAGAATTACTTATCTTAATAAAGTTTTGACTATATATATTAGGTTTATGTATAGTTATAATTGAATAGAAAAAATGAAAGAATTACTCAAGATCATTTTTGAATTCTGCCCTTCCTCACGAAACATATTTGAAAAACTGAAAGACAGAAAATACAAGCCCTCGAATGAGAAAATTTAACGGGAGATTAATAGTTGGCATCACCCAAAGAAATTATGCTCTTTCATTACTGAAATAATCTCATCCACGTTCTGGAGCCCACTGCATAATAGCCAACTAAATACATCTCGATTCCGACAACGCTTGAAGAAAATACCGCCATATTTTCATCAGGCACCCCTTTATTTAGTTTACCTCGTCCTAAGTAAATTATTTACTTCCACAGAGAATGTTTTAAAAAACATGGTGTGATTAGAAGATATATGGATGTTGGATAAACCCCTCCAAGGCTTTATGAAGAAGATTAAACAAAAACAAGCTATTCTAATATTATTATTTTTGATCATCCACCCTGATCGTCCTCTACATATCTATAATAATACATTAGTGATACGATTCTTGGACATCAATAACAAAACCCAGTAAAAATACTGGATATATTAAAAAACAACTTTTCTGTTAGAATTAAATCACACAGCATGATGACTAATTAAGAATAAGTAAAGATTAAACCCTTCAAGGCTTCGTAGATATCTAATATCCAACTTTCAACAAACACAACAACGGTCATAAAACAAAAGATAGAGATCTAACAAATGCACTTTCGAAAAGCTCACTTTTCATCCATCAGCTTTTCACTTAAGAGAGTAGGTCATTGATTTCTCTATTTGAAAAATAAACACGGATGAATTTCTTACATTTATTTTCAAATTATCTTCGAAATTCTTTAACCTTTCATCAATTATTTGCAAACCTACTGTGATTTCACAAGAAACATTCTTCAGTTTTTGAACTTCATTTGAGTTGAATAATTCATATTTATACAACTAAGTTTTAATTGAGTAATACCCAACACTGACCATGTATGATGTTGCTACTGCCCTAAAATTTCACTTTATTCGCTTTTCTACATGGTATTTCAGGAGAATGAATACAATATGATGTCACATTTAAATAATGCATAATTAGAATAACAATGAGATCAATAATAGAGAGTCCCCGAGGAAATTCACGTATATAAACACAAGGTGAAAAAAACGAAAAAATAATACAAAACAGAAAACACTTGGCATAATAATAGAAATCAGATGAAATATCTGTCTTTATAGTTAAAAAGTAAATTTCCAAAACAGTCAAAAAACATTTTTTTCCACATTCAATTCAATGAAAAATTGAAACAATTCATGGAAATGAGGTACAAGAAATCAGAATTCCTTACTCGTCTGTATACCGATTTTTGGAATTATAAAAAAATTTCGATGATTAATTTCTGACAAATGATTGAAGTAATTTTACAATTTATTTCATTCATCAAACTGGAACAGATTTTTTCTTCTTCAAAGGTCCTTTTTTAGCCAATTTTTAAATTATCAAACATCCCTCGCTAGGCATGGCCGTAAGGTTCAGAAAGCAAAGATGACTTTCAGAGAATTAAAACCACTCACAAAGAAAAATCATCGAGTGTTTTCCATTTGCTACAAATCAATTCAGACACCAGTGTCATGGCTACGCCCACGAGTCCTGTGCGCACTAACAATGTGCAGAGGACTCAACATGACTGGAGAAACTGGGCTGAGGCAATGCTAACAGTTGTTCCACAACCAGGCGCGAGCTAAGGTGTGTGACAACGAACATATTTTATTCGTCCTTGTGACGTTAAACCAACAATAAGTAAACTCCTCCACTACATGGTAGCAGGAGCACAGTGTTTTTCACTGGACCTCGAATTTAATAATTTGTTTTCATCGAAATCTGATTTTGAAAATCGAAATTTAATTTCGCAACTCGAAATTTAATTTCGGAAAATCGAAATATCATTTTCAACATCGAAATCTAATTTCTAAAATCGAAAATTAATTTTGGATCCACATGCGAAAAATGAAAATATTAGTTTTTTGTGGCCCAACTTACGGTTCGACCTGAACTAAAATACATGCTTCCACTAGTAAATCACTCTCATCCGTACACTGTACGCAATTACCAGCCTCAATAAGAATTAGCCTGCCAATTACACTTAGGCTTATTTGAGACTGAACTTTAATTCATTGATAATTCCCTATACTGAGTATAGTCATATATTTCTATTTGTTAATTAGCCTAAAAATGCTTATCGTAATTAACGCTGATAAATAGCTGACGAAAAAATAATTCATAATTATTTTTCCACCGCCCCCATAGGCCAATATTAGGTATATTATTTCTATAAATAAAATACATCGAATCTACAAATTTGTCTTCAAAACATTTAGGTTGTACAAAATACAGAAATCGCTAAATGATAGCGCATTTGTGTCTTTGTCCTCCAAATCTGAACAAAGCGAGAAAGACAGAAAAAAAATCTAGGACTATTCCTATCTCTCTCGCACTCGTACGTTTGAAAAAACAATTCTTAAAAGAGACACAAGTCATATAAAAAACCGATCGAAATTCCTCAAAACTACGACGATTGTTTAGAAGACATAGGAATAGGCGTCATCCAATCGGCTCTCACCAGCTGCATGTGTATGAAAATTTTGTGTGAACACACGCACATATGTAAAAGGGATTGTAAGCCTTACAAAAAAAAACACACACAAACATAGTTTGTGCAGTCCGCTGCAACGGCAGCGACAGTGTAGATAACACCCCACGCTTGCGCTATCTCACCCTGACAACAACATGTTCATCACAACGTACCCCAGATGTACAAAAAAAAAAAAAAAAAAGTCTTCACTTGTCTGATTTTGGTAGAGATTACTGTGCGCTCCATTACAATTAATTGCTTTTGCGGGATTTTTTGTAATTATTTATGCAATTCCGTTTATACATTCCCCCCTGGAGTGTAGTGGCAAAGTTTCCGAAAAGTAAAGCCACTGGTACCAAAGGAAAACCGTAAGTACATTTACGATCAAGATAATTTTTAGTAAATTTCTTAAAGTGACGCCATATGCAAATATCATATTTGGAATATGCATTTGTAACACATTATTACGAGATGAAATTCTTTATCTATGCCATGGAGTGTTCTGTGGAAGAAAAGATGAGAATAACCAACATTGCTTTGCAATGTATTGGCTAAAAAACAAGCAAGGAACTCAGTCCTGAGTTTCTACTTAGTTTCACAATGTGACCCGATCAACCAGATCGTGACCCGATCAACCAGATCGTGACCCGATCAACCAGATCGTGACTCGATCAACCAGATTGTAGCCAGTGTGGCCCAAGTGAGAAAACTGAATTGTTGAACAACCACAATTTCCAAAAAAAAACAAAAACAAAGCAGTGGCTTTACACCATTAAAGGTATGGTACTTGCTGTGTGCATTTAGTTGGCAGATCTTAATCAGTAGACGTAGACAGAGACCACCTGGTCGTTACTACTGAACATGACTCATCAAAGCAGATGAGATAGTAATGAACGCCATGTGAAACATTTGTTCGAAGCAGTTAAATCGTTTATTAAAATTAGGGAGTTATCGGAGCCTATTTGTACTTCCGTACCAAAAAAGGTCGATAAACTTAATCCACCACCTCAAAATAGAAATCCCTCTCAACCTAAAGGCAGGAGAAATTTCGCGATTATTTCTGCAGAAAAGAAACCGAACAAAAGAGGATAGAATAAATCCAGTCCTCGAAAATGACCAATCCAACGTTTAAATCGCATAAGAAATAGAGTCAAAGAAACAATACTTTATCTAAAGCCGTACGCACATTCTTACAATGTATAGAAGCCGTACGACGCTTTAGTAAACAACAAATAAGGAGAAAAAGATTAATTTCACCTTATGCATCGTTAGATTTCACCTTTCATTTTGCTCTACTCTGCTTCATCAGAGCTGACCAAAAGAAATACTTTGGAAAACTACTCGAAGTATTAGAAAAACAAAATCACCCTCTGTACGTATTGTACGAAAAATTCCACATCCTGACTGATCCATCTGGGATATTACGTACAGTAAATTATCTACCCGATATCGAGTACGCAAGAGACATGCTATCACCAATCCTGATGCATCCTAAGTCTCACTTTACAAAATTAATTCTGATGCATACACATCTGAAAAACGTACACTCTGGTACGAAATTTACTATAGCTGACTTTAGAAGACACTATTTTGTACCAAAATCACTAAAAGTGTTATCTCAAATTCTAAAGAAGTCGTGCACACTATGCAAAAAAGCTGAAACAAGACCGTTTAAACAACCAACTTTTTCAGCACTACCAGACTTTTGTCTGGTACCTTTCGTAAATCCATTCACCTACACAGGTATGGACATCTTTGGCCCATTTATGGTATTTGACAAGTACCTGCCAAAATCGAAAGCACAGTTGGCAACACCAACTACACCACCAATCAAAAACTTGGTGTTGATATTTACATGCCTTTCCACCCAAGCGGGGCACCTACTTTCAGTATCAAACTTGACAACTGAGGACATCTGGACAGCATTCCTAACATGTTTTGCTGACAAAGGCACACCCAAAGTTATTCTATCCGATAACGCAGCGCAATTCCACTTAATTGCAACATACTTACCAGAGTACTGGAAAACGTTCACTGAAGAACGAAAAATCAAACCTAGCTTAGATAAAAGAAGCATTAGATGGCACTTCATCTCAGCTAAAGCACTATGGTATGGTGGAGTTTATGAATGACTAATTGGCGTTATAAAACAGGTGTTTTATAAAGTCCACAGTCACCACTCAATCTACAAACATACCTTTCAAGCGAGCTTGAAAGATATACAAACAATGATCAACAGAAGACCACTATGCCCATCTCCAGATGAGCTAAATCAGTTGACATTAACACCCGCACAATTCATGCGGGCCAACTTAGTCCACCTAAGCAATCCGATTAATGAATCGAATAAAGATCCAACTCCTACAGCAAAACAGCTTATGGACATTTGATAACTCGACCAAGATTACCTGACAAACCTTTGGTTAACTTGGAAGAGACAATATCTCTTATACTTAAGAGATATACCACTAACTGCGCTCTCCAACCCAGGGCACATGGTACCATTTGTACCGAAAGTAAGTGATATAGTACACGTTTTGGACTATACATCCAAACCTGGCGTTTACAAACTTGCTAAAATCATTAATTTAGAGAAATCTCGTGATGGACAAGTCCGTCACGCAAAAATAGAATTCTCAAGCAAGCAAACATCTACAAGACCTCTTAAGTTCTTGGCTCTGTCGGAGTTAGACGACAGAAATGTCGAAAACTCGATACGTAGTATCGTACCTCCGATAGATATCCCCTGATTATGACAAAAATAGACTGGTCTGACAAGCCAAATTACTGACTCTAGGGTACGCCATAATTGGACATTATACTCCTAAAAATGGTATAACTACGATTTTTTGGCACCCACTATTACTGTCAAGTGCTTTATAAAAGGCTACGGGTAATAGGTGGCAGAGTGCACTACTTAACTTAGCATCACTGATGTTTACACGACTCGCTAATTCCCGAATCGTTCGGCGGTCAAAACAAACTTTCGTTGAAAGTTTTGTTTTCTGTCAAATTTCGTTACATCGTAACGCCAGAAAAAAGAAGAAAAATTTTGTTCCTATTTTCTTATAATTTCTGTAAATATCTATTTTTTAACATGTACCTATATTATAATTGTTGTTTTTTATTGTTTTTTAATAATAAAATAACATTTTATATATAAACATGTATGTCTAATCTTTATTCTAGATTTCAGGGGAATCTTCGGAGGTGGCCACCAATGGCCACCCAGGAACACCACCTCCAGTGTCATGGCTACGCCCACAAGTCCTGTGCACACTAGCGATGTGCAGAGGACTCAACATGACTGGAGATACTGGGCTGAGGCGATGCTAACAGTTGTTTCACAACCAGGCGCGAGCTAAGGTGTGTGACAACAAACATATTTTATTCGTCCTTGTGACGTTAAACCAACAATAAGTAAACTCTTCCACTACAACCGGTACAAACAAATATTAAAAAACAAAAAAAAAAGTTACTATTCAAAATTTTATGTTAGAAATTCGTTTGTAATAACTTTTACTTTAAGCACCAGAAAATTTCGGGCAATGAAAACAAAAACAAACTAACACAAAATAAAGATGAAACAGAATATTTTTGAGAAATGGCGAAACTCTTTTGATGGACAAGAACCAAACCAACACAATCCACAATCTTCCCATTTGGTAGGAAATGAGAAGATAAATTTAAAAAAAAATTTTTTTTAAAGTAACTTTATAAACATTTTTTTCCTATTCTTTTTTTCTTTTTTCTGCAAATAAAAAGAGCCAAGTTTGAAAGTTCCAGGAATTTCCAGCAATACAGGAACAAAACGAAACTTGAAAAGCCATCCACAACTGGCTAACTAAATTTTGTCAAAATGCTAAATTCACTTGCTTTAAAAACGTTCATTCCAAAACCAATATAAAATTGAAACATGAGAAAACTATGACAGCGAGAAGGGCTGAAGGCGAGTCGGAAAAGTTTGATCAAAAAGACAAAAAAAGGAAATAATTTATTTCATTACCAAAAGTGAGTGAGCAGCCGAGCATCGTCTCGACTTTCTTACTCAATCAATTTGGGAATCTTTCTTAGATTATAATATAATCTTCATGTCATTCAGATGATTAAAAAGTGAACTAAAATTACAAAGTAGCAACATTTCAACGAAAAGTGACGACAAAAACATTAATAAGAACGTAATTGAACCAGAAACAGATAAATTTAACCTCTAAGTAGCTACAAAATGGAAAGTAAAGGTAAATGAATTCATTTCACATAATTAATTGTACCAAAATAAATCTTAACCCTTTAAAATCCCATCTGCATGATGAAACAGGCCCAGAAATAAGAAAATTTTTAAAATTTGATGTGATCAAAAACCTCCATTTCCAGAATCATCAGAGGTTGTTAAGAGTTACCCTTCGAATATTATGTTTATCTCACGGGTATGTAACAACGTAAATGAAACAAAGGTAGTATTACCCAACTGCTTTAAAAAGGCGTAAGAAAATCTGAAAATAACATGAAAATCCATTTTTGCCTTCAAGTAATCTGTCCAGATTGGACAAAATCCATTTCTAAACTTTGTTCCATACCATTATAAACAGTAATCACAATAGAACAAAGGTACAGATTGGATTTAGGATAAAGGTTTTTCTAGCCCCGGAATTGCACCTGGATCAGAGTTCCATATTGCAAGAAAAAAAAAAAGGAAAGTAAATTTGTTTCATATTAGTGTTTATAGTCTGAAGTCCAAAAACTGTAAAACTATGTAAGACTTCATTATCAATATTACCCAAACCAGAAATTAAAATGGTCTCTTACCATAAATCAAAATAAAACTTCACCCTTGAATACTGAAGATGATACAGTTTGTGAGATACTTATTATATTCATTGGAATTTATGCCACATAATTAGACAAATTTATATAATTTGAGAATTATTATCTTCTAAAAACTTTTCAATTTGGTAAAATGGATCTGGAAATAACAAACTTTTAAAATTCTAAGATTTGTAAAATACGGGACCATAATAGGGATTACAAAGCTACTTTTAACAAAATCCAATTTGGTTATCACGAAGTATTATAAAACAAGAAAACCATGAATGTAGCGTGAAATAAAATCTAGAAAAACTGTAGTCTATTACTAAAAATCAATGCCAAATTTCACATCTGAATTCTAGATGAAAATACCAGTGATGTGGAGAATTTCATTACATTCAAATAATTAGTTTCATATAATTAATTAGGAGAGTATAGTGGGAAAATTAGGATCTTCCCTAATCTTCTCAATCAGGTTAAATGTATCCAGAAATTACAAATTCCAAAAAAAGGAAAATTTTCTCAAATCCGGTTTTGTGAAAATTTTTACAAAGTTTTTCATTCTGAGCCCAGGAACATCTGTATCCTAAATTCAATCTGTATGTGTGTTCTACTGTGATTACTGTCTATAATGGTATGGAACAAAGCTTAAAAATGGATTTTTTCCAATCTGGATGGATTACGTAAAAGCAAAAATGAATTTCCAATTTATTTTCAGATTTTCTTAAATTTTTTTAATGGAGTTGAGTAATACTTCATTTATTCTATGTAGTTACATATCTACGAGATAAACATAATATTCAAAAGAAAACCCTGGAACCTCTGATGATTCCAGAAATGCAGGTTTTTAATCACATCAAATTTTGAAAATTTGAATATTTCCGGGCCCGTTTCCTCATATAGATGGGATTTTAAAGGCTGAAGATTTAGTTTTTACATTAATACAACTAAGTATGTGAAATGAATTCATCTACCTTTCATTTCCATTTTGTGGCTACCTAGAGGTTAAGAAGTCTAGGGATATTTTATTACTAGAGGTTGAGAACGAATTTAGTTCTCACACACATAAGCACAAGCAGGACTGGGAACTAAGAACTTTTAATTGTATTTTTGATAGCTAAATTCCAGCCAAGAGCTTCTTTAGCTCTAGAAGTAACGTCGTATCAGTTGGTTCGGATTCCTGGTCAAAATGACAATTAAGGTGAAATATTACAAAATATAATGGAAGCAATAATTATATACAACAATATAAACGTATTCTTTAAGAGTTCCATTAAGAAAAAAAAAACCAACAAGCATTTTTATTATAAGCGAGGTAAGTATATAGTTACTGTAAAAGATAAATCTGGAACGAAAACTCATAACATATAATGGCAAAAGTCGAAAAATTTGAGGTAGAAATAAAGGCTTTCACAATTTACACAAAGCCCAAGCAGTTAGCCCTAATCAAATGTATCATTAAGTAAATAATCCTATCATACGGGTAATTAATCTTCGAAATTCTAATGGACCAGTACATACAAATAAACAGATAAACACCACGATGGGCGAAAGTGAATTAACGGCGCATCGAAAATAAAAGCCATGAGAAATTACAAGTTCGAAAGAACAATGCCACCGAGTAGGTACAATAGAATTTATTAATGAAACAGACAATGACGGTTAAAAGATGCCAAGGTTACGAAAAATAGGCAAACAAAAATAATCTTAATGTTGGTGGACATCATTTGACCAATTCAAAAAGATTTCTGGTTCCTTTCTACAACGTCTCGAGGGGTGATGACTCGATGCCCGAAATCTAACACAAGATCATAAGTATACTTTATACAGCTAGAGCAAAATTATTACGAAGAACTAAGAAGTACTAGTTTTTGGTGCAGAACGTGGATTAACTAATTCTCGCATACGGTAGCTCCTCAGTAAAGCAGACTGACAACAAAATTAGTCATAAAAATTGATGATTTCATACCATGCAATTAGCGGTCTTCTAGCAGATAATCCCATCAAAGAAGAGCAGCAGCAATTATTAATGGGTTCAATACTTCAATACGAATATGAAACAACGAAACAAAAATCGCTCCTACCAATCAACAAATCACAGTACTAAAAAAATTCACACGCGACGCCAATGCACACTGCAAAGTAAATGGAAAAATGAAAAATTTGAAATAATAAAATTATTTAATGAATAAAACAAAACTCGAGCAAGTAATTAATGAAAGTTAACAATTAATGTTGTCACCACTTAACGAGCACAACAATCACGACAGTCACAGTTCGGAGTGAAACCATGAAATGAAGTAAAGTAATGAACGAAAACGAGTGAAGTGAACGAGAAACACTGGCACAGGCGTAGGGATGGGCGGCTCCGGAGAAGTCTGATTAGAAGAACCGGGGTGCCATTTACGAACTATGATAAGGACTATAAAGAAATTATGACTATAAAGAAATGTTTACGAGTTGTCTATATAAATGAAACCCAAACGCATGCGCAGAAACGAACCGTTTGTTGATAAGAATAAATTTTTTTATTGCAAATATAATAAATAATACCATCGAAATATATAACATAATGGAAGGAACATTAAGTTGAAAAAATTCAGGAATGAACTAGAAAGAGAGAGAATTATAAAAAGGTACTGCTATCCCTCTTTCTCTCATTGCATGTATTATAAACAGATGATAAATCAGAGGAATATAGTGTAATAATGAGCTTTAATGCTCAATAAAGCTTTTTAAAAGTGTTTTTATTAATTCAAAATGAATTAAAAGTAAGTTTCACATTCTTAATGAACAATTTTTGTACTGTAAAACTTGTTAAATATTTGCCTCTGTTATAATTTTTGATGTGTCTCAAATGTTTCAGTTATACAATGCCATAAGTACATCTTCTGGCTATCTGAATCTTGATATTTCTATCATGGATAAATTATTCAGTGTTCATTCCTTTTCTACACAATTTTTTCTAGTCCTTTTTGTATAACGTGTACTTGCTGGGATTTATTATATTTAACACTCTGAGGTTGGCTGTTGGAGAAGAAACATTTTCTATTCTACCTCAAAATAAATGCGTGTTGAAAAAATAAGGTTTGCAAGTAGGTGTAAGAAATGGTAAATCAATTGCTTGAATTAATTGATTAATCAAACAGTTTTCTAATAATTACGCATCCTATGTGAACAAAAACACTATTGCAACATTGTTTTGAAGTAGCTTGTTAACATTGAAAACATACAAAATCAAAGTTTTAAAAAACAATTACACAAAAACTATAAGTAGCAGAAAGCTGAAATTTCTAGGAGAGGTCTGCATAAATTATTTGAAGATTCCTTGAAATTTTGGCTAAAATTGTACTTTTATTTCTTGAGATATCGCCAAATTTCTGATCATATTACCCAACTTAACTGAATTCTTATCAGTAAAATCACAGGATTTAAACAGATTTTCAGTAATATCTTGAAGAAATAAATTTACGATATCAACCAAAATTTCAAGGAATCTTCAGATAACCTACCTTGGTGTCTCCTAAAAATTTCAACGTTGTATCATTTGCAGATTTTGTGCAATTGCTTTTAAAAAATTTTAATTGTGTATGTTCTTAATACTGAAAAACAGTACATAATCCTGAAATCAACCTGTCTGACAAGTGAGCTACCGGAGGGAAACTACTTTGACTTTAGATCCCAATTGGGATATTTCAGCAAATAGATGGCGCTACAATAAATTGCCAAAACAAAAGAAATGTGAGTGAAAAGACAACCAAAAATTGTTGGGATACGATTCCCTCACTACCTCACGAACACATAACATTACATTGACTAACACTGTATGTAACATGTTATTACACTTATTCGTTTTGCATGTGGCGACATTGATCACCAACATAATATTCTTTCCGCCACTGCTCGACGGAGAATGTTCTCCGCTCGTCAGTCGTTGTACTAACGTTGATAATAAACATTTTCTAAGATGGAAGTCCGTACTTATCTTTTCTGTGTAAAGTGATCAGACTTTCACCTCAATAAAAATTTAACATACTATGAGAAAAACGGTGGAATTTTCAACGGATCACCATACACGAACTACGATGATGAAGAACTTAAAAAACGACGATTCGAAGAAACGATGACTAGAAGCACACATTACGACATATAAAAGAGAAGACTAGATACTTTGAATGTTTCACGAACTTTTATTAAAAAACCATGAAAACATACATGTTAATTCATCGACGTGAGATGAGCGACGAGAAGGCATACAAAACATATAATCACAGTTGAGTTACAAACACAAATATCACAGATTAATAATAACAACAAAAAACAGTGTTGCCACAACATGTGATGTGTGAGAATAAGTGGCTATCGAATATTATAATTTGCCATTATTCTAACACGCCTCCTCAAATTATACATATTCGATTACGATTAAAAAATGGTAAAAATAAAAATAAAGTTATTAATCTAATACTGTCATTACAACACAGAATGACAAAAAAGTCAACAAATGATTAAAAACAAGTAAGTAATCACAAACAAGAATATTAACATGCAAACGAAAAAATGGTATACATAAACAAAAAGTTACGTTAAATTCAACAGTCTACAAAATTTGGTAAATTTGGGCCTCGGGCAGCCCTTCGTGAACATATCAGCCAACTATCGCGAAGTTGGCACGTACAAGTATCTAAATTCTACATCTACATGACTGCACACAAAACGGTACCTTACGTCTATATGTTTTGACCTACGAGTATTCCACTTGACGGAGTGCAACAGAGACAGACAGCTCTGATTATCCTCATAGATTACAGCCCTGTCAGCAACTTGGATGCAAAAATCACCTAGTAGATACTTCAGCCATATGGACTCAGTGGTAGCATCGCATATTGCGATCAACTCACTTTCAGTGCTAGATAAAGCCACTGTTGGCTGCTTCTTGCTTGACCAGGACACCAGTGACCCGTAGACAAAGGCACAGTATCCGGTAACTGACCGTCTTGTGTTAACGCAGTTCCCCCAATCGGCATCGGAATATGTTTCCAATATACTGCCGTTACTCTTATCATCACGTAGAAAGATTAATTTTTTGTCCTTGGTGGTTATCAAATATTTCAGAACTCGCAGAAGATACTTGCAGTGTTCATTCGTGGCACAGCTGGAGAATTGGCTGAAATACAATATTGCAAAGCAAATATCGGGCCGTGATCCTAACATTAAGTACATCAAACATCCCACGAGCTGTTGATACCGGTTATTTAAAACACTATCACACGCATTGAGGTCCCTGTCCAATTGGAGTCCGGGGTCAATGGGTGTGTAGGTTGGTGAGCAATTTTCTACACCAAAACGTCTAGCAACAGACTCGATGAGAGCCCTCTGCTCAATCTCCAGTATGGCCTTCTCCCGATTGTAGCTAATATTCAGACCCAAATATTTTCTGACCTCTCCAAGATCCTTACATTTAAAACGTTTATTTATTTCATTTTTGAAAAAAGCAATTTTTGCCTTATTATTGGAGCTAATGAGGACGTCGTCAACGTAAGTGAGCAAGTAGACGACCGTATTGTCAGTCCTATTTTTATAAACATACAAGCAGTCATCAGCCTTACTCTACTCAAAACCAAGAGCAACCAGAAACTCGTTAAATAACGTGTTCCAAACTTTAGGCGACTGCTTCAGACCATATATAGACTTATTCAACTTCAAGACATTATTTTTCTTATCTATTTTCGTTTCAATTCCCTCAGGTATTTCGAGGTACACGTCTTCAGACAGAATTCCGTTTAAAAAGGCACTGCAGATATCTATTTGCTCTATATAAAATTTCATTTTATTACTGACAGCCAAGAGAGTCCTCACAGTCGAAAGCTTTGCCACCGGCGCGTATACTTCATTAAAGTTGAAGCCTTTTTTCTGTTGACATCCTCTGGTGACCAGTCTTGCCTTATAGAGTACCTCATTATTCATATCGTATTTTTTATTAAATACCCAACGACATGTGATGGTAGGAGCGTCCCTTGGACGTTTGATCACCCACCAGGTCTGATTTGAATTCAGGGCACTGATCTCCGAAGAGATAGCCTCCCTCCACATCAGACCATCCGGTGCAGCATTCGCCTCCTCAAACGTCAAGGGAATGCCGTCCTCAGCTAGGTAAAAATTTCCTGCAATCCCATCACATTCAGCCGTTGCACCTGACAGACAATCCAAATTCACGTCACCATCGACTTCAATGTTCTCAAGATTCGATTCGGTGACCTCTACAAAAATATCATCGTTATTATTATACTTACTAGAGTCCTTGGCACCTATTTTACTTTCGAAAAACTCAACATCACGTGACAAACGTATCTCCTTAGTAGTCACATTGAGTAGTCTGTAGCCACAGGGCGAATAACCGACCATTACAAGTTTCTCGCTTTTATTTTTAAATTTATTTGAATCATGTTTGAAGGACAGCATATAAGCGTCACATCCAAACGTCCGTAATTTATTATAATCAAACTGTTCGTTGAACCATCTTTCATAAGGAACAAAATCTTTATTTGTGGGGCAACGGTTCACGATATATACGGAGCACAATATGGCTTCCGTCCAATATATCTTTTCAAGACCGCTCTCGAACAACAATGTCCTCGCCCTTTCACACAGTGTCCTGTTCATTCTCTCAGCCTTTCCATTTTGCTGAGGGCAGCCACCAACAGTGGGTTCGACAACAATCCCTTTTTCGTTACAATATGATTGAAAATTCGTGTTTAAGTATTCTGTGCCTCGATCGCACCTGAGTCTTTTAACATTGTAGCCGAATTTATTCGCTACCATCTCATGATAAATTTTAAATTTTGAAAAGGCTTCTGTCTTACTCGTCAACAGGTACACACAGCAAAAATTTGAATAGTCATCGATAAAGGTCATAAAATACTTCACTCCATTATATGACGGAGGATTTATCGGGCCACACAGATCGGTATGTATCAGTTCCAAAGGCCTACTTGTTTTTCGTTCGTGCCTCAGGAACGGTTTCCGTTTCTGTTTGCCCATAACACAGGGCTCACACAGCAATCCGCGGTTAGTGTCAACATTTGGTATCAAACCCCTAGTTGACAATAACCTAACATCGTTTAAATTCAAATGAGCAAGTCGACGGTGCCACACAGTCAGTGGGCTAGGTTCATCTTCAGACATCAGATTGCACAACTGATTTGGTATTTTCAAAAAATCAATCGTGTACAAATCCGAGTCAACGCTCACACCAGTGGTCACGATTTTACCACAGCAGCGTTGGATTACCTCAACAGACTCCTCTCGAAACAGAGTGTCGAAACCCGACTTGCTCATGCGCTTAACGGACAGCAGATTCTGTGGCAGCTCCCGAGCATACCTTACATTTTTTAATTCTATTGCGATGCCATTCAACAATTTCAATTTTACAGTACCGACCGACGTGACAGCAAGCGAGACTCCTTTCTTCGCGACACAGATACTGTAGGGTTTTATCAAATCTAAATAGTCACTGAACAGGCTTATATCATTTATTAAGTGAATTGTGCATCCACTGTCCACTACAAAAGTGATACGAAGCATCGAATTTACGTTACTTTCAGCATCAATGAAATCATTTATTTTATTATTATTATTATTCTGCAATGTAAAGCTGTAACCCTCTTCAGAGCGATTGTCATTTGAATTAAAATTATCATTGCACATTTGTGCTGAGTTACGATTATTATTATTATTATTATTGATACCATGGTCGTTAGTACGATTTCCATTATTATTATTAACGTTATTACAATTATCCGTACTGTTATTATTTCTATTTTTTGCATAGCAATTACGTGCTATGTGACCGATTTTGTTACAGAAATTGCATTTTATATTTGAATGCCCATTATCATTGCCAAAATTCCGACCATGTCCATTTGAATTATTATTCCCATTATTATTATTAGTATTGCTCTGTGCGTTTGAATTCCGGTTATTGTTGTTATTATAAATTATTATTACCTCCGCCTCGATTATAACCACGATTGTTTCCCCGATGTTGGGACCTACCACGATTGAAACGATTATTACTATTATTATTATTATTATTACCGGAATTTCGTCCACCATTCGTGGTGTTGCCAAAAAATATGTTCTCTTCACCAGTGGCCACCACCGATGAAGGTTTTTGAGGAGCTGAATATTGAGAATTACTTCTCATCGTCGATTTACTATCCAGGGACAGCTCACGTTGAAAGTTGTTCAACCTCATGAACACGCCATCCCAGGTTACGACTTCAGCATCCTCTAACACCACTTTGATAGGACGAAACTCTGCTGGCAGCGAACGTAGCAGTACCAGTACAAATTGTTTGGTGGTAGTCAGGTCCCCCAACTCGGTCAATCGTCTACAGCGGGCACGAAAATCAAGCAAATACTTTTGTAAGTCAGAACCAGAAACATACCGTTTTGTATACAGCTCAGCTCGTAAATCCATTAGCGTCCGGTCATTTCCGCTATCAATCAGGTTTGTCAGCGCGTTGAACATCTCCTTCGCGGTTGTGTAGGTCTGGATGATTTCAAGGTATTCGTCCGTCACGTTGTTGGCTATCAGGAACATCGCCTTAGCATTCTCCTTCGACCATGCATCTCCCCTATTTCGAACAGTTGGCAAAGAATCAAAGATTATGTTACCCAAAGATTCCTTTGCTAACAGCAGCTCCATCCTGAACTTCCATGTCCGGCCATTCTGCCCATTGAACGGCTCGATAGTGTTCTGCTTTCGAATGTCCATCTCGTGATCAGGCTACGACGATCAGTTGCACCGCGAATCAGCGACTTCAGCAACCTTTCAGATACGTCAACCGACGAATAAACACGAACGAGATCCCAGGAACATCGAAAAAATATGAACACCTTTTTAAAAAAAGTTACAAACAAGGCATGGTACTACTTGGGAGTGGTGAACAGGATTCGACAGCACAACTCTGCATACTCAGAACAATGGCGACCACGTTGACATCCAGGTATCTGGGCCCATAACCTATGAGAAAAACGGTGGAATTTTCAACGGATCACCATACACGAACTACGATGATGAAGAACTTAAAAAACGACGATTCGAAGAAACGATGACTAGAAGCACACATTACGACATATAAAAGAGAAGACTAGATACTTTGAATGTTTCACGAACTTTTATTAAAAAACCATGAAAACATACATGTTAATTCATCGACGTGAGATGAGCGACGAGAAGGCATACAAAACATATAATCACAGTTGAGTTACAAACACAAATATCACAGATTAATAATAACAACAAAAAACAGTGTTGCCACAACATGTGATGTGTGAGAATAAGTGGCTATCGAATATTATAATTTGCCATTATTCTCACACATACCCTGTGCAATCTCATTGAGCAGCCAATCAGCTATAAGAATGTTAAGAATTCATCCCTTTCATTTGAGCTTCACTAAAAATCCACCAGACGTCAACCACTTTTCTTAAAAATGTTGAAGTAATTAGGTTTCAAGTTGAGAAAATGAACAAACACGAAATAAAACATAGGGATGGCAAACATCAAACTTTTCCTTGTCGATAACTATCGATAGTTTTTCCAAAATTCCAAAAAATCTAATTTCTATTTTCTAATTAGTAATTTAAGTATAAAATCTTGATCCCAGTAATTTTTTATAATATAAAAAGTGTAAAAGGTATGGAATGGATTATGATTTTTATAAAGAGTTGATTAGACAGTTTCTCATACTTTATTACCTGGATAAATGTATTGAAAAAAATGAAGAAAAAAGAATTTTCAACATCAGCTTTTAGTGATGGAACATACACTAGGAAATATCAAATTCAACTCTTAATGATCAATCGAATATATTATTGAAGAGTTAAAAGAAACAACCTCACTTTCAAGTTTGACATTTAAACTTTTAATTTTAAATATTTTCTTTCAATTTCTAGAATTTTTGTGTGTTTTTTTTAAATTTTTTTGTAAATCTTGACTTGTTTGATAGTTATTGATAATTTTTGTGCTGTCGATAGCTTACCGATAGGGCTCTTATCGATATTTTTGCCATTCCAAATAAAACAGAGTTTAAAATGAGACCAATTTTATTAGGTCATCCATCTTGGATGTACGAGTTCAGAGTCAGACGTTAACATATAAGTTTGAATTGCTTTTTTAAAAGAAAAAAAAATTACAAATAACAAAGTGTTGTATTACAACTAACAAGCATGTTAGCCAAATAGCCTAACTGTCGACTAAATGGAGACTAAACATAAAATATATGAGTAAGGACTACATAATCAATAAAAAATCCCAATTAATTACTGGGAACAAATAAAAATCTATATTGATTACTGTTTAGTGTAATTATTTGGTTACTGGTTATTATTCTAGTTAGTCAAAAAAATTCTGGTTATTGGTTTTATTGGTTGTTGTTATTGGTTATTGATGTGAGGTATACCATGCGAGGACTGGAAAAGAACACGAGACTTTTATTCACAAGGGATTTATTTAGCAGACTAAAAACATATTCGAGAGTAAAATATATTATTGTATAAGATGGCGAAGCACAGTGTTATCAGTAACCAAAAGTAGGGAAAGTGATTTGTGAGTGAAGCAGAATGTATGACATATATATATGGTGTGGTGATGATGATGATGATGATGATGAAGAATAAGATCAGGTGGGATTTCCGTTACAACACCCCCTGAAATTTTACCATTTCGAATTTTTCATCATCTTGATAGCTGAAAGTGAATGAAAGACATATTATAAAAGTTTTACGAAAATACAATAATTCAGATACATATATAAAAATAGTAACAGGATACAAAAAATAATTTTGGTGATTGCTACACTTCAAAAATAAATAAAATATAATAAACAATTAATTCAATATGCATAAATAAGTTTCAATAAATATATAAAAAATGGTAACGTGCAAAAAGTTTCGTATAATAAAAAAGAAAAAAGGAAAAAAAAATTTTGGTAATGTGTGATTCATGTAATTCGATCGTGTGTTCAAATACTTTTCTTGAAAGAGAAATAAAGAAAGGAAAAAGAAAAAAAATGCTAACAAAAGCGATTCTATATACAAAGGCTATTGATACTTCGAATGTTACGTTTCTTATCTTGTAGATTATATTGCATGCAAGAAAGTGAAGAATAATATACACTATTTGTTGATGTTATCTTTGTGGTTGTTCATTGTTTTTGAGGCGCAGTTATGTGTATTTATTTTTTGATAAAGGAAAGCGAGAGTCGTAATCATGTTTGCAATCATGTAATGAGCTGCGAAAGGAATTTTATCTATATTGTATTTGATTTCTTTTCTCTCGATTTCTAGGGTTTTGACTTGCTAGATTTTAATGCCATTTTCATTGTTAGGTTTTTGAGAAGTGCATGTATTTATTTTTGGCAAGTATTTTCTAGAATTATGTGATGTTAGGTGATTTTAACCTAAATTTATGCCTTCTGGTTTTCTCACAAAAATTGGTTTTATTATTGGGGAATTGAGGTACGCAGTTTTGACGTCGTACTGAACGAGTATTAATTTATTTTTATTTATAGTTGAAAGCAACCATCTTATGGTACTTAAAGAAGTTACCGGTCCATGTGTTTCATTAATATTGTATTCTGTTCTATCCTTGAACCCTCTTGCAGCTGGTCTGGCCTTTGGTTTAGGATTTCCAAATTTGTCGTATTTTATGGTAAATATCCACTTTGTATCAATCAGTTTCTGACAATCATAATCGATGACTTCCCATACCTTCATATTATCAAGAAAATTGAATTTGTCATTTATGGCCCTAATCCATTTTTCCCCAAAGGGGTTGGTATTTATTTCCGTATAATTTTTCGGAACACAATTCTCTATGTATGTTTTATAATAATTAATATTTATGTTCATTACTATGGGGTTAATTATCCCTAAATCGTATTCATAATCTGCTCCCTTTATTGTTAATGGTTTATTTGTTATTTGTAATGATTTTATATTTTGTGATTCGTCTACTCTGACATCGCAAGATATATATGACTTGGTGTCAGAGGGATCTCTCAAGCAATACCCTGTATTAGTATAACCCATCATTATACTTTTTTCTACTCTATGTGCCAATTTTGGATCAATTTTATTTTTTGATTTCGATTTTGCCTTAGTTGTATTCTGTTTCCTTACCTCCAGAGGAATGTGTCTGTAGGTAAGTGAACCAAAGACTTTTAGATTTTTTTTAATTTGGCTTAATCCCATGAAACAATTCATATGGTGTTTTGTAGTCCGGGTTAGCCTTAGTAGGGATCTATTCATTAGATAAGCTGAGGTCACAACAGCATACGACCAATACTTAATGTCTAAGTTGGCATCAATGAGCATGGCCCTTACTCTTCTCATTAATGTCGGGTTTTGCCTTTTGGCTACGCCATTCAGTTCTGGGGAGTAGGGAACCACATAATCCATTGTGATGCCAACTTCACTACAATAATTGGCTATTTTTGC
This sequence comes from Ericerus pela, assembly GCA_011428145.1. Taxonomy (NCBI): domain Eukaryota; kingdom Metazoa; phylum Arthropoda; class Insecta; order Hemiptera; family Coccidae; genus Ericerus; species Ericerus pela. The sequence continues at coordinate 7,055 of WOFM01000191.1, read as the reverse complement.
ATCTGTATATTCCATAGCATTATCACACCTAATTGTCCCAATAAAGTAATTAGGGAATTTATTTCTCATTGATGTTATTATATTTTTAAATTCTATTGTTACTTGACTCTTATTAGCTATTGGCATTACAAAAGTATATTTCGAATAGTGGTCAATAAAAGTTAATATGTACTTTTGATTGCACACTGAAGGGGTAAATGGACCCATTATATCGGAAGATGTTATTTCTAATTTTCTATTTGGTTTTGCTCTAATCCCATTATGACCTAGTTTTGAGTTGTTGGCTAAGCAGCATGTTTGACAATTTTTAAAATCATCATCCTTAAAATTTATGTTTTTTGGGATACCTATTGCTAAATTTTTTAATTTTTGTAAATATCTTGCATTTAGGTGCCCCAATCTCCTGTGTATTAACATTTTTTTATTTTGATTATTATTTTGTGATATGTTATTTGTGTTTTCTTCATTATTATTATTTATTTCTATTTGTATATTTTCACCCCCATGAGGTGATTCTATATTTTCACCCCCATGAGGTGATTCTATATTTTCATTTTCAATTATATTTTCATCTTCTTCTTCTATCCCATTCATCTTCTTCCCTCTGGGTTACAGGAACACAAATTTTATTATTTTCTCTTTTTAATTCATTGTATTCAATTTCATTATTATCTTGTAATATATTTGTGGGAACCACCATACACTGTCTAATATAAAATACATTCGCCAGTTATAGTCGGCGGTGAGATGGCCGTGTGGTTAAGTTCACCGCTTTTAGCTAGCGAATATGTAGGTCCCAGGTTCGATTCCCCAAGCCGACAAAACCTACATCTGGTGACCCTTGACATGTGCTGGACACGCACGCACCCTAGTGGTGCATGGTGGAACTCACAACTCTCCTTCCTAACTTGAGTCGCCGATAGATGGCGCCCTATATAGTGGAAATAGAACTTGTATAGGTAGTATAAGCCTGTGTGTATAGGTATAAGAGGCGTTTCTGATTCAGCCCAACCTCCCACAGCATCTAATGTCGTTCAACTCGTGTTGAGTCTCTCTAGGGGGGGAGTGTGTGGGAACCACCATACACTGTCTAATACAAAATACATTCGCCAGTTATAGTTGGCGGTGAGATGGCTGTGCGGTTAAGTTCACCGCTTTTAGCTGGCAAATATGTAGGTCCCAGGTTCGATTCCCCAAGCCGACAAAACCTACAATATTATTATTAGATTTATTTTTTTTTAATATATCATTATTATTATTCTTATTTTCTATGTTATAATATATATAAAATATCCCATTTTCCTTAAGGGCTGTTATTAATATTTGCCCATTTTCGATGAAGTATATGTTTGCTATATCCTTTTGTTGGTCTATGTTTATTATTCCTGTATTAGTTATTTTATAGCAGAAATAATATCCAAATTTAGGTCCGGCACATAATGAACGTCATTCAATTCAATTAATGATTGGTTTTTAATGTGGTACACATTTCTACTTTCACTATGCTGAATTCAGAGTAAATTCAGAAAAAATTATTTTGGTTAAATATTCATTAAAAAAGGGTGCTACAGCCAACCAAAGAAAGAATACAAATTCCTACAGCCAATCACAATTTCCCCACTAGTCGAAATGAGAGAATATCAATTAAATTAATATCGATATGTAATGTTTTATCACAAGAGTATGAAGGAATTGGTGTCGATGGATATATCAATATGATATCGATATGTGTTTCATTTATATTGTGTTATCATTTTTTCAAGCTTCAATTTTCATTAATGAATTTATGAAATGTGTACCATATTAAATGTTCTAGTTCACTGACACCCTAGAGCACGTTTTTTTAAATGAATTTTCTATTTTAATTATCATCTTTCCTGTGTGTGTAGCATATAGAAAGGCGTTTCTCCCTGCACATTGCAATTTAATGGGGTAACAAATTTTTTTTACATCCATCAATTTATTCAAATCTGATGTCAGATGAACCCCTTGCTGCCCCATCCAATATTGCCTTATTTTTTAATTCAGTATAATTTCATTGTATTCATTATTCGTGATTAATTTATTTAATAGCCATTCTTTCTGTTCGGTTGAAAATTTCTTAACCATACATGACATTTTTACTTGTTGCTCAGAATTTTCCTTTTTATTACTATTTGTTTGGTTTTGATTTGTTTTTGGTGGGTAACTATTCTTTTGTTTGTATTTTCATTACTATTATTCTGTTGATTAACATTATTGTTACAATTTTGTGAGATATGACCATTTTGACCACATTTGTAACATTTTATGTTGTTAGGGTTATAATTTCTATTATTTGCCTGGTAATTATTACCTCTATAATTATTTCCCCGATAATTGTTTCCTCTATAATTACTATTACTATTATTATTCGTGTTATTATTATTATTATTATTTCCATTTGTTCCATCATTATTATTTGTATTATTGGGATTATAATTTTGATTCCCATTCCTATAATTATTGTGGTTATTTCCTCGATAATTATTATGTTGTCTGAAATTTCCATTTCTACCCCTATAATTATTACCATTATAATTCGTGTTATTCCTAAAATTATTACTTTGTGAATTATTATTAATTTGTTTTTTCAATGTCTGATCTCGAAATTTTTGATCAGCATCCTCTCTCAGTATCCTTTTAAAATTATCAATATTTTTTTCATTTTGAGGTAAATTTTCAAACTGCATTTTTGCTAGAGCTTACTCATAACACAAGGCTAGTTGTAGATTTTCAAGTTCTTTTTCATCACTCACTTCCTTTCCACTATCTCTTACATCTGTGACCAATTCATCCCATTTTTTTAGGAAACCTCTCATATTACCTCCTGGTTGGAATCTAAATTCCATCCATTTGGCCTTGGCCATATTTGCTGTTACAGTAGTTTTCAACCCATATATATTATCTAATTTTTTTAACATCATAATTGCTGTACTGCAATCTCTAATCTGTTTTGTTATCTCATTTGAAACCCTTTCTAAAATAAATTCTTTGGCATTATCCTGCATTTTGCAGTAATTCAGCATCTCACTATCTGGTCTAAAATTAAGATCATCAATGTGAGTAATATAGGATTTTAAGAATTCATGTTCACCAAATATATCGTAATACCCAGCTCCCCTTATTGCGGAAATGATCATTCTTCTCCAATCTAAATAGTATTTTCCATTAAAAACTTTTCCTAATGGTGCCAGAATGGGTTTAATATCATTTAGGGTTGCGATAATTTTTTCTTTTATTTTTTCAAAACCTAACACACTTTCCTCTCTATTCATTATTGTGATGTATTTCTTATTTTCTAATAATCCTTTTTTAATTTTATTAATTAATTCTTGTTCTTTTTGTTCTGTTTGTTCTGTTTTTTTGAATTCTTTTTCACTATTACATATTTCTTCTATTTCTGGTTTATCCAGTTTTCTATTTTTTATATTAATTAATTATTATTAAAGAATCTATCTATAAATTGTTTCTCTGATTCAATTGAGCTATATATTCTCGAAGAAAAATAATTAGGGGATGATTCCAAAATTTTAATATATTTATTACTACTTATTTCTTCTATTTGCCCAAAATATCTAGGGTGAAAGATTCTAAAATGATTTCCCCTGTAAAATATGTATAATAAGGGAGATTATAAGTTTCAATTTTCAAATTTATCACTTTCTTTCCTTCAAATTTTTTTATTAATTCTTTGAGTTCTTTACTTTCTATTTTATATTCTCCTATTTTCTCTTCTTTAATATTTATAAGTTGGGACATATATATGTATACAACTAAAAAAATAATTTTTTTTGGCCTCAAATACAATGATGTATAACACAAACATAATTAACTATAATGTATTTTACCTTGTACATGTGATTTTTCCGATGATTTATGTTGCGCAATTTTCTTGTAGTTGTTGATGTCGTATCCACTTAAATTTTGACTGAAGTTGGCCCAAAAGCTGTGGTCTTTGATGTTGTAGATCTCTTAAAGAGTCTTCGATGATGGTAACAGAAGATTTCAATCGGTGGTTCTCTGGATTCTTTGGCAGTCCTTTCCGGATTTATTGTTCGATGACTTCCAGGATCAGCCGTTAGTGAATCAGGAACAAAGATTTATTTCGTTTTTCGATTTTTGAAAAAATTTAAAAAATTAAAAATTCGAGTTAAATATTCTCGATAACACGTTACTTATTCGTGTACATCCACATTAAATTCAACAAAAAATTTTCACACAGCAAATAAATCAGTTCAAAAAATTCAGTTAGGTCTGCATTTCAAAATTTTTCTAAGTCTCAAATCAGTGGTCTACTGCAGCTATAGCTACTTTGACTATATAGCTTATGGACTGTTAGAACTGATAAGAAATACATAGGGTTAAATAGAAGACCACTGAAGCTACTGTTAACAGGCGTTCTTTTTACAAAAAACGACCTTTGGTGATAAGTGATAGTGATTCCAAATTTCCAATTCTGGCTAGAAAAAAATTAATTTTTATATTTCGTTAATTTAGTAATTAAAATTATATTTATAGATAATTAATTTTATTATTATTCTACTTTGCCATTGACACATGATAAAATGGCATTATTTGTAAGCTTATAGAATAATTAATGACATAAATATGTAATACTTTACTAGAACTTCATTCCACTGATACTTTAAGTGCATCAAAACTTGACTTAACAGAAGAGATGAGTATATATCCACTATCTAATGGTCTAGAAGCATCTAATGGCAATAGCTTACCGACAGATTTGTCGCAATCTCTTAATGATTTTGAAGAAGCTTGTAATAAATTGGATTTTGTAGGTGTAATTGGTGCATCCTCATAAACTATTATACATATAGTTAACTGTATAGTATAGTATTAAGATAAGAATAAGGAAATTATTAATATTTTCCTTATTCTACCTGTATATAAGTACGTAATTCTTTGATTAGTTTTCCATCAACAGTAATAACATTTAATCCCATTTGCATTAAAACGTTCTGTATAAAAAAAAGTAAGAATTACGGAACGAAATAATTAGGTCTAAATATAAAATACACGATATTCTACCTGATACAAATTCAATTTTCACACAAAGTACCTTTTTCGAAAAGTAACGCCTATAATGTTAGGCTTCAAGATTTTATCAGTTCTAGCAGTCCATAAGCTACACAGTATGTCGAAAAAGTTCCCGAACTTTTGAAATATAAAGTTGAAAATTACGTCTAAAGAAATTTATTCCAGTTAACTTTCAACATAGTCCCCTTCCCTAGATATACACTCATTTGAGCACTCCACGAGTAATTCGAAGGCTCTGTGGTACTCCTCTGAAGTTATCTCTGTGAGACTCTTGGTGCAAGCCGCTTGAATGCTCAGTACATCTTCACAAAATCGTCCTTTCAAGGCCATTTTTAGCTTGGGAAATAGAAAAAAGTCGGCTGGAGCCAGATCTGGCAAGTATGGGGCGTAATTGATGCGTGGGATCTGATTTTTGGCGAGATAACACTTCACAATGTTTGAAGAATGGGCAGGCGCATTATCATCCAGCAAACTCCACGATCCTGGTTCCATGTACTCAGGACTAATGCGATTAATCCGGTGCTTCAGACGTTTTAGTACCTTTACATAATACACAGCATTCATGGTGGTGTTTGGGGGTACAAATTCTTTGTGTATTAGGCCTTTGGAGTCGAAGTAAGCAATAAGCATCGTCTTTACCCGTGATTTTTGTTGGCGCACTTTTTGAGGCCTTGCACGGCCCAGACTGAGCCAAGCAGATGACTGGCGCTTCGTGGAAGGATCGTACTGAAAACACCAAGTCTCGTCTCCAGTCACAATTGAGGTTAAAAAGCCCGGAGTGGTGTCACAAGTCTCGATAAAATCTTGACAACATTCAATGCGAGTTTGTTTCTGCTCTGGTGTGAGAAAGTGCGGAACAAATCGAGAGCAGACCTTCCTACGGTTCATTTTTTGTTTTAAAATCAAAGCCACGCTATCCTTGCTTATATTTAGTTCGTCTGCCAACATTCTAAGAGACATGTGGCAATCCTGCTTCAGTAGCGTGCGCACACGAGCCTCGTTTTTGTCGGTAACAGCTGTTGATGGCCGCCCACTCCTTTTGTCATCTTCTAACGACTCTCTACCCTCCTTAAACCGACTGAACCACGTGTAAACAGTTGTACGCGACACTACACCTTCACCATAAGCTAAATCAATCATTTTTCTCGTTTCTATAAAAGTTTTTTTAAGTTTATAACAGAATTTAATTGCGGCACGATGTTCAAATTTCTCATCCATTGTAGAGCTTGCATAGAGATAATAAAAACACATTAACTCAAACACGTCTATCTCCACAACTAATGAACGGATATTGGTGAAAAAAATTCTCAGACACTCTAGAGTGACGTAGCAACATAATATCGGTGTTGGCCAAGAGGTGGCGCCACTCTTACAAACGCTACACAATAAGTTTGGGAACTTTTCTGACATACTGTGTATATAGTCAAAGGATAGCTACCATGAAGTGAGGTATACCGTGTGAGGAACAAAAAAGAACACGAGACTTTTATTCACAAGGAATTTATTTAGCAGACTAAAGACATATTAGAGAGTAAAATATATTATTGTATAAGATGGCGAAGCATAGCGTTATCGGTAACCAAAAGTAGGGGAAGCGATTCGTGAGTGAAGAAGAATGTATGACATATATATATGGTGTGATGATGATGATGAAGAATGAGATAAGGTGGAATTTCCATTACAACAGTTATTGGTTGAGACAAAATTTGGGGTAATATCTTTGATTACACATTACTATTTAGGGACTACTCAAACAGCTGCTGGTGGGTTAACAAAAATGAAACAAACATCAGAGGTACAGGGAAAGGAAAAAAAATTATTTCTTTTCTCCATACCTCTGGTCTTTATTTCACTCTGTTTATCTTGTTTGAGAAGTTCATAGTATATAGTCAAAGGGTAAAATAGATAAAAAAGATTTTCTCCAATCAAATTATCTATAATTAATAATTTTGCAGGAAATAATTATTAATTTTTTGAAA